>WNMW01000078.1:102820-363961 GCA_009819605.1 Sterna hirundo
GGTTTGGGGGCAGAGGTGGGTCTGGGGTGCCCTGGACCCATGGGGTCTGAAGACCGGGGCAAGATCAGATGCTGCCCATTGCATGGGGCACTCTGTCCCTCCCCGGCTGTGGGTAACCCCTGGGTGGGGAGGGGACCCCGGCACCCCCCAGGAGGGCAGGCTGTAGAAAGAGGGGGGACCCCTCCCCAGGTCTCCCTTCGACCCCCTTCCACCCCCCCCATCCCCCTCCCCCCAGTGCCCTGGCTCAGTGGGTCAGGTCCCTGCGGTACCCCCTGACCAGAGATGGGCCCTGGGACCTCCCACCCCACCCCGCAGCGTGTCTGGGACCAGGGCGGGGTCCCACAGCCTGGCGAGACCGTCACCATCCCCGGCCTCAGGATGACAAACTGCCCCACAGAGGACACTTGCCGGAGGTGGGGCAAAGAGGGGGCCAGCGGCTTCCTTCTGCAGGGGTCCATGTCTCCCAGCCCCATGAGCCTGCGGTGGTGGGGAGAGGCTCTAGGGGGGCTCCTGTCCCCATGGGTGCCTCCCTGTCCCCATGTGCCCTCCCAGGGTGCCCTGGAGAGTGAGGAGAAGGCGCAGGGGCAGCCCCATGGCAGTGGGCGATGCTGCCCCTAACACCCGTCTCCTGGCAGTGGTGAACATGTACCAAGCTGAGTTCCAGCAGCGGATTGAGCCACTGCAGCAGGAGGATGGGGAATTCCTGCAGGCGTTCAACGCTGATGAGCGGTTCCACGTGGACCTGCAGAAGCAGGAGACCGTCTGGCGCCTGCCCGAGTTCGGGAACTTCGCCTCCTTTGAGGCACAGGGAGCCCTGCAGAACGCGGCTACAAACAAACAGAGCTTGGAGATCATGATGAAAAGGTCCAACCGCTCGCAGGCAACCATCGGTAACAACCCAGCCCTGGCACGGCCGGTGCCTTCACCCCTGGGGACCCTGCCAGGGCCGTCGCTCCCACAGCCTGCGGCTCAGCCAGCAGCGGGGTGCACAGCGCCCTGCGCCCCTGGAGCACGTGGGACCTGGGCACAACCCCGAGCCGGGGTGCTGGGTCTCCCTGGGGGGCAGAGATGCAAAACTGGGCCGTTTCTAACGAGCCCCGGGTGCCACAGGGCCCGGCTGAGCCCAGGCTCCAGGGCAGCACTAACTCCTCCCTCCTCCCCCTTGTCCCCAGTGCCACCCGAGGTGACGGTGTTCTCCAAAACACCGAGTGGAGCTGGGGGACCCCAATGTCCTCATCTGCTACGTGGACAAGTTCTGGCCCTCCGTGATCTCCATCACGTGGCTGAAGAATGGGCAGGAGGTGAAGGACGGCGTCCTCGAGACCGTTTTCTACCCAGGGGAGGACCACTCCTTCCGCAAGTTCTCCTACCTGCCCTTCATCCCCACCCGCGGGGACTACTACGACTGCCGCGTGGAGCACTGGGGGCTGCCCACCCCCCTCCTGAAGCACTGGGGTGAGGAGGGGGGGCTGCGCTGGGGCCCGGACATCTGGGTCCCCTCCCCTTGCAGGCAGCGAGGGGGGCTCAGCGCCCCGTCCTCACCCACCCTCACCCCTCCGCAGAGCCCCAGGTGCCCCTCCCCGCCTCCGAGAGCACCGAGACCCTGGTGTGCGCCCTGGGCCTGGCCGTGGGCATCGTGGGCATCATCGTGGGCACCATCCTCATCATCAAGGCCATGAAGATGAACAACGCCCGCAACCAGCGGGACCCCTTGTGAGGGGGCAAAGCCCGGGGCTCCCTGCCTCCCCCCAGCCGGACCGTCTGCACCCTCAGCCAGTCCTTGCCTCAGCCTGGCGGGATCTGCTCACCCCGGTGCCCCATATCCCTGCCCCACCTCACCGGCACCCCCTTCTCCCATGCCTACCACACGCAGACGTGCTGGAGATGGCTCCAGAGCCAGATGTGGCTGGGGCCTGTCCCCACAGTGGGGCAATTCCTGCAGAGCCCGGGGGCGTGCGCTGGTCCCAGCACGCAGCCCACACTGCGCCACACTGGGTCTGCCTGTCCCACAGCCCCTGGCCCCACAGCCATCTCCCACTGGGGACGCAGCGCCTCCTCCCAGCCCAGATGCGGGGTCTGCCCCACAACCCCCTGAAGGGAGGGGAGGCGTGCCCTGCCCCACAGCTCCCCCTCGGCGCACTGTCCTGCACCCTCCGCTCCCGCTCCGCTGCTTTCTCACCACAATAAAGTGGGTTGGGGTTGATCCTGCCGTGCGGCCCCCCACTGTGAGTCCGTTCTTTACACTGTGCTGGGGGGGGGTGACTCCAGCTCTACAAGCCCCCTTGGTGTCTGGGTGATCTATGGGGTGGTGTGGGGCAGGGCTCCAGGGATCTAGCTCCAGCTCTTTGGCAGAGGGACGGGGTAGGGTGACCTCAGATAACCTCAGATCTCCCAGGTTCTCCCAGCCGATGCAGGTGGGATCTTTGCCCCTCCAAAAGAACAGTCCCATGGAGGAGGCGCCCATTTATGGCTTCTGGCAAGGGGGCTCACACAGCCCGTTGGCCCATAGCCACCCTCATGGCAAGGCCAGGAAGTGACTCCGGAACACCTCGACCCATCCTCCTACACCCCGGACAACAGCAGGGCATGCGACTCTCCGGTCAACTGGGTGTGGGCAGAGCCAATGCCAGCCGGGGCCCAGACCCCGGGCAGGGGAGTCCTCCCTGGGTCCATCAGCACCCAGGGAGACCCCCAGGGATGGCTGGGCGCCGTGACGCTGTGTTCGCCCCACGGGTGTGAGGGTGTGCGGGTCACCCCCTTGCAGTGCTAGGGACCAAGGGGTGACCCAGAGAGGGAAGAGGTGATGAGACCAGTTCCTGCGGTCGCTGTGACCCGCTGTGCACACACACGCACGCACACACGTGCGTGTGTACCCTGGGCAGTGCGGGGGAACCCTGCAGCTGCCCCTGAGAGCCATCAGCTGGGGCAGCTGATGGAGAAGCAAAGCTGGATCATGCCCTCAGCCAGACCAGTTCTCCCAGTAGCAGCTTTGCCTGGTAACTGGTGACACCGCAGCCCTGCTTGGGAAGTCTCTGACAGGGCCTGTCCTGGTTCCCCTTTCCCTCCCCATCACTGCCCGGGGGCATGGGGTCTGTGCATGAGGCTTGTGCACGTGGGGTGGGGGCGGCGGGGTCTCTGCAGGCTCTGTGGGGCTGGAGGCCTTTGGCGCCTGGAGCTCCGGGTTGTGCCCGCGATGGGGTCTGAGCCCACAGGTCAGGGACGCGCTGAGCCCCACATGCGCGAGCCCCATGCTCGGGGACGGAGGTGGGGACACAAACTGGCAAAACCGTCATTGCCATGGGGCTGTAGAGGAGAAGGGAGGCCCTGAGGAAACCCCTGGACAAGAAGCAAATCCCTCCTGGGAGCGGCAACGCAGACGAGGCAGCGTGGTGGCTCGGGGCCTGCTTCCCTCCTGGCTGGGGGCAGAAGGGGAAGATGCGGCTGGAACAGAAAGCGGATGACGTGCGGGCGGGGAGGATGTAAAACCTGGCTGCCTCGCACATGGGTGGCACGCCGGGGTCGCGTGGGGATACCAGAGGGGTCCCTCTGAGCCCCCCGGTGGGAAGAGCGGGAAGGGGGCACGGCCGCAGGTGGGTCCAGCGTGGGGTTTGCTGGGAAGCAGAGCTCTCGCTCCAGGGACTGAATATAAAATACCTGGAGATAACCAATTCCAGGACAAAAAAAGTAAACAGCCAAGCCCCCACCCCTGGCATTGCACAGTGGTGATCAGACAGAAGCCGCTGTCCCTCCAGGGTAGATCTGGGGCTGGCCCCCACCGTGGATGCATCTACCCACGACCCACACGCTGAGGGGGATCAGCCGTGGGGACGCAGCCGGAGCAGAGGGGTTTGGCTGCCGCTGGGGACGCGAGGCTTGTCCTCTCGTCTGGCAGAGGTACAACAAGCACCCTCGACCTCAGGAAAACACTCATAGTCCCGTCATGAGATGCCAGAGGGGAAGGAGGGAGAAAAGGACTCAATTTGGAAAGCGGACACGGTCCTGCAGAGCTTGCAGGCAGCACTGGGGGTGTCCTGGAGGTGTCCAGGGACTCCTGCCTTGGCCTTGGCCACACAGACGCAGAGTCCAAGAGGGGCACATCCTAAAAGACATGTGGCAAAAACGGCTGCTGCTCGGCACCCCTGGGCTTGGGGGGTCTGAAGCCAGCTCAGGGCTGCTGGGGAAGGGGGGGTGTCTTCTGTCTGAGCCCCAGCTCCCACCCCCCAGCTCCCCGAGGAACCCAGGTGTCCTGACGCAGCAATGCCCGGCCGGAGCAGGCAGGTCCCCGCAGCAGATGCTGGGACCAGGACCTCAGCTGCCTGGAGTCTGCCGGAGACTGGTGACGTGGCCCAGTGCTGCCTGCTGACTGGTTGGGCTGAGGTTACTGCAGGGCAGGGAGAGCAGGCAGGGCCCTTTCCCCGAAACGCTGGCATGCCCCATGGCGGGGGACACTGGCTTGGGTGGAAATCCCCTGTCCCTGTGGGTGTGGGAAAGGGGGGGTGGAGGGGTCAAGCCGGCAAGACAGACAGAGTCACCTCATCCCGAGGATGCCAAGCCCCCCAGCACTGGGGCCTGAGGCCAGGAAGGGATCGCTGCCACATCAAGCCATGCGGCCACAGCACCGCCTGGGGCACAGGGGTGTCCCCTTTCATCGGGCAGTGGCCCACGGGACTCAGCTCCCTCGAGACCTGTGCCAGCTCCAGCCGCCTCTTCCGGCTGTGCCAGAGCTGTCCGAATGGGAGACTCAGGACACTGTCACCAGTCAGGCGGGGGCCAGTGCTCCTGTCCCTTGTGCCGCAGGCACGCAGCCCCCCGGGATGAGGTGGTCCGTGTTTGGGTCACCCCTCCCGCCCCCAGCCCCACACCAGGGCTCCCCTCCACCGCCTTGAGAGCTCAGGGGAAGGGGGGAAACGGGTGCAAATGGTGTCGGGGGGTTTCCAAGAGAAGGTTCTCTCCTCCCCCAGGGCTGCCATGTCACCAGTTACCAGGGTCGAGGGAAGACCTGAGCCCAGACGGTGGCAGAGCCGAGCGAGCAGGATAGTGCCCTCACCCCCTTCCTCCAGAGAGTGGCTTCCCAGCAGGCGGCACCGCTCTGGAATGACGCCCCCCCAGGGACAGTAAGACAATGCCCAGAGAGGGAGAGAGACCGAAACACTCCCAGAAGACTCAAACATGCCTTTTTACTACCGCCAGGACCGCTGCGGGAAGCAGGAGGGTAACCAGCATGTGGGAGTAGGGTGGGCAAGAGAAAAGACTCATCTCCCCCCACCCTTGACCTTGATCTGGGTCTGGGCTCCCACCCCAGAGCAGAGCAGGACAAGCAGGATGCCGAGGTGGGAGCTTGTCCCCAACCCCACAGACTGGTGCCCAGGAGCAGATTTACCCCACGCGGGGGAAGCACCTTTCGGGGTTCCTGGCCCTAGGACCCCCCCACCAAAGCCCACCCCATCCCACTGACACAGCCGTGCCGGGCGCAGGAATGCGATGCTGGGAAGCGGGGCGGGGTGGCAGCCCTGGCGTGCACTGCGACCAGTCTAGGCCCTTTGGACTCGGGCAGCACTTTGCCCTGACTACAAGGGGCATGGAGCAGCTCCAGGCACCTTCTCCCTCCCCAGGCCCTGCCCAGGGCAGTACCACCCCCGACCAAGGACAGGCCCGAGTCCGCTCCAAAGCTGGAAATATCTCTGGCAAATCAGTGCGTGGTGAGCGCCGGCACGTCAGGAGTCACCGGGTCCCGATGGCTTCTTTACCAATCCATCCTCTGTCACAGCACCCAGCAGAGCTCCCTGCGTTTCGAGGGAGCCCGACGGTACACGTGGCTCTTGGAAGCTCCCCAAAAACTCATTTCCACCCAGACCCACTGGAACCAAGGCCGCCTCCCCATCACGCTGCCACCTTCTGGCCCACACACGAGGTTTTGCTCCTCCTCACTTACTGTTTCCATGTGTCGGGTCCCTCCTTGGGCCAGGACTTTCTAAGGTTCAACAGGGAGACTCCCACTTGCCTCGCCAAGCTGCCCGTGGAGCCACGCAGAGAGGCAAACGCTCCCTTTTTGCCTGGAGACCACACCTGCCGCAGTGGAAGAGCTTTTGGTTACCACATGCATCGGAGATGCTGAAGAGACACCCCCCCCCCCAACAGCACCCACATTCAGCCTACACAAAGCCAGCCAGCGACTCGTTTTTCCCCCCGCCGAAAGGCAGAAGGATGGGGGGAAGCGAAGGCGACTCCGAGAGAGGGGCAGAACAGTCAGAACGGAACAGAGCGACAGCGCCGTCTCCTTGGGTCAGTGTTTTTCACGAGGCCCAAACACCAGCCTGGCCAAGCATTATCTTCCTGGCTCAGTTTTTAAGCGCCTGTAACCGCGTTTGGGACGCGGCAGCTTGGGGAAGATCATAGAACGGTTTAGGGTTGGAAGGGACCTTTAAAGGTGTCCTACAGAATTAATTTCTCTTTCAGTAATGTCTCTTCTAATGCTTGGGAAAACTGGATTTTTAGAAGACTCTGCGGTCTGGATTTGTGAAAATATTTACTTTATAGCCAGCTATGGCGTGCAGGTTTCGGCGTTTTCAAGCTCGCCAGGTGTGAGGATGAGGAGGAGCGAGACCCGGGCACCTGACCCAAGCTGCCAACAGGCTTATTTCATACCACGAATGGCACATTCAATATAAATTAGAAAGTTTGCTCGTGAGTTTCTCCTCCTCCATGACGGCTGCGATCCTGGGAATTTCTCGCCCCAGTGCCGAACCCCCGAGCCCTTCCCTTCCTTTGAAGGCACCGCGCACGCAGTGTCCCACGTTTGCTGTCCGCTGCTGGGAATGAACAGCCTCCTATGACAGAATGGGCTGACTACGGTCCTCGTGTATTTTATATTGATATTGGGATCAATACTGGTTCTTTAGTATTACTAATGTTAATTATTTATTCTATTAATTCTGTTTATATTTCAGCCCTTGGGTTTCCTTGTTTTTTCCCCGTTCCCGGGTGGGGAGGGGTCATGGGGTGAAAGAATAATTGTCTAAATGACAATAAATTGCTGTGGGTTCTTCAAACCGTAATAAAAGTCCATCGAGTCCGGCCCCTGCCCTGGGCAGGGACATCTCCACCCACACCAGGTCTCCCACGGCCCCGTCCAACCTGGGATGTTTCCAGGGTCGGGGCATCTCGCACCTCTCTGGGCAACCTGGGCCAAGGTCTCACCATCCCCAGCGTAAGAAATGTCTTCTTCTATCTAGGCTGAGTCTGCCCTCTTTTAGCTTAAAACTCAGACCGCGCCCTGACGGCTTTCCCAACTTTGAAAACTGACTTTCCACGTTTTGGAGAGACACTTTTACCCCAGAAAACCGGCTGCTCCTCACGGACCGAGCACCAGCGGCTCCCCCGTCTCAGCCCTCAGGGAGACGGGGCCGCCATGGCCGGGCAACCGCTGCTTCACCGCACTCGGCCAGGGAGGGAGGGAAGGAGGGAGGGAATGGCGGCGGCGGCACCGACCGGCGCCCTCCAGCGACCGTGAGGGACATTGTCCCTCGAGCCGCCGCCTCCCGCCATGTTCTCCTGACGGTGAGCCCGCCTCCGACCCTGCTCTCCTTACGGAGCCGCCGCTTCCCGCTCTTTTCCCCTCACGGAGCTGCCGGCCCCCGCCATGTTCTCCTCACGGAGCCGCCACTTCCCGCCCTTTTCCCCAAACGCCGCTGACAACTCACTCCACGTTCTCCTCACAGACCTGCCGCCTCCTGCCATGTTCTCCTCACGGTGCTGCTACTTTCCCACCCTTTTCCCCTCACGGAGCTGCCGCCTCCTGCCACGTTCTCCTCACACCACTGCCCCTTCCCGCCCTTTTCCCCTCATGGTGCTGCTGCTTCCCGCCCTTTTCCCCTCACGCCACTGCTGCCTCACCCCATGCTCTCCTCACAGACCTGCCGCCTCCTGCCATGTTCTCCTCATGGTGCTGCTACTTTCCCACCCTTTCCCCCTCACGGAGCTGCCGCCTCCCGCCACGTTCTCCTCACACCACTGCCCCTTCCCGCCCTTTTCCCCTCATGCCGCTGCTGCCTCACCCCATGTTCTCCTCACAGACCTGACACCTCCTGCCATGTTGTCCTCACACCACTGCCCCTTCCCGCCCTTTTCACCTCACGGTGCTGCCCCTTCGCATCCTTTTCCCCCTCATGGTGCTGCCGCTTCCCGCCCTTTTCACCTCACAGAGCTGCCGCCTCCCGCCATGTTCTCCTCACGGTGCTGCTGCCTCCAATCCTGTTCTCCTCACGCCACTGCCCCTTCTCGCCACGTTCTCCCCACGGTGCTGCTACTTTCCCACCCTTTTCCTCTCACGGAGCTCCCGCCTCCCGCCACGTTCTCCTCACACCACTGCCCCTTCCCGCCCTGTTCACCTCATGGAGCTGCTGCCTCCCGCCATTGTTCTCCTCACGGGGCTGCCGTCTCTGGCTCTGCTCTCCTCACGCCACTGCTGCTTCCCGCCCTTTTCCCCCTCATGGAGCTGCCCTTTCCCGCCCTTTTCACCTCACGGAGCTGCCGCCTCCCGCCATCTTCTCCTCACGGTGCTGCTGCCTCCAATCCTGTTCTCCTCACGCCACTGCCCCTTCCCGCCCTGTTCTCCTCATGGTGCTGCCGCTTTCCTCCCTTTTCCCCTCACGGCACTGCTGCCTCACCCCATGTCCTCCTCACGCCACTGCTGCCTCCCGCCATGTTCTCCTCAGGGTGCTGCCGCTTTCCCGCCCTTTTCCCCCTCGTGCCGCTGTCAATTCCCACTCTGTTCACCTCATGGAGCTGCCGCTTCCCACCCTTTTCACCTCACGGTGCTGCCGCCTCCCGCCACGTTCTCCTCATGGTGATCCTGCCTCTGGCCCTGCTCTCCTCACGCCATTGCTGCTTCCCGCCCTTTTCTTCTCACGGAGCTGCTGCCTCCCGCCATGTTCTCCTCATGGTGCTGCCACCCCTCGCCCTTTTCCCCCTCGCACCACTGCCACCTCCCACTCCTGGCACGGAGAGGGGTGCACATTGGCATTGCCGTGATGGAAACACCGTGAATGGTGGTGACCCACAGCGGTGGCACATTGGTGACAGTGACCGGCGGGTTTACGGTCTCTGTGGGTGAAGCGGAGCAGGGACGGGGATGCGTGGATTTATAGGGGATGTGGCCGGCGGGATCGGCGCTCTGGTAGCCACTCGCGACCAAGCACAGGCACATCCGTGGGAAGAGCTGGGGGAAGAACAGACGCCGGGGTGAGGAGGGAGAATGGCGAGCGCACGCGGTTGCAGGTCCATTTCTCTGGGAAGAGCCCCGTTCCCAGATGTCCTGGGGGCTGCTGGAAACTTTCTGGGTGTTAACGCAGGAGAAGACACCCCGGTGCCCTTAGCGAGCCCAGACCAGATGGCTGCTGGTCCTCCCCAGGGTTGCCACCACCTTGCCCCCCCACCCTGTGGTGTTACCTGGTCCCCCCCAGCTCCGTCCCCACGGCCGGAGGAGCCCACCCTCCTCCGCGGTGCCAGCTCCTACGAGAGCTGAAAACGCCGCAGCGCTCCAGCGTGTTTTCCCAAAACTCTTTTCTTTTTTTTTATCACAGCTTTTTCTTTTTAGTTTGCAAGACTTTTGTTAGGAGCCGCTGCGACGCGTTTTGTGGCCCAGCTGTTCTGTTTGTGGCCCTTTGACTAACGGGGGGTTTACGTGCACGTGTGTTTATTATTCCCCCGCTTTCTCCCCAGGGTGGGAACTCCTGGCTGCAGGGAGGAATTTCACGACGAAGGGCATCACGTAGGTAAGCTAGCGGAAATTTAGAGACAAGAAGCAAATAAAAAATAACCAACCCCCAAAAAGCAGCAAAATTATAGATGATATATTACAATACAACTTAAAAAATTACTTACAAAACATTATACAGGCCGCCGGCTCAGCACCAGGGGGCACACCTCCGCTTTTTAAGAAAACTAAAAAGCAAAGCCTGGTGCCCCTTTAAACTTCTTTTTAATCGGACGGCACCAAGAAAATAAATTTTTACTTTTTTTTTTTTTTTTCATTATTTTTTTCCTCCCCTCCCTCCTCCCCCAAGCACTGGGCTGGGTTAATCTCCATGCAGAAATTCACTTCTTGGGGTTTTTTTTGGGGGGGGAAAAATCCAAAATTACGCCGCAGGGGACCAGCATTGATGGAGTTGTATCCACTCCTTTAAATAATATAATTAATTTAAAAAATAAAAAAAAAAAACCACACAGTAAAAACACAACGTCCTTCTTCCTCACTTCCTTCCACGGGCTAGGGATAGGCTTTGTCGTTGGAGGCTTTTTAAATACACCCATTATTTGCACTGGCTGGAGGTCGGACTGGAACCCCTTTGGGCTAGCGGGGAAGAGAAGTAGCACCTTGATGGGACAGGGAAGCTTTTTTTTTTTCCAAATTAATTAGCCTTGATTAGCGAATTCAAGTGCCCGCTCCACCGATATGAGTCACGCCGGGCCAGGCGCCGCAGCCCAGGTGCGCTGTTGGAGGTGGACGGGGACCGTTGCTGTGGGGTAACGCTGCGGGGGATGGATGCATCCCAGGGTCCATTCCCTCCTGACCCCCCGGGAGACCGGCTTTGGAACACGAGGGTTGCGGCGGTGTGAATCCAGGCGGGGAGAGAGGTAACGAGAGCTCCCGGTGCTCATCCCACACACGTGCCAGCGGTGCTCGATCGGCGTCATCCTGGGCTTGGTTGCTTTAAAACCCGTCGTCTCTCCAGGCAGGGAGCAAACCCGAGCACTCTTCCCTCTGCTCGGCGGGTGCACTCCTCGAGGGGTGCCCCCTGGGGCAGTGGGGAGCATGGAAAACAAGCCCTGGGAATGCTGGGAAAGAGCGGTGGGATACTGGGAGGAAGGGAGCACTGCTGGGCGCCGAGGGAGGTAGCCAGTGGATCCGTTAAAAATTGCCCTCTCTGTCTCTCTACATATTAAAATATAGATTTATTCTAAGCATTAAAGTCTCTTTTGGCATCTCTCCAGACCCTGGCCCCCCTGGGGGCAGCGGCGGCGGCGGCGGCGGTGGTGTGTGGGTCCCCAGCGCGTGCGGGCAGGGCTGGCACCTCGTCTCCTCGCAGCAGCGGGTGGGTGACGGTGATGCGAGGGGGAGGTGGGTCCCGCTGCTTCGCCGCTCGCAGGCGGGGGCCAGGTTTGCCCCGCTGGAGGGCCAGGGTGCGGGCCGGGAGGGCGACGGGCTTGGTCCTAGCCGAGGAAACAGACTGGGCCCACCTCGAAGCCGAACCGCTGGCCGGGCTCGCCAAAGTCCATGACGCGGAGGTCCAGCAGTGGGAGCTGCTCCAAGCGGGGCGTCTGCACCTCTAGCACCGTCCGGCTGGAGCCCTTCCGTGTCTGCAAGGAGAGGAGGAGGGGGGGGCGGGTCAGGGACCGGGGGGCACTGGGAGTACCGGCCTGGGACGGCCTCGCGCAGGGCAAACCCTTCTCTTATCCAGCGGCTGCCGCTCCTCCGGCGTTACCCAGGGAGTGTCTCTCCGTGGTCTCCCTGGACCTCGGCATTCTGCTGGAGCATGCCTCTCCGTGACACCCTACTTACATTCAGGGCACCCCCAAGGGTGTCGGCTCTTCCACCCCTCCCTCGCGGTGCCTTCTAGTGCTTCCTCCCCCCTTCATTACCCTTCACCCATCCCTTTTTCCTCAACTTCCTCTCCCCGCGTCTCCTCCGACCCCTCGTGCCTCGCACCCGCCCTCTCCCCGCCGCCCAGCCCGGCTCACCGCGCAGCCGTCCATCGCGGCTTTGATGTAGGGGCTGGTGTCGTAGCTGAGCTCCTCCTCGTTGGCAGCCAGGAAGCGGAGGGCACGCCGGTGGTCCCCGGAGGCGGCGCTGTGCCAGGCCACCGAGCGGTGACAGTGGTAGGTGAAGTTCTGGCGGGCAGAGACGCTGAGGAGCCGTAGGAAGGTCAGCTGCACCACGCCGAGGGGCTGGCTCTCCGAGTCCGTGTAGGAGAACTGTGGGAGCGGGAGGCGGGTTAACGGGGCAGCCGATGACCACAAGCGTGTGAAAAGCGGGGCTGGAGGGGGGTGTGCTGGGATCTAGAACCCCCCCCTGGCAGCGGGCAGCTGGAGAAGGGGAGGTGGGCAGCAGGGCCGACAGGTTCAAGGTGAGGTGGAGGATGTTTCTCCGTCTCCTTGAAGGAAGAGGCGCATCCAGCAGCACCGAGGCAAGCGGCTGGGGACACGGAGAGGGCAGGGAGGGTGGAAGCCGGAGGGCAGCAGGGAGAGGCGGGGGGGAGTTGCGGGAGGGCGCGTGGGAGCGACCCGCGGGCCGGCGTTCTCAGACCACGTCCTTCCTGGAGGAGCGGGGAGACCACCGGCAGGCAACGCGTCCCCAGGGGGTTCAGCCGGCAGCGTCCTTACCCTGCTGCCCCCCTGGAACTGACTGAACCACCGCTGGGGCACCTCCTTCTCCCACGCCGACATCTTCACCTGCAAGAGGAGAGACAGCCACGAGCGAGCACCCCACGCCGCTCCCTTCTCGTGGGCCGATGCCCCCCACCCTGCCTCCCGAGGCTGCGCTGGGACCCTGCGCGCCTGCACCGGGACCCCTTCTCTCACCTCCTGCGCGTCCTTGCTGGGAAAGACGCAGGTCTCCCCCCCTGCTGTGAAGTTGCAGTAAACCTTGAAGGAGTCTCGGGCGCAGCCCTGGTTGGGGTCGATCCAGTACTCGCCTGCGCAGGGAGGAGAGGGGTCAGCACAGGCGGGGGTACGGCCGCGCTCACCGCCAGCCTTCCCCGCCGACACCGGCACCGGCACCGGCGCGCCTCACCGTCGGGCAGGCCGGGGTGGCTGAGCTGCAGGTCCTGGCAAGTGCGGGCAGGGTTGTCCCGGGTGCCCATGGGGCGCCGCAGCCCCTCGATCTCCTGCTTGAGGGAGTTGAGGGAGCCGAAGATCTCCTCCATGCCGTCGGCGTAGTCACGAGACGCCTGGTCGGCGGCTGCTCGCTCTTCGTCCTCGCCCTCCTCCTCCTCCACCAGCTTGCTGGCGTCGATGGAGCGCTTGCTCTTCTTGGGCAGCTGGATCGGCAGGGGCTGGATCACCTCCCCGGGGGGGCCCTGCGGCAGGCACAGCGCTCTCAGCACCCCAGCATGGGGGGGCTGCGAAGCCCCCTCACCCTGCCCCCCAGGGCCTCAAACCACCCCGTGCTGAGGCTTTGAGAGAGGAGACGTCCCTCTGCATCCACTCCTGGATGTCATTTCACCTCCCGAGGGGCTGTTCCTACATCTGCCCCCCAATCCAGGTCATCCCTCGAGCCACTCACCGGGTGTCCAGGGGGTCCCGGGGGTCCCCGTTCACCTTTGGGTCCTGCTTGGCCCTAGAGGGAAGAGACGGAGGTCGGCCCTGGGCGGGACTGAAGGCGGTGGCGGGGTGGGGGCACCGGCTCGGTGCTTACCATGGCTCCCTTGGCACCTTTGGGACCAGCTGGGCCCTGCAAGGCAAGACCGGGTCTGTCAGAGACCGGGGCTGGCACAATGCGGAGCCGTGGGGGGGGGGTGGGATGGACAGCAGCCCCCCCCCCCGCTCACGCAGGGAGGGAAATGGGGAGCCCAGACACAAGGATGAAACGGGGGGGAACGAGGAAAGGGGCTTGGAGAGGGAGGGGTGTGGGACCGGCAGCCTGTCGGGGGGGCACTCACGGGAAGTCCGGGGGGGCCGGTGGGGCCGATGGGTCCGGTAGCACCAGGGATCCCCTGCGTGACAGGAGAAGAGCAGAAACCGGCGTGAGGAAACCAGGACAACCCCCTTCCCGCCTCCCCCCACTGCCCTGCAGGGCTCCCCACTCCCAAAGCCCGCCCCCTCCCCCCGAGTTGTCCCCCCCCGCGCCCCATTTTTATGGTCCCCATTTGCGTGGACGCCCCCCAAACCACATCCTCATCCCCCCCCCCCCCGCCACCACCACCGGATCCCCCCCACACTCACAGTTTCTCCTTTCTGCCCCGTGGAGCCCTGGGGGCCGGGGAGACCTCGGTCTCCCTTCTCCCCCTGCTCCCCCGGGGGTCCGATCAGGCCGATGAGCCCAGGGTGGCCCTGGGGAGACACAGGCGGAGATGAGCACGGGGCCAGCACCGGGGACACGGTGGGTGCCCGGTGCTCGGGGGACCCATGAGAACCAGCACACCCCGTGCTGGCCGCCCAGCGGGGTGTAGGCTCTTGCCCCCCACCCCCCCAAGCATGGGGCGTGCCCCACACCAAGGTGCTGCGGTCCCCAACTGGTGTTGGTGACCCAGAGCTCACCTTCTCTCCTTTGGCACCGGTGTCACCTTTGAGGCCGGGGAGACCCGGGGGACCCTGCAGAGGTACACGTGAGATGTGGGGAGGGTAAAGTGGGGGAGCGTAAAGTGGGGGGACCCCCCCTCGGGGGGGGGGGCCGTGGCGGGGCAGGGTGGGGGCACGCTCACCACTGGTCCTGGTGGCCCAGCCTGGCCTGTGGTCCCTGGTTTGCCTTGTTCTCCCTGCACAGGCGAGAGGACGTGGTGAGTCCCCCCTGGTCCGGAGCCGGTGCCGCCGGTGGCAGCGCGCACCCGGGGCAGCTACCCGCGAGCCACGGGCACGGTGACATGTCCCCGTCCCCTCCGGGGGTGACGGTCAGACCCTTGTCCCTGCTCCGCCCTGTGCCAGCAGACCCTGCTGCGCTTTCGCCCCGGGCTGGGGACCCCGGTCACCGGGATTGTTGTCACTTACCACGGAGCCGGGCAGACCTCGGAGGCCATCGGGACCCTGCTTCCCGGCAAGGCCCTGGGGACCCACGGGACCCGTCTTGCCAGGAGCACCCACTGCGCCCGGTTCTCCCTGCGGGGACAGAGGAGCCGGGTGAGGCCGATCCCGTACGGAGCTCGGCAGCGCCGCTGCGGGTCTCCCCAGGGGCGACCTTCGCTCACCTTCGCACCGTTCTCGCCCTGACGCCCCTCGGGGCCGGGGGAGCCGGCTGGACCCTGCGGAGAGGAGAAACGGGGAGGTGAGGGACAGGGACATTCAGGCAGGTGGCACGGGATGTGTCACAGCCGGAGCCGGGCTCACCCGGCGCTTACCCTCTTCCCCAGGGGACCGGGAGGACCGTTCTCGCCCGTCGGACCTGGCGAACCCTAAGGAAGGAGAAGAGAAAGGAGTCGAGCGAGCTGGCCTTGTCCCAAAAACGGGATGGAGAGGAAGGCAAGGAGGAGGAGGAGGAGGAGGTGGAGGAGGGTGCCACGGGGGGGGGGCACCCAGAGGGATGGGAGCATCGGCAGGACCAGGGGGACCAGATCCGATGGCCGCAGGAGGGAGGGTGGTCTGGGACCCCGGCGTTCCCGAAGCAGTGGGATCGATCTGGTCCCAGATGTCACGGGGAGGTGACGGGGGGAATCTGGTCAAGGCATCCCTGCCCAGAGCCATGGTGAGGGGGGGGGACACGCCAGAACGGGGCACTCACCGGCTCCCCGGGCTCACCGTCCTCCCCACGCTCGCCCTTGGCGCCATCCTGGCCCTGTCGGGAAAGGAAAACCCGGATTCAGCACGAGGCCTCCCCCCTCAAATCCCAACCCCATTCCCGGGAAAGCCCCCTCCAGCGGTGGGAGAAGCCCAGAGGGGGTGGGATGCGACACTCACCCTGGGACCCATTTCACCCGGGGGTCCGGGATCTCCGGGAAAGCCGACGGGACCCTGAAACAGAGAGAGTTGCCAGCCTGGGGGGGACCCGGGACCTCCCCCCACCCCCAGGGGACCCCAACACCTTCCTCCCGGCACCCTGCTCCCTCCCCGTGTCCCCCACACCCCGGAGGGGGGGGGACACGACACTCACGGGGTTGCCCTTGGGCCCGTCATCGCCGGGGGGCCCTTTCCCTCCGGGTGGCCCGGCAGCACCAGCGGCTCCGGCTTCTCCCTTCTCCCCTCGCTCTCCTCGCGGGCCCTGCGGTGCAAGATGGGGGTCAGCAGCCCCCAGCCGGGGGGGGGGGACACACATGGAGACAGGGATGGGGACAGAGACAGGGACAGGTCGGGGGGTGTCCCTGCTGTCACTCACCTTGACTCCTGGCTCCCCTTGGATTCCCGGGGCCCCCGACTCACCGGGGTCTCCCTGAAATGGGAACAGAGTGAGAAGTTAAGCCCCCCCCCCCGCCATGCCACCCTGTCCCCCCCTCTTTGGAGCAAGCCCTACGCGTCCGTCCCTTGCCCCATAGACCTGCTGCGCCCCCACGGCCGCGTCCCACCTTGCCAGTGTGGCTCCCGTGTCCCCGTCCCCCCCCTCCTCAATGTCCGTGGACGTACCTTCTCGCCAGGAGGTCCCAGGTTCCCAACACCGCCGGGGGGTCCCTGGGGTCCCTGCGGGGGAATTGGGGGGGGGGAGCAGAGCTGGTCACCCCAGCGCCCCACATGGGGCAGGGTAGGGGGGCAGCGGGGGCGGGGAGGGGGGGGGGGAAGCGGGGTGACTTACATCAGCTCCGGAGGGTCCAGCTGGGCCACGGGGGCCTGGGGGGCCGGGTGGGCCCTGCGGGGGGGTGGGGGGGGGGGAAGAGAACACAGAGTGAGGTTGGTCCTGGGGTACCCCCACCCACGGGGTGGGGCTGCGATGCGGGGCGTGGGGGGGGGGGACACACAAGGTGACTTACCATGGGGCCCACGTCACCCGTTTCACCCTTCTCACCGGCCGGACCCGGCAAACCCTGGGGCGAGAGAGAGCGTTAAATAGTTGGGGGGGGGGGCAGATGTGGGGCACTGGGTGGTGGTGGGTGAACAGCAATGAATATGTAAATGGGGGGGGGGACACAGCTGGGCACATCTGGGTGGAAGGGGGCAGACAGCTGGATGGGGGGGAGCACAGTGGGATGAGGACAGCGGGGTGGGGGGGGACACACAGTGGGATGGGGGGGCAGCGGGAGATGCAGCAGCCCCTCCTGCACCTGGGTGACCCCCGCAGTTTGGGGACAGGCAGGACGGGTGCGGTGGCACCGTCCCCGAGCGAAGGGGTGGCTGTGGGGTGCTGAGGGGGGGGGCGACACACCGTACTCACCTGGAGCCCGATGGGGCCGGGGGGGCCGTTGAAGCCCCGCGTCCCCTCGTCGCCCTTGGCCCCGAAGTGTCCCTGGGGACCTCTGGCACCCGGTTCCCCGTCGGCACCCTGCAAGGCGGGGGGGGGGGGGGGTCGGCCACCGCTCGCCCCCAGGGTCCGGACCCGGGGACAGGGACATCTCGGTGTGGCCCCAGAGCGGGTGACCAGCAGGGACGGCACCAGGGGACACTGGCTGGACCCCTCCCCTGCCCCCAAAATCCAGGCTGGGATGCCGGCTGGACCCCCCCCCTGCAAAATCCATGCTGGGACACCATCTGGGCCCCCCCAAAATCCAGGCTGGACCCCCCTCCCCACCCCAAATCCAGGCTGGGACACCAGCTGGGTCCCCTCAAAATCCAGGCTGGGATGCCAGTTGCCTGCCCACCCCGCCCCCCAAAATCCAGGCTGGGATACCCACAGGCCCCCCTTTTCTCCCCCCCCCAAATCTCCTCGGTGTGGCCCCGGGGGGGGGGGCACAGGACCCCCCCCCCCCCCCCAACCCCATCCCACATCGTGCCCCATGGCGTTGCCCGGCCTCTGGCATACTCACGGCGGCTCCGGGTTGCCCGACCGACCCGATGGGTCCGGGGGGACCGGGAGGACCCTGCGAGGGAGGGAAGGGGTCAGTGGGGCTGGGACAAGTCCCCGGGGGGGGACAGTGGGGACAAGGTCTGGCATGGGGGGGTGGGGTGGAGGGGGGGGGGTGACTGGTGACACTCACGTGCTCGCCCTTGTTGCCTTTGGTGCCTTTCTGTCCCGGTTCGCCCACCTCGCCCTGTGTGTGGGGGGGAATGGAGAAGGAGGGTGTCACCCCCAGGGCGGGTTGTGGGGGGGGGGACACGGGGACAGCGGGGGCAGGGTGGGGACCTCACCTTGTCACCGTCCTCCCCAGGACCGCCGGGGGGGCCGGCCGGACCGGGCAACCCCACGGGACCCTGAACGCCATCGCGGCCAGCGGGACCCATGGGACCCTTCTCACCCTGGTGGGACAGGAAAAGTTGGGGGGGGGGGGACAGGACGGGGGGGGGGGGTGTGAGGGGGTGCAGGCACCCACCCCCTTGCACCCCTCTCCCCGCTGCCACCCCCTCCCCGCGGGATGTCCCCGAACACTCACGGGAACTCCTTTCTCTCCGGCGGGGCCCGGTTGTCCCTGGGGTCCCGGTCGTCCTGGGGGGCCAACGGGACCACCTTGCCCCGGGCCACCTCTCTCCCCGGGGGAGCCCTGGGGGAAGATGGAGTTGGGTGTTAGCCGGGGGGGGGGACACGGCACATGACATCAGCTCGAGGGGAGCCGGGGGGGGGGCCACAGCCAGTGGGCCACCAGGGCTCCGTGGAGGACGGGGAGGGGGGGACACACTCACTGCGGGTCCTGGGGGTCCCGCCGGCCCCTCGTTGCCCTTCAGCCCTGGGCCGCCCTGCGAGATGAAGTGGGGGGGGGGGGTGTCAGTGTGGTGCTGGCGGCGGGGGGGGTGTGTGAGATGTGGGGGGGGGGGGGTCCCGGCGGAAGGGATTTACTCACCGGGGTGCCGGGCAGACCCCGCTCACCGGGGAAACCCCGTAAACCGGCGGGACCGTCCTTCCCGGGGGAGCCGGTGGGGCCGGGGTCTCCCTAGAGCGAGATGGGGGGGGGGGTTAAGATGGAGGGGTGGGGGGGGGAGATGGGGGGGGGGCTCCACGCCCCGGTACCCCCATCCCGCTCCTCGGGGCCCGTCGTCCCCGTGGCATCGTGCCACCGTCTCACCTTGGTGCCCTCTTTGCCGGAGGGTCCCGGTAGCCCTTGTTCTCCTGGGGGGCCGGGGGGGCCCGGGTGGCCTCTCTCCCCCATGGGGCCAGACTCGCCAGCGGCTCCCTGGCATGTTGAGGGGGGGGCAAAAGTCAGTGCAGCCCCAGGAGGAATTGGGGACCCCCCCACCCCCACCCATGCAAGAGCTCACCTGAGGTCCCACCACCCCGGGGGGGCCGGGGGGGCCGGTCTTGCCTTGGAAACCCTGGGGGAGAGAGGAGATGGTGAGGGGGGGGGGTCAGATGGCGGCAGGGCTGGGGGGTGGCGGGGTGGGGGGGTCAGCACCAGGTGTAATCCAAGAGCATGTCCCCAAGGAGGGACGGGGGGGGGGGGGGGGGGGGGGCGAGAAGGGGGCTGGGGTGGGGGTTTGGGGACAGAAGAGCGGCTTGAGAAGCAACGTGGGTGTCAGCACCGGAGGTCGGGGGGGGCTGGGGGGGGGCACACTTACGACTTCTCCTCGCTGCCCGGGGTGCCCAGGGAGCCCGTCCTTGCCGGGGGGGCCCTGTGGGGAGAGGAGTAGGGGGTGAGCGGTGCCTTGGGTGGGGGGGGACACACCTCGTGTGCGCGGGGGGGGACGGGACACAGCCCTCTACTTACGGGGGGTCCTTTGGGTCCTGGGAAGCCGTTGGGTCCCTGCGGTCCTGGCAGGCCCTGGGGGGGATGGCGGGGGGGGGGCGGGGGGGGGGAAGAAGAGCAGGGTGGTTACGGTACACCGGCTGGACCCCCCCGCCCCCCCGCCCCCAAAATCCAGGCTGGGATGCCGGCTGGACCCCCCCACCCACCTCAAAATCCAGACTGGGATGCTGGGATGCCAGCTGGGACACCCCCCACCCCTCCAAAATCCAGCTTGGGACACCGTCTGGGCCCCTCACACACACACACACACCCCCCCCCCCCAAAATCCAGGCTGGGCCCCCCACCCCCCCTAAAATCCAGGCTGGGATGCCGGTTGGGTGTCGTGTCCCCCCCCCCCAAAATCCAGGCTGGGACACCAGTTGGACCCCCCACCCCACCCAAAATCCAGGCTGCCCCCCCCCCTCCACCCCAAAATCCAGACTGAAACGCTGGTTGGGCCGCCCCCCCCCCCCGACCCCAAAATCCAGGCTGGGACCCCCCCCCCCCCAAGCCCCAAAATCCAGGCCGGGACACCCACTTACCCGCTCTCCTGGGGGGCCGTGGGGGCCATCGCTGCCAGAGGTGCCCTGGGAGGGGGGGGGGAACGAAGGAGGTTTTGGGTGTCCCCCAACAAGGGTGGGGCTGAGCCCCCCCCTCCCCAACCCCCCCAAGCCCCCCCCCCCTCCCTCCACTGACCTTCGCCCCTGACTTGCCGGTGGCTCCTCGTGGTCCCCGCTGGCCCCTGGGACCCTGCGGGAGGAGGAGGATGAGGAGGGCGATGAATGGTCCATCAGCCCCCCCTGCCCCACCAACCCCATAGATCGGGGGGGTGCTGGCCCCCCCCCCCCCCATTCCCAGCCTGGCTGGGTGCAGGGCATCCCCCAGGAGAGGGGTGTGAGGCGGGGGGGACCTGTGCGCCCCCCCCTCCCCACTCCTTAACCCTGCCCCATACTCACCGTGGGGCCGCGCTCCCCCCTGGGCCCCGATTTGCCGGACAGACCCTACAAGAGAGTTTCAGAGGCGCATTTTTGGGGGGGGGGGGGAGAACAGGACACACATGGGGGGGGGACATGGGGCAGGGACACCCCCCCCCCGCGGTGCTTGTGTCGTGTCGTCCCCCCCTCAAGGTGCGCGTGGAGGGGGATCACTCACCCGCGCGCCCTTCTCGCCGTTGGTGCCGGGGAATCCGGGGAAACCCTGCGATCCCTGGGGACGGAGAGGAGTTGGGGTGAGCGGCACTGCCGGGGGTGGGGGGGGTCAATATATGGGGCAGCCCCATGGCCGCCATCAAGGTGGGGCAGCCCCACGGCCACCGCGCTCACCTTGGGACCCTGCCGTCCCGGGTAGCCGGGCAGGCCTGGCACTCCCAGTTTGCCCTGTGGGAGAGAGACGGGATGTGTGGGGCAGGGTTGGGGGGGGACACACACGTCACGGGGGTGCCCCACTGCACGCCCCCCCGCTACCTGAGTGTGTGTCGTCCCCCCCCTCCCCGCCCCCCCACTTTGTCACCTCACCTTCTCTCCCACCAGCCCCATGGGACCGGGGTCACCGGTGGGTCCCGTCCGCCCCTTGGGACCTTCGGGTCCGTCCTCGCCCCGGGAACCCGGCACGCCGACTTCGCCCTGCGCGACGTGGGGGGGGTCAAGGTGGGCCAGCGGGGGTGGCAACACCCCCCCCCCCCCCAAGTGGGGGGGGGGACACACACATCTGATAACCCCCCCCCCCCCCCCCCCCGGCACCTACCCGGTCTCCTTTGATGCCCATGTCCCCCTTGAAGCCGGGGAAGCCTTCCTCGCCCTGCGGGAGAGGATGAGGAGGGAGATGGCGGCGCGGGGACGGGGGACGCGGCCCCGCTGCCGGTCGGGGACCACCGTGTCACCGTGTCACCGTGTCACCGCCGTGGGGTGGGGGGGGGGACAGACACCCACCTTCTCACCCTTGTGTCCCTTCAGCCCCCGGATGCCGTCCACTCCCTAGGGAGAGAGGGAGCGGGGTGACCCACGGCGCGAGGCCGCATCATCCCGGTTCTTCAGGGTTTTCACCCCAAAAAATGGCGTCGGGCGATACCTGTTTCCCCCCCCCCCAAAAAAAAAGACACACACCCCCCCCCCCCCCTCCCCGGGCACTGACCTTGACACCGCGTGGGCCTGGGTAGCCGATGGGGCCCTGGGGACCTGAGGGGCCCTGCGGAAGGACAGGGACAGTTTGCACCGTGTAGGGGGACATTTTCAGAGAGGGGGGGGGCCACCATGGGACAGACACACACACCCCCCCCCCCGCCGACACGGGGTTGCCCGTTGCCCCCCCTTCCCCCCAACCCGGGGCCACGCGGTGCTTTACCTGGTTGCCCTTAGTGCCGGGGGGTCCTTCCTTCCCGGGGTGACCCTGGGGACAGAAGAGGGGACAAGGAGGGACCTTGAGATGGGGCCCCCCCCCCGCCGCCCCCCCGCCAGACCCACAACCAACCCCCTCGGGGGCTGTGTCCCAGCTTGGAGGGGGCAGGGGGGGGGCAGTGGGGCACAGCAGCGTCAGACGGGGCCGGAGCATCCTTCGGATGCTGGATGTGTCCCTGCCCCAGGGTGGGGGGCTGCGGGGGGGGGGACACAGAGCCCAGTGAGGGGGGGGGACACGCAGTGCCCGGCAGTGGGGTGACACTGCCTGGGGCGGGGGGGGGGCGTACTCACGGGGGGGCCGTCAGAGCCGGGCATTCCAGGCAAACCGGGTTTTCCTTGGGGACCCTGTGGAGAGAGGACCCGGGGTGAGCGCCGTGTTACACACACACCCCCCCCCCCCCAAAAAATTCCCCACGCACCCCCCCAGACCCCCCCCCCCCGGCTTCGGCACCCACCTTCTCTCCGGGGGGTCCCGTGGCACCTTGTGGTCCTGGGAGACCCTAAAATGGAAAGATGGGGGGGGGGGAGGGAGGGTGTCACATCCCTGTGCCCCCCCCGGTGACCCCCCCTTGCTCTTGGCGGGGGGGGGGAGGTTGCGGGTCAAAATGGGGGGGGGGCTCACCTGGGTTCCCGGGGTCCCCTGCTGTCCAGGGGGGCCGGGCTCCCCTTGCGGCCCCTGGGAGGGTGGGAGATGGGGGGAGTCAGCGCG
The DNA here is from genome assembly GCA_009819605.1 of Sterna hirundo. Lineage (NCBI taxonomy): Eukaryota > Metazoa > Chordata > Aves > Charadriiformes > Laridae > Sterna > Sterna hirundo. Next base: position 125,368 of record WNMW01000078.1, read on the forward strand.
CGGGGACCCCATGGGGGACACGCCGGTGTCACCAGTGGGGCGTCGCGTGTCCCCAAGTGGAATGTCGCATGTCCCCAGCGGGATGTCGTGTGTCCCCGGTGGGATGTCCCATGTCCCCAGTGGGATGTCGTGTGTCCCCAGTGGAGTGTTGCATGTCCCCAGCGGGATGTCCCATGTCCCCAGTGTGACACTACGTGTCCCCAGTGGGGCGTCGCATGTCCCCGGTGGAGTGTTGCGTGTCCCCAGTGGGATGTCCCATGTCCCCAGTGGGGCATCACCTGTCCCCAGTGGGGCATTGCGTGTCCCCGGTGGGATGTCGTGTGTCCCCAGTGGGATGTCATGTGTCCCCAGTGGAGTGTTGCATGTCCCCAGTGGGATGTCGCGTGTCCCCAAGTGGGGCACCGCGTGTCCCCAGTGGGATGTCCCTCCCCAGTGGGGCACCATGTGTCCCCAGTGGGGCACCACGTGTCCCCAGTAGGATGTCCCCAGTGGGATGTCGCGTGTCCCCACTGGGATGGCATGTGTCCCCGGTGGAGTGTTGCGTGTCCCCAGTGGGATGTCCCATGTCCCCAGTGGGGCGTCGCCTGTCCCCGGTGGGGCATTGCATGTCCCCAGTGGGATGTCGCGTGTCCCCAGTGGGATGTCGCTCCCCAGTGGGGCACCATGTGTCCCCAGTGGGGCGTTCCGTGGCCCCAGTGGGGCATCCCATGTCCCCAGTGGGATGTTGCGTGTCCCCAGTGGGGCGTTCCGTGTCCCCAGTGGGATGTCCCCAGTGGGATGTCGCGTGTCCCCAGTGGGGCATCACATGTCCCCAGTGGGGCGTCGCGTGTCCCCAGTGGGTTATCATGGTGGGGGGGGACACCCCCCCATGGAGGGACAGCACTGGGGACACTGTGTGTGGGGGGGGACACGACACACGGACTCACCAGGTTCCCCTTGGGACCCACGGGACCGTCCATGCCACGCACGCCCTGCGGAGGAGACGGGTGCTGAGGATGGGGGGGGGACACACACACAGAGGGGATGGGGCGGGGGGATGGGGTCCTGCCACGGCACTTACCGGGGGGCCGGGAATTCCGGGGGGGCCTTTGGGGCCAAGCAGACCTCTGGGTCCCTGCGAGGGCAGATGGGGGGGGGGGGTTAAAAGGGCACTTTGGGGGGGGGGACTTTGCTCCCAAAGGTGACATGTGCCCCCCCCCCCCCCCGAATCACCAGCAGGACGTGGCAAGGGCCAGCGGGTCTTTGTGCCCCCCCCCTCCCCGACCTGCTTGAGACCCCCACACCCCATGGGCGCAAGCCCCCCCCCGTACCGCTTCTCCGGGGAGTCCTCGGGGTCCCACCTCTCCGTCGTCACCCTGCGGAGGGACAAGGTGGGGGGGGGACAATGAGCAAGGAGATACGTGGGGCATGGCGGGGGGGCAGATGTCCAGGTTGTCCCACCGCCCCCCCCCCCCAAAGGTTTGTCCCCCCCCCACACTCACCCTCTCGCCGTCCTCACCGGGGGGGCCCGGCATTCCCTGGGAGCCGGTTTCACCCTATGGGGGGAAGGGGGGGGGTGGAAAGTGGGGTGAGCCGTCGTGCGGCCGCGCCGCCGTGGTTTGGGTTGGCAGGGGGGGGCGGTTTGGTGTGGTCGGGGGGGGGGGGGGGGGGGGGGGGGGGGGGGGGGGGGGGCCAGCAGGTAAAGGGGCGGGGGGGGGGGGGGGTGGTTGTTGAGCGCTTGGCGGCGTGAATGCGCCCAGTGTGCGGCGGGTGAATGGGGGCTCTGTGCCGGCGGCGGGTGGGGGGGGGGTTGGCGGCGGGGGCCGTGTTTGCTCAGGGCCGCGGTTTATGGGGCAGGGAGGGGGGGGACACAACACAGGATGTGGGTACCCCCCCCCCCCCTCCCCATGCCAGGGGTGGAGGTTGGGGGAAGCTTGGGGTGGGGGGGTTCAGGGGGAGGCCGCGGTGACTTACCCGGTGGCCTTTGTCACCCGGTAGCCCTGGTAGCCCGTCGAAGCCGCGGTCACCCTGGAAGGGAGGGGGGGGGACACGGGGCGGCGGGGGGGGGGGTACACAGGACACAGAGATGTCACCGAGGTGCCCCCCCCCCCCCCCTGCCTCAGAGCAGGGGGACCGGTGGGATGGTCCCCGGTGTCAGCCGGGATGTGGGATGAGCCGGGATCGGCCCCACGGAGGGAGTGCTGGGGGTACGGGGGACACCAGGGGCACCGAGGACACCGGGGGTACTGGGGACACTGGGAGAATTGGGGACACCGGGGGGACTGGGGGCACCGGGGGGACTGGGGACACTGGGAGAACTGGGGACACCGGGGGGACTGGGGACACCGGGGGACACCAGGAGTGCGGGGGACACTGGGGGCACGGGGGACACTGGGGGCACTGGGGACACTGGTTACTGGGAGCACTCCGGAGACTTTGTCCCCCGGGTGACCCCCCAATGATGGGGGGGGGGTGGGGGTGTCAGAGGGACCCCCCCCCGGAGCAGCAGGGGGTCCGATGCCGTGTGTCGTCCCCTCCAATCCCTCCCCACCCCACGGAATCAATCCGGGATCCGCACTCCCATCCCGGCTGGGATCCCGAGGGATCCCCGTGTACCCCAGATGGGGGGGTCCCCGGCCGAGCTCTCCCGGGGCGGGGGGGGGCACCCATGGGTGCTCTGGGTCCCGGTGACCGGGTGTGGAGGGGTGGGGGGACCCACGACACCCCAGCCGTTACCTTAATGCCGGGATCACCGGGCATCCCCCGGGCGCCGTCAGCCCCCGGTCGGCCCTGTCGGACACAGAGGGGGGGTGAGGGGGGGGGGCGTCCGAGGGGGGGGGGGGGGGTGGGGCCGGACCCCCATTTCCCCCCCCACCCCATCCAGGCCCCCCACTTGCCCCACAACTCACCCTCCGGCCAGGTTTTCCTGGGGGGCCGGTGAGGCCTTGAGGCCCTCGGGGACCCTGGGGAGACGGAGGGCAGAGCGTTAACGAGGGGGGGGGGGGGGATAACGAGGGGCAGGAGGCGGCGGTGGGTGGTTGGGGGGGTCAAACAGACCCCAATGACCCCCCCACACACACACACCCCCCACCTTCCCCATCTTTGGGGCTCACCTGGGGGCCGAAGTCTCCCGACTCCCCCTTCATGCCGGTGCTGCCGGGCTGCCCCTGCGAGCAAAAGTGGGGGGCGATCGTAAGGGTTCCCCGCCCCCCCCCTCAAAACACCCCCAAGACCCCCTAACCCCCCCCCCACACCCCCCAAGACACCCCCAAACCCACCCAACCCCCCCCAGATACCCCCAACACCCCCCCAGACACCCCCAAACCCCCCAAGACATCCCAGACACCCCCAACCCCCCCAAGACACCCCCAAAACCCTCAAGACACCCCCCCAAACCCCCCCAACACCCTCAGATACCCCCAACACCCCCCCAGACAGCTCTCAGACCCCCAAGACACCCCCAAAACCCCCAACCACCCCCTAGATACCCCCAACACCCCCCCAACCCCCCCCAGATACGCCTAAACCCCCCCCAAGACACCCCCTAAACCCCCCCAGATACCCCAACACCCCCCCAAGACACCCCCAAACCCCCCAAGACATCCCAAACCCCCCCCAGACACCCCCCAAGCCCCCCAGATACCCCCAACACCCCCCAAAAACCCCCCAAACACCCCCCAACCCCCCCAAAACACCCCCAAATCCCCCAAAACTCCCCAAAACCAGCCAAAAACACCCCCAAAACCCCCAAGACACCCCCCAAACCCCCCCAGCGCCTCCCCAAGACACCCCCAACCCCCCCCAGATACACCCAACCCCCCCCAAACACACCCAACACCCTCCAAACACACCCCAGATACCCCTAACCCCCCCCGACACCTCTAACCCCCCCCAGACAGCCCCAACCCCCCCTCAGATACCCCCAAACCCCCCCCCCCGACACCCCCAGACTGATACCCACCATGGGTCCGGGGCGGCCGGTGTATCCCATGGGTCCGGGGGGGCCCCTCAGGGCCAGCTGCGGGGGGAGCAGGGAGGGGAGAAGCAGAAAGGGGGGGTTATTCCTTACCGGGGGGGGGCACAGGGGTAAAACCAGGGAGCACCGGGGGGGTGACCCCCGGGCATCCCCCGGTCCAGCGCCCGTGGGGTGAGAGCAGCTTTGGGGACCCCAGTGGAGGTTCCTGGGGGGGTGGGTGAAGGGGACACCCCCCCTCAAACAATGTTACACCCCCCCCCCCCCCCGCAAAATGCTGCCCCCCCCCCAAAAAAAAACTCACCCGGGCTTGCTGGAGAATGGCCTGAGCCTGCGCCTCCTGCGCTGCCACCACGGGTCCCTTGTCACCCCCGCTGCTCCCAAAACGGAACTGGGGGGGCGGGGGGGGGAGAGAGGATAGGGATGGGTGCCCCTACCCCCCCCCCCAAAAAATGGGGGGGGGGGGGGGACACGACACCCCTTTTTGGGGAGGGGGAGCCACCCGTTCACCCACTTCGCCCCACTCACCGGCAGCATCATGGAGGTACCGGGGGGGCCGGGGGTGCCGTCGGAGCCGGGGAGGCCAGCGCGGCCGGGGGGGCCCTGTGGGGGACAGGTTGGGGGGGGGTCAATGCCATGATGGAGGTTTTTAATGCCCCCCCCCCCCCCCCCCCCAAAATCCGTACTCACCCTCTCGCCGGGCTCTCCTGGGGCTCCGGGGGGTCCCTGCGTCCCTGGGGGTCCCGACATGCCCTGGGAGGGGAGGGGGGGGGACACAGAGACATGGTGGCACCAGGGGGGGCGGGGGGGGGTGACAACAGGGTGTCATGTCCCCCCCCCTCCCCATAACATCACCCAAAGGTGGGGGGGGGTGTGTCTTACCGCAGGTCCCTCGGGACCGGGGGGGCCCTCCACCAACATGCCCTATGGGAGGAGATGGGGGGCGTTAAGGGGGGGGGGGGGGGCAGCACAAGTAGGGGGGGGTCGTGACAACACACCAGTGACGTCACAATTCGGGGGGGGGGGGGGGGGGCACAACACTTACGTACCGGTTCGAGGACGGCGGGTTCGCCCTTCTCGCCCTTGTAGCCCCTGACGCCGCGCGCAGCCTGGGGGTGGCAGACATGTAACCCCCCCCACGAGGGACCCGTCAGTGCAGGGCACCCCCTGGGCCCCCCCACCCCCAACCCCGCCATGGGGGGGGGGTCTGCCCCCCCCCCTCCCCACCCCCTCCGTTAACGCAGCCTTCGTCAAGGCTGAGCTTAAAGGATGGGGTTAAATCCCTCTCCCACCCTCCCCAAAAAATACATCCCACCCCCCCCCCCCCCGCAAAGGAAGGGTCAGAAAGGGGGGGGATTTAACTTGGGGGGGGGGGGGTTTGACACCCCCAGTTCAAATCCCGGCCCCCCCCGCAACGGCGGCGTGGGGGGGGTGTGTGGAATTACCTCGTCCCGCGGCGGTAATTAATGCCAGCGCTGCCATTAATTGCGAGGGGGGGGGGGGGTAGAGCTGGGGGGGGGGGCAAAGCGCATGGGGCAGAAGGAAAAGTGGGGGGGGGGGGGGGGGCGTGTGATGTCATACATGATGACGTCACGCGCGGCAATGTCACAAGCGACATCACACCCTCTGCGAGGGTGATGCCGTGCAGCGGGGACCCCCCCCCCAAAATGGGGGGGGGGGCGGGATGACAGATATGGGGCTGGGATGGACGGACGTGGAGATGGGACGGACGGACACTCAGGACACCACCCCCCCCCACCCCGGCCCTTGACCCCCCCCCCAAAAAAAAAACTTACACCCAACTCCTCGGGGTGCTCCCTATAGACGTACTCATACGCCCGGCCGGGCCCCCCATCCTCCTCCTCCTCCTGCCCCCCCCAGGAGAGATGACATCAATGGGTGGCCCTGAGGGGGGGGGGGGCACCCCCCCCACCCCGTCCCACAGCAGGGAGGGGACCCCAGGGATCTAGGGGGGGTGGGGTGGCCCCCCCCCGGGTGTTACCTGCGCCGGCCCCATCTCCTCCCAAGAGGCACCATCGAGGTCCCGGGGGGGTCCCGGGGCGTAATCTGGGGACGTTGTGGTCCCCCAGGGCTCCTCGGGGGGGGGGCAGCCCCCCATCCTGGGTGGGGTGGGGAGGGGGAGAGGTCAGGGGTGAGCTGCGGGGGGGGGGGGGGGACACGGACACGACACATGGACGGACAGACGGACAAGCCAAGCCATGGATGATGGAGACACACAGCCGGGGGGGGGCAGAGGGGGGGGGGCGTTAGTAGGCGACTCCCCAAAAAATCCCACCTGGATCGTTTTGGGGGGGGGGGGGGGGGGATGACAAAGCGATCGTGGAGGGGGGAGGTGAAATTTTTTTGGGGGGGGACAAAGCGATCGTGGAGGAGGGAGGAGGTGAATTTATATTTTTGGGGGGGGGGGGGTAAACGAGAGAAATAAAGGCAGGAGAGGGGGGGGCTGGAAAGGCCCCCCCCCCGTCCCCCCGCTTTATTTCCATGGCCGGACGGATTCGGGATCGCTCTCTACCTGCTGGTAGCTGTTCCCTTGACTCCGGGCCCCATTCCGGGGGGGGGACACCCCCGCGTCCCCCCCCGTTTTGCTGCTTTGGGGATAACCCCCGTTCCCGAAGGTTTTGCTTTTCCCGGGGGGGGTTTTGCCAGCGGCGGGGGCCGTGTTCATCACGCCGGGGTTTTTCGGGGCCCTGGGGGGGCCTTTGGGGTGGGGGCCGGGGGGGTTCTAACTCCCAACGACCGCGGCGAGGAAGAGGATGGCGGCGGCGGCGATGAAGAGGCGGCGGCAGCGACACACACAAACCCACCCGAGGGCGGGGGGGGGGTGGAATTTTGGGCGGGGGGGGGGGGGGAGACAAAACACAAAGCACCCGGTGTGAGGTCCCCCGGGGGTGGCACAAGACGGGGGGGGGACACACGACCTGAGGTGACCACCCCCCCCCAACACCCCCCCAGCTTTCCCCAATTGCCTTCCATGCTCCTGGTTGGTGGGTTTTTGGGGGGGGGGGGGGGGGCTGCGAGACAATCGGGACGGACAGACGGATGGACGGACGGACAGACGGGACACACCCCCCCCCCCTCCCCACAGTTACCTTTTCGGGGTCCCCCCCCGGGGGGGGCCCGTCCTCGCTATGAGTGTAGTAATAGGGGTACTCGTAGTACTCCACAGCCTCCTCGGAGTACTTGGGGGGGGGACATGACGATGTTGGGGGGGGGGGGGGGCGATAAGAAGATAACATCACCGAAACGCAGCCATTGGTGGGGGGGACACACATACATCGGGGACAAATGTGTCCCCCCCCCCGACCCCGTCCTCAACCCACCCTGAAGAACTCCCCCCACCAGGGAGACGCGTGTGTGTCCCCCCCCCCCAACATTTTGTGTCCCCCCCCCCCCCCATTGGCACCCGTCGCCCCCCCCCCAACCCCCCCACCTCCTGCCGCTGCCGGGGGGGCTCCTGCGCCTGGGGGGGGCCGCCGCCGTCCGCCGCGGCGCAAGGGGGGGCGTAGTGCTGGCAGTAATCAAACGCCGCTTGGGGGTCCCCCACGACCAGCAGCTGCTGGATGTCACCCTGCGGGGACACACCGAGGTGGGGGGGGGGGTGTGAAATATGGTGACACCCCCCCTCCCCAAATCGACACCCCCCCACCCCACCCCACCAACCCAACTGTGTCCCCCCCCACCTGGAAAACCTCCTCGTCCAGGATGCGGGTGCCGAAGAGGGTGACGCCGCGGGTGTCGAGGAGGGGCCGGGCGCTGCGGGGGAGGGCCCGCGTCTCCCGCCGCCCCCCGCAGTCCACCAGCAGCGTCGCCGCCCGCCCCCGCACGCTCAGGGCCACCCGGTGCCACCTGCGGGGAGGGGGGGGGGGGGGGGACACACAACGAGGAGGTGAGGCCGGGATCGGGCGACCGGGGGCCGGAAGGCGCCCCACCGACCGCCCGACCCACCGACCGATACCCACTTGCCGTCGGCCAAATCGAACCCCCGGAAAAGGGGATAATCTTCGGGGGGGGGGCCGGCCGTGTTGGTCCTCGTAGAGGAAGAGGGGGGAGCGGCCCAGCTCCAGGCCCAACTGCTGGACGCCATCTTGGTTGTAGATGGAGAGGAGGAAGGCCTGCACGCCCGGTTTGGCCTTCACCAAGGTCATGATGGAGAAATCCTCCGGGAATTTACCTGGGGGGGGATCGAGGGGGGGGTGTCAGTAGACTCAGTGCTTGAGCACGGGTGGTCCTTGGGTCCCACCACCCCGGTTTTGCCCCCCCACACCACCACCCCTTACCGGCGAAGAGCTGCCGGGTGGGCGCGCTGAGCTGCGCCTGCCGCGTGATCCGATAGGCCACGTCGGAGCCGGCGCCGCGTTGGGAGCAGAATCCCGGCACCTTCTTGACGCCTTCGGGCAGGGAGTGGAGCTGGAGGATCTTCAGCACGTCCACGGGTTCTCCTGGGGAGGGCAGGGGACGCAGTAGGGTGCGGGGTCCCCTCGGTAGAGCCCGCGCTCCCCACGCCGCCACCACCGGCACTGGGAGCGGCGCCACCCGTGCTGTCGGGTGCCGTGGGGCACTGCGGGGTGCCACGGGATGTCCTGGGTGCTGCAAGGTGCCATAGGATGCTCTGGAGTGCCATAGAGTGCCATGGGGTGCCATGGGGTGCCATGGGGTTCCCTGGGCACTGCAAGGTGCCATAGGATGCTCTGGAGTGCCATAGGGTGCCATAGGGTGCCATAGGGTGCCATGGGGTGCCATGGGGTGCCCCGGGCACTGCAAGGTGCCATAGGATGCTCTGGAGTGCCATAGGGTGCCATGGGGTGCCATGGGGTGCCATGGGCACTGCAAGGTGCCATAGGATGCTCTGGGTTGCCATAGGGTGCCATAGGGTGCCATAGGGTGCCATGGGGTGCCATGGGGTGCCATGGGCACTGCAAGGTGCCATAGGATGCTCTGGAGTGCCATAGGGTGCCATGGGGTGCCATGGGGTGCCCCGGGCACTGCAAGGTGCCATAGGATGCTCTGGAGTGCCATGGGGTGCCATGGGGTGCCATGGGGTGCCATAGGGTGCCATGGGGCACCATGGGCTGCCCTGGGTACTGCTGGGTGCCATGGGGTGCCATGGGGTGCCATGGGTACTGCTGGGTGCCAATGGACACACCAAGGGGTGCCTTGAGGGGCCTTGGGGTGCCCCGGGTACTGCTGGGTGCCATGGGGTGCCACAGGGTGCTGTGAGGCACCACGGGCTGCCCCAGGCAGGGGGTAGGGCATAATGGGGTGCCCCACGTGCTGCAGGGTGCCGTGGGGTGCCATGGGGTGCCATGGGGTGTCCCAGGCACTGCTGGGTGCCGTGGGGTGCCTTGGGGTGCCATTGGGTACCATCACAGGCTTTCCCAGGCACTGCAGGGTGCCAGGGGGTGCCATAGGGTGGCCTTGGGGTGCCATGGGGTGCCATGGGGTGTCCCGGGCACTGCAGGGTGCCCACGGATGCCATGGGGTGCCTGGGGGGGCCTTGAGGGTGTCCCAATCACTTCAGGGTGCCCATGGATGCGCCATGGGGTGCCATGGGGGTGCCTTGGGGGGCCATAGGGTGTCCCAGGCACTGCAGGGTGCTATGGGGTGCCATGGGGTGCCTTGGGGTGTCCCAATCACTGCAGGGTGCCCATGGATGCGCCATGGGGTGCCATGGGGGGGGGCCATAGGGTGGCCTGGGTGGCCTGGGATGCCGTGGGGCACCGTGGGCTGCCACAGAACCACAGAATTGCCGGGGTTGGGTTGCCGTGGGGCGCCGTGGGGCGCCGTGGGGCACCGCAGCCGTGTGCCCATCACCTCCCCGTACCCTCCCCCCCCCCCCCCGTCAACTCTCCAAATTCCGCGCTCCCTCCCGGGACGCCCCGTCAAGGGCGGCTTTGTTCGCCCCCCCCCCCCCCCCCCCCCCCCCGCCCTTCCACCGGCACCGAGGTGTGTGGGGCCGGGGAGGGCGGGGGGGGGGGGGGGAGACGACACGATTCTCACCGGCACCACCGCCAGACCCCCAAGTCCTCCCCCCCCACCCTCCCCACTGTCGTGTCCCCCGCCCCCCCCCCCCCCCCCCCCGCCCCACCTCCCAGCCCCACTTTCCCCAGCAGCTGTAGAACCCATCAGGGGCAGCAGCCAAAGCACCGGGGCCGTGGGGCGGGGGGGGAACGGACGGACGGACGGATGGATGGATGGATGGACGCCATGTCCGTCCCCCCCCCAACCCCGGTGAACAACCCCCACTTGTCCTCCCTCCCCCCCCCCGCCCCAGCTTTGACACCCCCCCCCCCCAGTTCCCAATGGGACGCGCGGCCGTGGGGTCCCAGCCACGTCCATCCCTCCGTCTGTCTCCCATCCCCCTCCATCTTCCCCCCCCCCCCAACCCCCCCCAACCCCCCCCCCAGCCATTCCCGGGGCCTGCGTTTCTCATCAACCCCATCACCGTGGCACGGGCCTCGTGTCGTCCCCCCCTCTCACCCTCCCACCCCCCCCCCCCACAACTGGGCCATACTGGGGGCACTGCGGCGGGGAAGCTCGCAGCGCCGTGTTACACTCCCCCCCCCCCCAAAAAAAAAAAAACCCCACCCCTCTGTGCCCCCCCACCGTTCTCCGGCCGGGAATGGGGGGGCAGATGCCGAAGTCGCGTCCCCCCCCCCTCTCTCTTCCTCGCCGCCCGCAGTGTTGGCCCCCTCCCAGTCCGGCCAGCACAGAGGCACCTTTCTTTTACTGGTGACGCCGGGCGAGAGGAAAAGCCATTACGGGCGCATAGCTCAATTCCCGGGGGGGGGGGGACAAGTGGGCCCCCCCCCCTCCTACCTTCTCCCGGCCCCATTTATCCCCACGGCGTGGGGGTCATCGTCCCCAGGCACCCGCCGTGGGGTGGGGGGGTGATGGTTGGCCCCGAGGATGGGGCCCCGGTACCCCACGGTTGGGTGCTGCCGATGTGGGGAGGGGGGGGAAGAGGAGGGGGGGGGGGTGTCTTGGGTGCTCCCTGGAGACCCCCTGGGTGCTCCTGGACTTCTGGGTCCTCCCCAAGACCCCCAGGTCCTCCCCAAATTCCTGGGTCCTCTCTGGAAACACCTTGGGTGCCCCCCCCCCCCCGCACCGAGACCCCCAAGTCCCCTCCAGACCCTCAGGCTCTCCCCAGACCCCCAGGTGCTCCCCTGAGACCCCCAGGTGCTCCCTTGAGACCCCCAAGTCCACTCTGGACTCCTGGGTCCTCCCTGGAGACCCCCCAAGTCCTCCCCAGACCCCCACATTCTCCCCCAAGACCCCCAGGTCCTCTCTGGAGACCCCCAAGTCCCCCCCAGAGACCCCCAAGTCCACTCTGGACTCCTGAGTCTTCCCCCCCAAGACCCCTTGGGTGCTTCCTCGAGACCCCCAAGTCCTCCCCAGACCCCCCCATTCTCCCCTGACCCCCGGGTGCCCCCCCCCCCCGAGACCCCCAGGTCCTCCCCAGACCCCTTGGGTGCTTCCTCGAGACCCCCAAGTCCTCCCCTGAGACCCCCAGGTGCCCCCCCTGAGACCCCCCAGGTTCTCCCCAGACCCCTGGGCGCCCCCCCGCGACCCCCAGGTCCTCCCCTGAGACCCCCCAGGTGCTCCCCAGACCCCCACATTCTCTCCTGCCCCCCAGGTGCTCCCCACAGCCCCCCCCCAGACTCCTGCCCCCCAACCCCAAACCCCCCAGCACCGAGGGGCAGGCGGTGGCGGGGGGCTCAGCCGTGGGGCGTAGGGGGTTGAGGAGGGAAGTGTGGGGCAGGGGAAGGTGTTGGGGGGCGGGGGGGGGGGATGAAGCTGCCTCCGACTGATCCCGGCCCAAGGAATTTCCAGCGGCTGCTGCCAGGCCGGGAGCGAGTGGAAAAAGAGCCGGAATCTGGCCGGGAACGCAGCACCGGCTGGCAAAGCCATCGGCGGGGAGGGGGGGGGACGGGGGACAAAGAGGGGGGGGACAAGGACACGGGGGTCCCTGGAAGGGGGGGGGGACACACACACACAGACACGGGGGTCCCTTTGCTGTGGCGGGGCTGGGGACGGAGGGACGGACGAAGGGACGGACGAAGGGACGGACGAAGGGATGGACGGGCTCCCCGTCACCCCCCCGGGGGTGTCATGAGGGTGGGGGGGGACCGAGGGGTGTCCCACCCCCCCGGGACCCCGCGGCCCCCCGGGGACGGATGGCAGCTGTGTCATTGTCACCGTCTGTGTCTCTCGCCCCGTGTCCCCGTCCCCCCCCCCGGGGTATAAATAGCCCCGGAGCCGCCCGCGGTGGCCACGGGGCTAAAAATAGCCCGGGTGGGACGGTGGCGGCCGGGGTGTGCCGCGGCCAGCCCAGTACGGCCCAGTACGCCCAGTTACACCCAGTATACACAGTAAGCAGCCCGGCAGCTGCCAGTGCTGCACCCCTCCCCGGTCCCAGTCCCGTCGGATCTGCCCCCAGCAGCCCCCAGTACAGCCCCAGGGTATCTCCCGGTATCTCCCAGTATCTCCCAGTTGAGACTCCACGCAGTTCCAGCGTCCCCGCTGCTCCCGGTCACCAGTTCCCAGCAAATCCCAGTTACAGCATCCACGCGGTTCCCATCTCCCAGTTCCCACTTTCCTGCACCTCCCAGTATCTCCCAGTTCCCATCCTCCCAGGACCTTCCACTTCTCCCAGTTCCAGCTCCCCAGGTATCGACCCAGCTGCGTCTCCCAGTTCCCACTGCTGGCATCTCCCAGTGCTCCCAGTATCGACTCTGTGGTGCCTCCCAGTTAGAGCCCGGCAGCATCCCCTGGTGCTCGGGTGCTGCACCTTCCCAGTCCACCCAGTGCTCCCAGTCACATCCCCTGGCACTCTGCGCTGTCGTTCCCAGTTCCCCCAGTGCTCCCAGTACTAGATCCCAGTAACAGCTCCGAGTCGGCACCCAGCAGCATCCCGTGGCCCTCCACACTGCACCTCCCCAGTCCCTCCCAGTGTTCCCAGTAACAGCTCCCAGTACCAGCTGCTGGCAGCATCCTTGGTGCTCCACGCTGCGTCTCCCCAGTCCCCCCAGTACCGGCTCCCAGTCAGTGCCCAGCAGCATCCCGGGTGCTCCAGGACACATTTCCCCAGTCCCCCCCAGTGCTCCCAGTAACAGCGCCCAGCAGCATCCCCCAGTGCCACCAGTAACCCCAGTCCCTGCACCCGGCAGCATCCCGGCGCACTCCGAGCTGCATCTCCCCAGTGCTCCCAGTACCAGCACCCGGCAGCATCCTGGGGCGCTCCCAGCTGCATCCCATAAGTCCCCCCAGTGCTCCCAGTATCCCCAGTCCCAGCACCCAGCAGCGTCCTGGGGTGCTCCAAGACGTGTACTCCCAGTCTCTCCAGTGTTCCCAGTACCAGCTCCCAGCAGCATCTTCCCAGCCTTCCCAGTACCAGCTCCCAGCAGCATCTTCCCAGCCTTCCCAGTACCCCCAGTGCTCCCAGTCCCACCTCTCATTCCCAGCACCCGGCAGCATCCCGCAGCGCTCCGAGCCGCATCCCCCCAGTGCTCCCAGTTCCTCTCAGTGCTCCCAGTACCAGCTCCCAGTTAGCTCCCAGCAGCATCCCGGGGCGCTCCGAGCCTCTCCTCCACAATCCCCCCCAGTGCTCCCAGTCCCCCCCAGTGCTCCCAGTCCTAGCTCTCATTCCCAGCACCCGACAACATCCCGGGGCGCTCCGAGCCGCATCCCCCCCAGCGCTCCCAGTTCCTCCCAGTCCCAGCAGCGTATTCCCAGCCTCCCCAGTCCCCGTACCCGAGCCGCGTCCCTCCAGTGCTCCCAGTTTCTCCCAGTCCCAGCACCCGGCAGCATCCCGAGGCGCTTCGAGCCGCAACCCCCCGGTGCTCCCAGTGCCCCCCAGTGCTCCCAGTTCCAGCTCTCGTTCCCAGCACCCGGCAGCATCCCGAGGCGCCTTGAGCCGCATCCCCCCCCAGTGCTCCCAGTTAGCGCCCAGCAGCACCCCGGGGCGCTCCGAGCCGTATCTCCCCAGTGCTCCCAGTTCCAGCATCCGGCAGCATCTCGGGGCGCTCCGAGCCGCAGCCCCCCAGTGCTCCCAGTTCCTCCCAGCGCTCCCAGTACCAGCTCCCAGTTAGCACCCGGCAGCATCCCGAGACGCTCCGAGCCGCATCTCCCCAGTCCCCCCAGTGCTCCCAGCACCCCCAGTACCAGCCCTCATTCCCAGCACCCGGCAGCATCCTGGAGCGCTCCGAGCCGCTCCTCCCCAGTCCCCACCAGTGTTCCCAGTTTCTCCCAGTCCCAGCAGCATATTCCCAGTCCTCCCAGTGCTCCCAGTCCCAGTACCCGAGCCGCATCGCCCCAGTGCTCCCAGTAGCAGCTCCCAGCACCCGGCAGCACGCCGGGGCGCTCCGAGCCGCATTCCCCCAGTGCTCCCAGTTCCTCCCAGTCCCAGCTCCCAGTTAGCACCCAGCAGCATCCCGGGGCACTCCGAGCCGCGTCTCCCAGTGCTCCCAGTTACTTCCAGTCCCAGCAACCCGGCAGCATCCCGGGGCGCTCCGAGCCGCATCCCCCCAGTGCTCCCAGTACCAGCTCCCAGTTAGCACCCAGCAGCGTCCCGGGATGCTCCGAGACGCATCTCCCCAGTCCCCCCAGTCCCCCCAGTCCCAGCCCTCGCTTCCAGCACCCAGCAGCATCCCGGAGCGCTCCCAGGCTCCCCTCCCCAGTCTCCCCCAGTGCTCCCAGTTCCTCCCAGTACCAGATCCCAGCACCCAGCAGCATCCCGGAGCGCTCCGAGCCGCTCCTCCCCAGTCTCCCCCAGTGCTCCCAGTTCCCCCGCACCGGTCCCACCTGGGGAGGGGGAGGCGGCGGTGGCGAGCCGGACGCTGGCGATGGCGAGCCCGAGGAGGGCGAGGGGCAGCGCGGGGCGGCGCGGGGCCATGGCGGGGCCGGCTCCGGTCGGCGGCTCCGGCTGCTCCCGCCCGCGTTCGGGCCCCGAGTGAGCCCCGGTCCCGCCGCTCGCCCGGCCCCAGCCCCGCCGGCCCCCCCCACCGGCCCGCCCCGGCCCGGCCCCCGGGGCTGCCCCGCTCCGCCCCCGGGTCCCCCCCGGTTCCACCGCTCCGGTCCCGGACACCCCCCTGGGTCCTTCCCGCTCCGCCCCCGATTCCCCCCCCCCCGGTTCCACCGGTCGCCCCCCGGTTCCATCCCCTGGGTCCCCCCTGGTGCCCCCGCTCCCCCCACGGTTTCACCCCCTGGTCCGTCCCCCCCCGGTCACACCGGTCCGCCCCCGGGCCCCCCCAAGTTCCAGCCCCCTGGTCCCCCTATTCCCGGTCCGCCTCCGGTTCCAGCCCCTTGGTCCCCCCCGGGCCGCCCCCGGACACCCCCCGGTCCTTCCCGGTTCCACCGGTCCGCCCCCAGACACCCCCCGGTTCCATTCCCCTGGGCTCCCCCCGTCCCGCTCCGCCTCCGGTCACCCCTTGATCCCCCCCGGTTCAACCGGTCCGCCCCCGGTTCCAGCCCCTTGGTGCCCCCCGAGCCGCCCCCGGACACCCCCCGGTTCCAGCCCCCCGGTCCCCCCGCTCCACCCCTGGGTCCCCCTCCCCAGTCCCACCGGGTCCCCGTCCCCCCCCCACCCCCCCCCGCCCGCTTCCCCGCCCCCTCAAAGCCCAGCTCGCAGCCCCCCCCCCCATCCTGTCCCCATCCCATGTCCCTGTCCCCATCCCACATCCTCATCCCGTGTCCCTGTCCCCACCCCATGTGCCCGTCCCAATCCCATGTCCCTGTCCCACACTCCTGTCCCCATCCCATGTCCCTGTCCCGTGTCCCTGTCTTGTGTCCCTTTCCCCATCCCACGTCCCCATCCTCATCCCATGTCCCCGTCCCGTATCCCTGTCGCCATCCAATGTCCCCATCCTACATCCCTGTCCCCATGCCGATCCCGTGTCCCTGTCCCACACCCCTGTCCCCATCCCATGTTCCTGTCTCTATCCCACATCCTCATCCCGTGTCCCCGTCCTATATCCCTGTCCCCGTCCCACATCCCCATCCCATCCCCATCCCACATCCCTGTCCCTATCCCATGTCACATGTCCCCATCCCACATCCCCATCCCATGTCTCCGTCCTACATCGTTGTCCCTGTCCCCATCCCACATCCCTGTCCCATGTCCCCAACCCCATCCCGTGTCCCCGTCTCATGTCCTTTTCCCCATCCCGTACCCCCATGCTACATCCCTGTCCCCGTCCCATGTCCCTGTCCCGTATCCCTGTCCCCATCCCATGTCCCCATCCTACACCCCTGTTCCCGTCCCACATCCCCATCCCGTGTCCCTGTCCCAGTCCCATGTTCCTGTCCCCATCCCACATCCCCACCCCGTGTCCCCGTCCTGCATCCCTGTCCCCGTCCCACATCCTTATCCCGTGTCCCTGTCCCCATCCCCTGTCCCCATCCCGTGTCCCTGTCCCCGTCCCACATCCCTGCCGCCATCCTGTGCACCTGTCCCTGTCCCATGTCCCTATCCCCGTCCCCATCCTGTGTCCCCGTCCCCATCCCGTGTCCCCGTCCCCATCCCGTGTCCCTGTCCCACATCCCTGTCTCCATCCTGTGTCCATCCCTGTCCCCGTCCCAAAGCCGGTCCCCTCCCCTGTCCCCATTCCATCCCCTGTCCCCTTTTCCTGTCCCTGGCAGGCAGGGGGCAGGCAGGGGCAGGTCGAAGCAGGCAGGGGCCGGGGGGGGAGGCAGGGGCAGGCAGGAGCAGGCAGGGGGAGGCAGGGGCAGGCAGGGAGCAGGCAGGGGCAGGGAGAGAGCAGGCAGGGGCAGGCAGGGGGAGGCAGGGGCAGGCAGAAGCAGGCAGGGGGGAGGCAGGGGCAGGGAGACAGCAGGCAGGGGCAGGCAGGGGGAGGCAGGGGCAGGCAGGGGCAGGCCGGAGCAGGCAGGGGCAGGCAGGAGCAGGCAGGGACGTGGCAGCTTGGCCCCCCCCCGGCCCCGGCCCCATTGCGGTCCCAGCCCTGGCCCCGGCCCAGCCCCACACACTCGGCCCCTTCAGCGGGACACAGAGCCCCCACTGTCCCGCCGTGCCGGGGGGGGGACAAGGGCCGGGGGGGCGGGCAGTGTGTCCCCCCCCACCACCCCCCAGTGGCTATTTCAGAAACCGGTTATTTGACCCCAAAATAGCTGCGGTGGGGGGAGGGGGGAGGGGAGGGGGGTGTTGGGGTATGGGGGGGGGGGGGCCTGTGGTTGGGGGGGGTCCCTATAGTGGGGGGGTTCCCTGTGGCTGGGGGGTGCTCCTGTGGTTGGGGGGGAGGGAAACCTGGGGGGGGGGGAGGGGTGTCCCTATAGTGGGGGGGCGGTCCTTGTGGTTGGGGGGGGTCATCATAGTGGGGGGGTCCCTATAGTGGGGGTTCCCTATAGTGGGGGGGAGGTTTCCTGTGGTTGGGGGGGGCCATGGTTGTGGGTGAGTCCCTATAGTGGGGGGGGGCCTGTGGTTGGGGGGGGGGGGCTCCTGTGGTTGGGGGGGGGGGTCCCTATAGCCGGAGGGGTCCCTGTGGTTGGGGGGTTCCTGTGGTTGGGGGGGGCTCCTGTGGTTGAAGGGGGGGGTGTCCCTGTGGTTGGGGGGGGGGGGGGGTCCAGTGCTTGTGGGTGGTCTTGGGGTTGGGGGAGTCCCTGTGTTTGTGAGGGGGGGGTCCTGTGTTTGGGGGGGGGGTCCCTGTGGTTGGGGGGGGGAGTGTGCTATGGGGTGCCCCCCCCCCCCTCCAAAACAAGCCCCCGAAGCCCCTTTCGGCAACTGAGAAGCAGCAACTTTTAATCACTGAAAATCCAAAGCAGTTTTGGGGGGGGGGGGGGGGGGGCGGGGGGGGGGGGGGGGGCCGAAATGGCAAAGGCGAATAAAACCACGGGGAAGGGGGGGGGTAGGCTTGGAGGGCGGGGGGGGGGAGCTGTAGGACCTACAATAAAAACAAAGCACCCCCCCCCCCATTTTTTCAGCAGCCCCAGGGTGGCCCCCCCCCCCCCCCCAAACCCCGGTACCTGCTGCATAGTTGGGGGGCGGGAGGCGATTCAAAGTGCTATTGGGTGCCTGAGTGGTGGGGGGGGGGGCACGGGGGGGGGGGGGGGAATAGGGACCCCCCCCCTACCCTGGGACACGCTGTTATGGGGGGGAGGTTTTTTTTTTGGGGGGGGGGGGGGGGGGGGGAGGGGGATACAACCACCCCCGGGGGAGCGTGATGTGGGGGGTGGTTATTTTACAAGAGGCCGAAGTTGGGGGGGGGGGGGGGCAGAAACAACATGGGACACCCCCCCCCAATCCTTCAGGGGGGGGTCCTGCTGCCCCCTCCCCCCCCAATTTTTTGGGGGGGGGCCACAATCACCCCCGGGGGAGCGCGATGGAAGGGGGGGGGGGTATTTTACAAGAGGTCGAGGTGGGGGGAAACCAATATGAGACCCCCCCAAAATCCCTCAGGGGGGGTCCTGCTGTACACCACCCCCCCCCCTTTTTTCGAGGGGGGGGGAGGGGGCCCATAACCACGCCCCAACCACCCCCGGGGGAGCGCGATGTGGGGGGGGGGGGGGTATTTTACAAGAGGTTGGGGCGGGCGGGGGGTGGTGGGTGTGGAAACAACATGGGACCCCCCCCACCCCCCCCTCCCCAAATCCTTCAGGGGGGTCCTGAGCCCACCCCCCCCACCCCTCCCCTCCCCCCCAATTTTTTTTTTTTTTTTTTGGGGGGGGGGGGTGTGTCTCAGGAGAGCTGGTGGGGGGCTTCGAGCATCTCCATGAGGAAGGTGTCGATGGGGGTGTCCCCGATGAGCTTGAAGAAGAAAAGATGCTCCAGGCATTTGAGGCCGATGGAGCGCAGGGCCGGCAGGCGCAGGAGCAGCTTGGCGAACCTGGGGGGGGGGCGGGGGGGGGGAGTGGAGGATGGAATAATTACCAAAATGCCCCAAAACCCCCAGCATTTTTCCCACAGGAAGGTAGGGAAAAAAAAAAATAATTAAAAAAAGGTTGGGAGGGTGGAATACAACGGCGGCCGGTAGGCGAGGGAATCCGTTCCGGCCGCGCTTCCCCACGCCGTTCTCTCGCCCGCAAAGCGCAGCCGGGAGGGACGGAGTAAAGGGTGGAAATTCCCCGGCCGAGCTCGGCGGTAATCCGGCGGCTGCGGGGAAGGGGACGGGCCTACGGAAGCGATAAGCTGCGGATTCTCGCTACCCCGAGCCAACGGTCTCCGTTCCACCGTCGACGAAAACGCCGGCCTCGGCGCGGATCCCGGCTCCTTCGAACGGCCTTAAAATGCCAAAAAAAACGCGCCTCCGGCCCGAAGGCTGCCGGCCTCCGAGCGCGCGACCCCTCCTCCGGGAGCGGGCGCCCTGAATTTTTCGGAAAACTCCGCCATTCAATGCGAGGCGAGAGACTTTTACGCCAACCGTAACGAAGGTATTTAGGACTAGAGGAGCTCAAACTCCCCCTCCAAGGTAAAAAAATAGGATAAAAAAACAGCCCAAGAAAGCGGGGGGATACGAGGGAAGACACCGGCGTGAGCGCGTCAAGGATTCCATCACCATCTGCCTTTGAATCCCGGGACCAGGCGACGGGCTGAGCCTTTCTTCCCTGGCACGGGGATGCCTTTGGGTAAGACTTAACGACTATACCGAGCGCTTCCTCGGGAAACTTAGAAATCCCGGAATCCCAGAATCGTTGGGTTGGAAGGAACCTCTGGAGATCATCCCGTCCAATGTCCAACCGCCCCCCCCCCGCGCCAGAGCAGGGTCACCCGGAGCAGGCGGCGCAGGAACGCTTCCAGGTGGGTTTGGAATGTCGATGGAGATGGAGACGGAGACTCCCCCACCTCTCTGGGCAGCCTGTGCCAGGGCTCTGCCACCCTCCCAGGAGGGAAGATCCTCCTCGTGTTGAGGTGGAACTTCCCATGGGCACGTTTGTGCCCGTTACTCCTTGTCCTGTCCCCGGGCACCACTGGAAAGAGCCTGGCCCCATCCTCCTGACACCCCCCCTTTCAGTATTTATCAGCGTTGATAAGGTCCCCCCTCAGCCGTCTTTTTTCCGGACTGAAGAGACCCAAATCCCTCAGCCTTTCTCCATCAGAGAGATGTTCCGTCCCCTCGGCATCTCGGTGGCCCTTTGCTGTCCCCTCTCCAGCAGTTCCCCGTCCTTCTGGAACCGGGGAGCCCAGAACTGGACCCCGTGCTCCAGCTGTGCCCTCCCCAGGGCAGAGCAGAGGGGGAGGGTGACCTCCCTCCACCTGCTGGCCACGCTCTTCTTGATGCCCCCCAGGATGCCGTTGGCCTTCTTGGCCACCGGGGCCCATCGCTGGCTCATGGGCATCATGGTTGTCCACCGGGACTCCCAGGTCTCTTCCCACCCAGCTGCTCTCCAGCAGGTCACCCCCACCCTGTCTTGGTGCAGGGGGGGGTTATTCCTCCCCGGGTGCAGCACCCTGCGCTTGGCCTCGTAGAACTTCCTGAGGTTCTTCTCCGCCCAACTCTCCAGCCTGGCCAGGACTCTCTGGATGGCGGCACGGCCTTCTGGGGTGTCAGCCCCCCCCCGCCCCCAGCTTGGTGTCATCCCCAAACGTGCCGAGGGTGCCCTCCGTCCCTTCATCCAGGCCATCGATGAATATATTGAAGAGGACCGGACCCAGCACCGACCCCTGGGGAACACCACTCCTCACCGACCTCCAACTAGACTCCGTGCCCCTCGTCGCCACCCTCTGAGCTCTGTCTTCCAACCGGTTTTCGATCCGCCCCGCTGTCCGTTCATCCAGCCCCCGCTTCCTAAGCTTCCCTACGAGGACGCTGCGGGAGACCGCGTCGAACGCCTCGCTGAAGTCAAGGCAGACCACCTCCACCGCTCTCCCCTCATCTCTCCGTCCAGCCGTGCCATCGTAGGAGGCTATCGGATTGGCCAGACACGATTTCCCCTCGGTGAATCCATGGTGACTACTTCCGAGAGCTTTCTTTTCCTCCGCGTGCCTTGAGATGACGCCCAGAACGAGCTTTTCCATCATCTTTCCAAGGATGGAGGTGAGGCTGACCGGCCTGGAGTTCCCCGGCTCCTCCTTTCTGCCCTTTTGGAAGACTGGAGGGACGTTGGCTCCCTCCACTCCTCAGGCACCTCGCCTCTTCTCCGGGACCTTCCAAAGTTGATGGAGAGCGGCCCGGCAATGACTTCCGCCAGCTCCCTCAGCACTCGCGGGTGCATCCCGTCGGGATATTGTGGATATCTAATTGATCTCTCACTTGATCCTCCTCAACCAAGGGGAAATCTTCCCCTTTTCCTGTTCCTTTCTCCAAACTCTGCGATGCCGGAGGGCTGGGCCGCGCAGTAAAGACCGAAGCAAAGAAGGCATTCCGTAACTCCGCCTTCTCCATCCCCATGGCTCCCGCCTCATCCGACAGCGGGTCCACAACTCCTCTGGTTTTCCTTTTGCCTCCGTTATACCTGAAGAAACCCTTCCCGTCGAGCTTGGCATCCCTTGCCGGGTTTAATTCCGAGGAGGCCTTGGCTTTCCTCGTTCCATCCCTGCATAATGGCGGACCCTCCGAGCTCTGTCTCCCAACGGCTTTTCGATCCACCCCGCCACCCCTTCATCTATAACGCGACCGAGGGTCTGAGAGCTGGGGGATGGGGGGGGGGGGCACAAATAATTTACACACACACACCCCCACCCCCCCCCTTAAACCCCCCCCTCCCTACCTGCCCTGTTGCTCCGGATACTTCTGCTTGCAGTAGGATTCCAAGGAAGCGTAAACCTTCTCCCGCAGCAGCTCCACCTCGGCGGGGTTGGAAAGGCCCTTGGCGTCTGCGGGGAGGGAAAAGGGGATAAAATGTCGGGGGGAGGGGGGGGGCCACTTAGACACACACACCCGTCCCCCCTCCCCGCAAGCGTCGTACCCGGATTGAAGAGGATGATGGCGCGAAGGCAACCCAGCTCCGTCTTATCCATCCGCATGTCCCGCATCTTGGAAACCAGCTCGGTCAGCACCCTGTGGGGCAGGTGTGTGTGTGGGGGGGGGGGGGGAAAAACCCGCCATGGGGCAGATCCCTTCCTGCAGGCCGCCCCCCCACCCCCAAAAACTCCCTCCATGGGGCAAATCCCCACCTCTAGCCCCCCACAAAACTCCTCCATGGGGCAAAACGCTCCCTCTGGGGGGCACATCCCCTCCTACAGCCCCCCAAAAACCCCTCCATGGGGCAAAACGCTCCCTCTGGGGGGCACATCCCCTCCTACAGCCCCCCCCCAAAACCCTCCATGGGGCAGATACTTTCCTACAACCCCCAGAAACCCCCTCCGCGGGACAAATCCCATCCTGTGGCCCCCCAGAAACGCCCTCCGTGGGGCATATCCCCACCTGTAGCCCCCCCAAAACCCCTCCATGGGGCAAATACTCCCTCTGTGGGGCAGATCGCCACCTGTAGCCCCCCCAAAACCCCTCCATGGGGCAAAACGCTTCCTCTGTGGGGCACATCCCCTCCTCCAGCCCCCCAAAAACTCCCTCCAGGGGGCAAATCCCCACCTGTAGCCCCCCAAAAAAACCCTCCATGGGGCAAATCCCCACCTGTAGCCCCCTCCCAAAAAAACCTCCATGGGGCAAACACTCCCTCTGTGGGGCAGATCCCCACCTGTAGCCCCCCCAAAACCCCTCCATGGGGCAAAACGCTCCCTCTGGGGGGCACATCCCCTCCTACAGCCCCCCCCCAAAAACCCTCCATGGGGCAGATACTTTCCTACAACCCCCAGAAACCCCCTCCGCGGGACAAATCCCATCCTGTGGCCCCCCAGAAACGCCCTCCGTGGGGCATATCCCCACCTGTAGCCCCCCCAAAAACCCTCCATGGGGCAAACACTCCCTCTGTGGGGCAGATCCCCACCTGTAGCCCCCCCAAAACCCCTCCATGGGGCAAAACGCTTCCTCTGTGGGGCACATCCCCTCCTCCAGCCCCCCAAAAACTCCCTCCAGGGGGCAAATCCCCACCTGTAGCCCCCCCAAAAAACCCTCCATGGGGCAAATTCCCACCTGTAGCCCCCCCCCAAAAAAACCTCCATGGGGCAAAACACTCCCTCTGTGGGGCAGATCCTCACCTGTAGCCCCCCCAAAACCCCTCCATGGGGCAAAACGCTTCCTCTGTGGGGCACATCCCCTCCTCCAGCCCCCCAAAAACTCCCTCCAGGGGGCAAATCCCCACCTGTAGCCCCCCAAAAAAACCCTCCATGGGGCAAATCCCCACCTGTAGCCCCCCCCCAAAAAAAACCTCCATGGGGCAGACACTCCCTCTGTGGGGCAGATCCCCACCTGTAGCCCCCCCAAAACCCCTCCATGGGGCAAAACGCTCCCTCTGTGGGGCACATCCCCTCCTCCAGCCCCCCAAAAAACTCCCTCCAGGGGGCAAATCCCCACCTGTAGCCCCCCAAAAAAACCCTCCATGGGGCAAATCCCCACCTGTAGCCCCCTCCCAAAAAAACCTCCATGGGGCAAACACTCCCTCTGTGGGGCAGATCCCCACCTGTAGCCCCCCCAAAACCCCTCCATGGGGCAAAACGCTTCCTCTGTGGGGCACATCCCCTCCTCGAGCCCCCCAAAAACCCCCTTTCCGGGGGCACCACCTCCGCAGGGCACCCACCTCCCTCAGACCAGCTCAGTCAGCACCCTGTGGGGTGGGGGAAAAAAAGGCGTGGGGGGGTATAATTTGGGGGAGAGGGGTAAATACAAGGCCTAAATGCCCCCCCCACCTGTCGAAGATGGCCCCCACGCCGGCGCTGTGGGCGCTGTTGCGGTGGACGTGGAGGCCGGTGGCCAGGAGAATGCCGTCCTTGACGGAGATGGAGCGGTGGGAGAAGGAGGCGATGAGCAGCTCGTTCCAACCTGGGGGGGGGACAGGGACGGACGGACGACACACAGCAGTTAGACCCCCCCCCATGTCAGCCCCACACATCGCCGTGGGGCTGACACCCCCCACACACCTCGCCTGGCCCAGCCCGGCCCCATGGCGCCACCGCTGCCACCCAAGAGGGGGAAAAATACAATCAGGGAGCCCAAAATTCCCCCCCCCCCCGCCATGGGGCAGACATTCCCTCCTAGTTCTCCATGGGGCAGACACACGCCCTCAGCCCCCCATGGGACAGACACCCCCTCCTTCCGCCCCACATTGCTCCCTCTAACCCCAAAGTGCCCTTTCCATGGGGCAGGTGCCCCCCCTGCAGCCCCCCCCCCCACAATATGGGGCAGGTGCCTCCCAGACCACCCCCCTCCGTGGCGCAAATGCCCTCCTGGACCTTCCAATGTCCCCCCCCATGGGGCAGATCCCCTCCTGTGCCCCCCCCAGAATCTTCCCCATGGGGCAAATAATCCCTCTGGGGGGCAGACCCTCTCCTGCAGCCCCCCCAAAACCCCTCCATGGGCCAGATCCTCTCCTGCAACACCCAGAAACCCCCTCCGTGGGGCAGATCCCCTCCTGCAGCCCCCCAAAAACCCCTTCCATGGGGCAAATCCCCACCTGTAGCCCCCCCCAAAACCCCCCCATGGGGCAAACGCTCCCTCTGTGGGGCAGATCCCCTCCTGCAGCCTCCCAAAAAGCCCCTTTGTGGGGCAGATCCACCCTGGGCACCACCTCCGCAGGGCACCCAGCGTCCTCAGAAGACCCTCCGCACCCCTAACGTGGGGCAGAAGAGTGTCCCCCCCCCACCAAGATGCCGTGGGGCAGCCCCCCACCCCTCCTCACCCGCCCGCAGGAGGATGACTTGGTCGTCCAAAGGCAGGTCGGAAAAATGGGGGATCCTCTTGGCCCACTCCACCAGGGTGAAGAGCTGCTTGTCGGCGGCCTGGCAGATGTTGGTCACCGGGTCATTGGGCTGATGAGGATGTGGGGCGGGGGGTGGACACATCAAGGGGTCAGCGAGGTGGTTCGGACCCCCCTCCCCCCACTTTCCTCCTCCTGTTCCGCGCCCCCCCCCCGCCCCCCAACCACAAAAACTCACCGAGCTGCCCCCGCTGCCGTCCACGTTTTGGTCCGATTTCTGCTCCACCGCCAACTCGGCCTCCAAGATCTTCTCCACCGGCATCTCCTCGTTGGCGTTGACCCCCAAGTCGCCGTCGCCTTCCTTCTCCTTGCCCCGCTGGCGCTCCTCCTGCACGGCTACGGGAGCGACAACAGTCAGGGCGGGGGGTGGCTCCGAGGGAAGCCGTAACCCATCTCCCAGTCTTCCCAGTTACCTTCCCGCTTCATGCCGGTGGCCAGGCACTTCTGGTAGCGGCAGTACTGGCAGCGGTTGCGTTGGCGCTTGTCCACCACGCAGTCCTTGTTGTCGCGGCAGGTGTAGGTCAGGTCCTTGCGGATGGTCCGTTTGAAGAAGCCTTTGCAACCCTCGCAGCTGTACACCCCATAATGCTTCCCTGGGGGGGGAGGGGGGGGGGGCCGGGAAGAGAGAGAGAGGTCAACTGGGCGCCCCCCGCCCCCCCCACCATTGCAGGGCCCCCGAGTTCTTCGCATGGTTGAGTCCCCATGGAGGTGGCACCAGGCGCTGTGGGCCGTCTTGAGGAGGAACGAGGTGGCACTGGTATTTTCACCGTGGGGAAGACCAAGGTGGCTTCATCCCACCACAAAAAGGACCAAGGTGGCCCCAAACCCCATCCCAAGAAGGACCAAGGTGGCCCCATGCCCACGTCCCACCCTAGAGAACCCTGGTGTCCCCATACATGACATCCCACCCCAAAAAGGACCAAGGTGGCCTTGTCCTGTGTCCCACGACAAAAAGGACCAAGGTGGCCTCATCCCGTGTCCCACCACAAAAAGGAACAAGGTGGTCTCATCCCTTGTCCCACCACAAAAAGGACCAAGGTGGCCCCAAACCCCATCCCAAGAAGGACCAAGGTGGCCCCATGCTCATGTCCCACCCCAGAGCACCCAAGTGTCCCCATACACCACGTCCCACCACAAAAACAATGAAGATGTCCCCATCCTGTGACCCACCACAGAAAAGACCAAAGGGATCCCATACCCCATCACAAAAAGGACCAAGGTGGCCTTGCCCCCTGTGTCCCACCACAGAGACGACCAAGGCGGCCCCACACCCCATCCCAAGAAGGAACAAGGTGGCCTTGTCCCCCGTGTCCCACCTCAGAAACGACTAAGCTGTCCCCATCCCCTGTGTCCCACCACAGAGCACCCAGGTGTCCCCATACACGACATCCCACCCCAAGAAGGGCAAAGATGTCCCCATCCTGTGTCCCACCCCAGGGAGGAACAAGGTGGCCCCAAACCCCATCCCAAGAAGGACCAAGGTGGCCCCATGCTCATGTCCCGCCCCAGAGATGACCAAGGTAGCCCCATATCCCATCCCAAAAAGGACAAAGGTGCCCTTGTCCCCAGGTGTCCCCAAGTCCCACAGAGACCCCACAGAACACCAAGACGTCCCCACAGAGACCCCACAGAACAGCCAGGTGTCCCGGTGCTCCACAGGGACCCCATGGAGGACCCAGCTGTCCTGGTGCCCCATAGGTTGCCCCCGAAAGAACCCAGGTGTCCCAGGGACACAAGTGTCCCCACAGCGACCCCCCGGAGGACCCAGTTGTCCCAGTGCACCACAGGGACACCACGGAAGCCCCAGATGTTCCCACAAAGACCTTACAGAAGACCCAGGTGTCCCAGTGTCATGCAGGGATCCCATGGAATACCCAAATGTCCCCACAGGGCCACCACAGAAGCCCCAGATGTTCCTACAAGGACATTGCATACGGTCCAGGTGCCCCAGTGTCACACAGGGCTCCCGCAGACGACCCAGGTGTCCCCTCAAGGCCACCACAGAAGCCTCAGATGATCCCACAAACAACTTGTAGAACACCCAAATGTCCCAATGTCACACAGAGGCCTCATGGAAGACCCAGATGTCCTCATGGGGCCACCAAAGAAGCCCCAGATGATCCCACAAAGACCTTTGATGAACACCCAAGTGTCCCAGTGTCACACAGGGATCCTGTGGAAGATTGAAATGTCCCCACAAGGCCACCACAGAAGCCCCCGATGTTCTCACAAAGACCTTACAGAAGACCCAACTGCTCCGGTGTCACACAGGGACCCCACGGAAGACCCAAATGTCCCCACAGGGCCACCGCAGAAACTCCAGATGTTCCTACAAGGACGTTGCCAAGGACCCAGGTGTCTCGGTGTCACGCAAGGACCCTGTACAACACCCAAATGTCCCCACAGGGCCACCACAGAAGCCCCAAGTGATCCCACAAAGGCCTTACAGAGGACCCAGGTGTCCCAGTGTCACACAGAGATCCCATACAACACCGAAATGTCCCCACATGGCCACCACAGAAGCCCCAGATGTTTCTACAAGGACTTTGCATAGGAACCAGGTGCCCCGGTGTCGCACAGGGACCCCGCGGAAGAGCCAGATGTCCCCACAGGGCCACCAAAAAAGCCTCAGATGATCCCACAAGGACCTTACATAGCACCCAAATGTCCCGGTGTCACACAGGCATCCCATGGAAGACCCAAATGTCCCCATGGGTCCACCACAGAAGCTCTAGATGATCGCCCAAACATCTTGTAGAGCACCCAGGTGTCCCACTATCACACAGGGATCCTGTAGAAAACCCAAATATCCCCATGGGGCCACCACAGAAGCCCCAGGTGAGCCCACAAAGACCTTACAGAACACCCAAGTGTCCCGGTGTCACACACGGACCCTGCAGAAAACCAAAATGTCCCCCCACAGACACCACAGAAGCTCCAGATTCCACAAAAACCTTGCAGAAGACCCCAGTGTCCTGGTGTCACATGGGGATCCTGTGGAAGACCCAAATGTCCCCATGGGGCCACCACAGAAGCTCCAGATGTTCCCACAAAGACCTTCCAAAGCACCCAACTGTCTTAGTGTCACACAAGAACCCCGCGAAAGACCTAAATGTCCCCACAGGGCCACCACAGAAGCTCCAAATGACCCCACAAAGACCTTACAGAAGACACAAGTGTCCCGGTGTCACACAGGGATCCCGCGGAAGACCCAAATATCCTCATGGGGCCACCACAGAAGCTCCAGATGTTCCCACAAAGACCTTCCAGAGCACCCAGCTGTCTTAGTGTCACACAAGAACCCCACGAAAGACCTAAATGTCCCCACAGGGCCACCACAGAAGCTCCAAATGACCCCACAAAGACCTTACAGAAGACACAAGCGTCACGGTGTCACACAGAGATCCCATACAACACCCAAATATCCTCATGGGGCCACCACAGAAGCTCCAGATGTTCCCACAAAGACTTTCCAGAGCACCCAGCTGTCTTATTGTCACACAGGGACCCCATGAAAGACCTAAATGTCCCCACAGGGCCACCACAGAAGCTCCAAATGACCCCACAAAGACCTTACAGAAGACACAAGTGTCCCGGTGTCACACAGGGATCCCGCGGAAGACCCAAATATCCTCATGGGGCCACCACAGAAGCTCCAGGTGATCCCACAAAAACATTACATAGCACCCAAGTATCCCGGTGTCACACAGGGATCCCGTGGCACACCCAAATGCCCCCACATGGCCACGAAAGAAGCCCCAGGTGATCCCACAAAGACCTTCCAGAGCACCCAACTGTCTTGGTGTCATGCAGGGATCCCGCAGAAGACCCAAATGTCCCCATGGGGCCACCACGGAAGCCCCAGATGACCTCACACAGACCTTGCAAAACACCCAGGTGCCCCGGTGTCACACAGGGATCACACAGAGATCTCATGGAAGACTCAGATGACCCCATGATGACACCACAGAAGCCCCACATGTTCCTACAAGGACGTTGCAGAGAACCCCGGCGTCCCAGTGTCACACAGGGATCCCATGGAAGACCGAGATGTCCCCACGGGGCCACCAGAGACGCCCCAGATGATCCCGCAAAGAACCTTGCAGAACACCCAAGTGTCCCGGTGCCCCCCCCCAAGGAGCACCCCCCCAACTGGCGGGTACCTGAGGAGCGATCCCCGCAGATGGCGCAGAGGCGTTTGCCGGCCACGCCGGGGCCGTGGGGGTGACAAGGGACGGCTCGGATCCCCAAGGGGGGCTTGACGTCATCCGAGCTGCTGACGGGGTGCAGCCCCGAGAGGTTGACCGTGGAGTTGATCTGCGAGAGATGGGGGGGGGTGGAAAAAAGGTGGGCAACACCAGTGGGACAACCCCCCCCCCCCCCCAACCTTGGCTTCTTCCCACCCCACTTGGGGGGCTGCCCCCTTACCTGGGGGCTGCTGACGGGGCCGTAGGCGATGGCGGGGGTGGCGGGGAGGCCCGGGGAACCCATGGAGGAGCTGATGACGGGGAAGGGGGAGCCCAAGGCGGCGCCGGGGGAGTTGAGGGAGGAGGTCATGGCCGAGCCGATCATGGAGGGGGGGTGCAGGGGGGCCGACGGCTCCGGGGGGGGCGGGGAGGCGCTCAGGGATGAGCTATCGGGGCTCCGGCAGTCTGGGGATAGGGGAGAAATTGCGGGGGGGGGGGGGGGGGGGGGGGGGGGGGGGGGGGATGTGTGAGGGACCCCCCAACTCCATCCCTGACCCCACCAGTGCCTGCGCCCCCCGCTTCCGGCCAGGCCTGAAGGCCCCCCCCCCCCCCCCCCATGCATGGAGCCCCCCAGGTGCTGTTCTGCACCCACACACACACCCCCCAGCCCCACCTCAGGACCCCCCCCAACCCCTAGATCCCCCCCCCAACCCCGAGATCCACCCCCAACATCCCCCCCCACAAGCCCAGGATCCCATTCCCACCCCAAGATCCGCCCCCCCCCCGCCACCCCGTAACCCTCCAGACCCCCAACATCACCTCACGACCCCCCCACTTCACAAGCTGCCCCCCCCACAGGCCCCCCCCTTTGCACCCACAGCCCCCCAACATCACCTCAGGACCCCCACACACACCCAAAGGCACCCCCCCAAACCCATAAGCACCCCCCAAAACCCCTTTTACACCCCAAAGCCCCCCCCCCCAAACACACAAGCACCCCCACTCCCAACCCCCCCTCACCTCAGGATCCACCCCAACCCATAAGCACCCCCCCAAACCCAGAAGAAACCCCCCCCAAACCCACAAGCACACCCCAAAGCCCCCCCCCCAAAACCCCTTTTCCTCCCCCTCTCCCAGCCCCCCCGTCACTTCAGGACTCCCCCCCCCCAATCCCCATGGCTGCCCCCCCCCCCCCCCCCCGCTAACCGCGGTCGCTGTCGCCCATCCCGCGTTGCCGGGGGGGCTCCGGCCTCTCGGACCGGACCGACCCCCCCCTCCCCGCCGCCGCCGCCGCCCCCCCCCCCCCGGGCTCGGCCTGCTCCAGGCGCCGCCGCCTGCGGGCCCCACCGCCCCACAATGCCCCGCGCGGCTCCCGGCATCCCCCGCGCCGCGCCACCCCTCCCCTTCCCCGCCGCGCCCGCTTCCAAGATGGCGGCGGCGCCTTCAATCACTTCCGCCCCGGCTTCTTCCCGGCTTCCTTTCCCGCCACGGGCGAGATCTCGCGAGAGCTCGCGGGAAAAGGGGCGGGGCCGCGGTGCCACGTCGGGCCCGGAGCCGGAGGGAACGGAGCGCGCGGACGGTGAGACACCCCCACCCCCCCGGGGGCATAGAGAGGGGGATAGAAGGGCCCCGCCGCCGGCCGCTCTGCCCCCCCCTCCCGCCCCTTCACTCTATGGCCGGGCCCACCGCCCTCTCTACGGCCCTTCCCGCCTGTTTTCGTGCGGTGGCCGCTCCGGCCGCCTCTTCCCCCTCTCTATGGTGCCCCTGGGGGGCCGCTCTGCACCCTCAGCCCTTCGTCTCTGTGGTGGGGTCGCTCTGGCTCCGCTTCGTCTCTATGGTGTGGCCCCTTGGGGCCGCTCTAGCCCCCCGTCCCGCCACTCTGGGATCCGTCTCTATGGTCGGTCCCTTGGGTGCTTTTGGGGCCTGTCTGGACACTCATCCCTTCGTCTCTATGGTAGAGTTAGTTGGTGCCGCTCTGTCTCCTCTTCAGCTCTATGGTGTGGCCCGTTGGGGCCGCTCTAGCCCCCCGTCCCACCACTCTGGGCTCTGTCTCTATGGTCTGTCCCTTGGGAGCCATTGGGGCTCGTCTGGACACTCATGCCTTCGTCTCTATGGTAGGGTTGGTTGGTGCCGCTCTGTCTCCTCTTCAGCTCTATGGTATGGCCCGTTAGGGCCACTGCAGCTCCCTATGTCACCACTCTATGGCAGAACTGAGGGTGCCTCTCTGGGCTCTGTCTCTATGGTCTCCCCCCCCCACCTTCCCCCTCACCTCTGGGAGCCGTTGGGGCTTGTCTGGACGCTCATTCCTTCAACTCTATGGGTAGAGTCAGTTGGTGCCGCTCTGTCTCCTCTTCATCTCTATGGTATGGCTTATTGGGGCTGCTCTAGCCCCCCATCCCACCACTCTATGGCACAACCAGGGGCGCCACTCTGGGCCCTATCTCTATGGTCTCTGCCGCCACCACCCTTGGGAGCCGTTGGGGCTTGTCTGGACGCTCATCCCTTTGTCTCTATGGTAGGAGCCATTGGTTGACCCGTCTCCCCTCACCGGGGCAATGGCGGCGGCCGCCCGGCCGGGAGGACTCAGCGCTGCCCTCACCGCCGCCATTGCCGTGCTGGCCCTCTGCCTGCTGCCGGCCCCCGCCGCCTCGCACGAGGGTGGCCACTCACACGAGGACCTGCACCACGGCCACGGCCACTCGCACGAGGGCATGTACCACGGGCATCACGGCCACTCGCACGAGGACCTGCACCACGGCCACTCGCACGAGGGCATGTACCATGGACACGGCCACTCGCACGAGGACATGTACCACGGGCACGGCCACTCGCACGAGGACATGTACCACGGCCATCATGGCCACTCGCACGAGGGGATGTACCACGGCCATCATGGCCACTCGCACGAAGACCTCCACCACGGCCACAGCCACGCGCACGAGGGCTTGCACCACGGCCACTCGCACGAGGACGTGTACCACGGCCACTCGCACGAGGGCTTGTACCACGGGCACCACGGCCACTCGCACGAGGACGCCCGCCGCCCCTCGCACGAGCGTTTGCCCCCAGATCCCCCCAAACCGCCGCCCCCGCGGAAGGACACGGTGACGCTGTGGATGCACGTGAGTGTCCCCACCTCCCCCAAAGACCCCTTGGGGATGTTGCCAGGGTGGGGGGGGGGGAGTGGCACCCTGTGACATCCCCCCCCCCCCAACCCCCGGGTCCTGCGTGTCCCCTCGCAGACGATGGCGGCCACCCTGGTGATCAGCGCCGCCCCGTACCTCGTCCTCTTCCTCATCCCGGTGGAGTCCAACGCCCCCCGGCACCAGGGGCTCCTCAAGCTGCTCCTCAGCTTCGCGGCGGGGGGGCTGCTGGGGGACGCCTTCCTCCACCTCATCCCCCACGCCCTGGGTGAGTGTGTCTGTGTGTCCCCCCCCCCCCAACTCCGGCCACCTTGGGGACAGCGGGGACGTGGTGGCACTCACCCTCCTGTCCTTTGGTGTGTGTCCCCCCCCCCCCGCAGCCCCCCACGCGCATCACGGCGAGGGCGGCCCCGCGCACCCCCAGCCGGGCGGCCACGGCCACTCGCACCACGGTAAGGACACTTGTCGAGGGGGGGTGGGGGGGGGGTGTGAGCGTGGGGACAAGGAGGGGACGGTGCCACCGCTCACGGTGTCCCCCTGGGCCCAGGCCAGGAGCACGGGCGCATGCTGACGGTGGGGATGTGGGTGCTGGCCGGCATCGTGGCCTTCCTGGTGGTGGAGACCTTCGTGCGACACGCCAAGGGTGGCCACGGCCACAGCCACGGCCACGGTAGGTGACATCCCCGCGGGGGGGGGGCGGGTGACGGGAGGGCGTCGGGGGGGGACACCCCCACTGACCTCCCCCTCCCCAGGGGTCAAGGCCAAGAGCAGCTCCAGCGAAGGTGAGGAGGAGCCGGGGGCGGCGGGGCGGCGGGAGAGGATGGCCACCAAGGGCCACCGTGGCAAGAGCCGGCCGGCGGGGAAGGCCACCGAGGAGTCGGGTAGGGGGACACGGGGACACCGAGGGGGGGGTGACAAGGACTGGGGAGGACCCTGATGGGGACAGGGACGGTGGGGATGGGATGGGGGACAGGGATAGGGGGGCAAGAGGGACCCCAGCGGGGACAAGGACACTGGGGGGGGGGTGACAAGGACTGGGAGGGGACCCCAATGGGGACAGGGACACTGGGAGGGGTGACAAGGACTGGGGAGGACCTGTATGGGGACAGGGACACTGGGGGGGGGACAGGGGACGGGGACAGGGGGGCAAGAGGGACCCTGATGGGGACAGGGACGCGGGGGGCGGGGGGGGAAGGGGATCCTTCTGGGGACAAGGACAGGAGGACAAGAGGGACCCCAGTGGGGACAAGGACACGCAGGGTGACAAGGGCTGGAGGGGGGGGACACCAGTGGGACAGGGACAATGGTGGGGAGATGACAAGGACTGGAGGGGGGCCTCAGTGGGGACGGGGACACTGGAGGGGGGGTGACAGGGACTGGAGGGGACACGGGGACCTCAGTGGGGACGGGGACACTGGAGGGGGGGTGACAGGGACTGGAGGGGACACGGGGACCTCAGTAGGGACGGGGACGCTGGAGGGGGGGTGACAGGGACTGGAGGGGACACGGGGACCTCAGTGGGGACAGGGACGCTGGAGGGGGGTGACAGGGACTGGAGGGGACACGGGGACCTCAGTGGGGACGGGGACGCTGGAGGGGGGGTGACAGAGACTGGAGGGGACAAGGGACATCTCCAGGGCCACTGGAGTGGGGGACATCTGGGAGCCTGGTGGGGGACAGGCACCCCCGTGGGGCGAGGGACAGGAGGGGACGGTGGGATCCCCCGGGGACACTGGGACATGGAGGGGGGTGACAGGGACAGCAGGGGGGGGGTGGCAGGGAAGGGTGATGTCCCCCGGGCGTCCCCGCAGCCATGGAGGTGTCGGGGTACTTGAACTTGGCGGCCGACGTGGCTCACAACTTCACGGACGGGCTGGCCATCGGGGCCTCCTTCCTGGCGGGGACGGGCTTGGGGACGGTGACGGCGGTGACGGTGCTGCTGCACGAGCTGCCCCACGAGGTGGGCGACTTCGCCATCCTCGTCCAGTCCGGCTGCAGCAAGCGCAAGGTGAGAGGTCCCAGTGCTCCCAGTAACCCCCAGTACCACCCCCACCCCCCCGCCCCCTCCCGGTACCCCCCAGTGTCCCCAGCGACCACGGTGTCACCAGTACCCCTGGTGTCCCCAGTGAGCGCAATGTCCCCGGTGACCGCAGTGTCCCCAGTACCCCGGTTTTCCCAGTGGCCGCGGTGTCCCCAGTACACCAGTGTTCCCAGTAACCACAATGTCACCGGTACCCGCAGTGTCCCCAGTATGCCCAGTGCTCCCAGTAACCAGTGTCCCCAGTGTCCCCAGTATCCCCAGTGGCCGCAGTGTCCCCAGTACTCCAGTGTTCCCAGTAACCACAATGTCCCCGGTACCCACAGTGTCCCCGGTACGCCCAGTGCTCCCAGTAACCAGTGTCCCCAGTACCCGCTAGTACCCCCCAGTGACCACAGTGTCCCCAGTGTCCCCAGTACCTCCCAGTGCCCCCAGTACCCCTGGTGTCCCCAGTGACCACAATGTCGCCAGTATTCCTGGTGTCCCCAGTATCCCCAGTAACCCCGGTGTCCCCAGTACTCCGGTGCTCCCAGTAACCACAACGTCCCCGGTACCCGCAGTGTCCCCAGTACGCCCAGTGCTCCCAGTAACCGGTGTCCCCAGTACCCGCCAGTACCCCCCAGTGCCCCCAGTGACCACAGTGTCCCCAGTGTCCCCAGTACCTCCCAGTGCCCCCAGTACCCCTGGTGTCCCCAGTGACCACAATGTCGCCAGTATTCCTGGTGTCCCCAGTATCCCCAGTAACCCCGGTGTCCCCAGTACTCCGGTGCTCCCAGTAACCACAATGTCCCCGGTACCCCCAGTGTCCCCAGTATGCCCAGTGCTCCCAGTAACCAGTGTCCCCAGTACCCGCCAGTACCCCCCAGTGCCTCCAGTGTCCCCAGTGCCCCCAGTACCCCTGGTGTCCCCAGTACCCTTGGTGCCCCCAGTAACCCCAGTGTCCCCAGCATTCCTGGTGTCCCCAATGTCCCCAGTATTCTTGGTGTCCCCAGTAACCCCGGTGTCCCCAGTGCCCGTGATGTCCCCAGTGTCCCCAGTACCCCCAATGTCCCCACTATTCCAGTGTCCTCAGTATCCCCAGTAACCCCGGTGTCCCCAGTACTCCAGTGTTCCCAGTAACCACAACGTCCCCGGTACCTGCAGTGTCCCCAGTACGCCCAGTGCTCCCAGTAACCAGTGTCCCCAGTACCCGCCAGTACCCCCCAGTGCCCCCAGTACCCTTGGTGCCCCCAGTAACCCCAGTGTCCCCAGCATTCCTGGTGTCCCCAATGTCCCCAGTAACCCCAATGTCCCCAGCACCCCCGATGTCCCCAGTACCCCCGGTGTCCCCAGCACCCCTGATATCCTCAGTACTCCCGGTGCCCACAGCACCCCTGATGTCCCCAGTAGCCCCGGTACCCCCAGTGTCCCCAGTACCCCTGATGTCCCCAGTACCCCCGATGTCCCCAGTACTCCCAGCACCCCTGATGTCCCCAGTACCCCCAGCACCCCCGGTGCCCCCAGCACCCCCGATGTCCCCAGTACCCTCAGTGCCCCCAGCACCCCCGATGTCCCCAGCACCCCCAGTGTCCCCAGTACTCCCAGCACCCCTGATGTCCCCAGTAGCCCCGGTACCCCCAGTGTCCCCAGCACCCCCGATGTCCCCAGCACCCCCAGTGCCCCCAGCACCCCCGATGTCCCCAGCACCCCCGGTGTCCCCAGTACCCCCAGTGCCACCGCGTCCCTGCCCGCAGGCCATGCGGCTGCAGCTGGTGACGGCGCTGGGCGCGGTGGCGGGGGCGGCCTGTTCGCTGCTGGCGGAGGGGGCGGGGGAGGCCGCCATGCTGGGGGTCCTGCCCTTCACCGCCGGTGGCTTCATCTACGTGGGGACCGTCACCGTCCTCCCCGAGCTGCTGCGGGACGCGGGGCCCCTCCAGTCCCTGCTCCAGCTCCTGGGGCTACTGGCCGGCGTCGCCATGATGGTGGCCATCGCCCACTACGAGTAGGGGACCGTGGCGGGTGGGGCGGGGGGGGAGTGTGTGTCTCCAGTCGTGTGTGTCCCCCCCCCCTTACACGTGCCCCATTTTGGGGGGCTCATCCCTCTGGGGAGGGGGAGCCCCCTTCAGGCAGGGACCAATGGCGGGGGGGGGGGAGCCGGGGGGCCCCCATCATTTCGGGGGGCTCACTGGGATGGGGGGGGGGCTCCCTGATTTAGGGGGGGTTCCCTAATTTAGGAAGGGTCCCTGATTTGGGGGGGGGGGGGAGCTGCCTGGGATTGGGGGGGGTCCCTGATTTGGGGGGCTCCCTGGGAAATGGGGGGGCTCCCTGGGAAACGGGGGGCCCTCCTGATTTGGGGTGGGTCCCTGATATGGGGGGGGCTCCCTGATTTGGGGGGATGCCCTTGAATGGGGGGGCTGCCTGATTTGGGCGGGCTCCCCGATTTGGGGGGCTCCCCATAATTTCGGGGGGATCACTGGGAGGGGGGGGGCTCCCTGATTTGGGAGGGGATCCCTGATTTAGGGGGTGTCCCTGGGATTGGGGGGCCCCCTGATTTGGGGGGGGGTCTCTGATATGGGGGGGTTCCATGAGATTGGGGGGTTCCCTGACTTGGGGGGGTTCCCTGGGAATGGGGGCAGCTCCTTGATTTGGGGGGATCCCTGATATGGGGGGGCTCCCTGAGTTTGGGGGGGGGGGGGCTCCCTGATTTGGGGGGGTCCCTGATTTTGGGGTGTTAGTGGGATGAGTGGGGGCTCCCTGGGATGGGGACCAAAGTGGGGGGGGGTGGGGGTGTGTGTGACACGTTGGGGGGGGGACACACCCAGGCATCGGGGCCGTGGGGTGCCCTGTTGCCGGGCAGATTTTGGGGTGTTGGGGGGGGGGGGGTATTTTTTTTGTAATGACTGTTACGGATTATGGCTTTGATTAATTAAAAAAGAAACGTTGAGCTGAGCCGGACGGGCCGTGAGGGCCCCACGGGGGACCCAGGAATCCGCGTGACGCCAAAAACCCCCGGAAAAATAGGAAAAAAAAAAAAGGGGGGGGAGAAAAATAGGGCTGTTGGAGGACCGACCATAGAGTGGGAGTGTGGAGCGGCCGCGCGCCGTGCCCGCTCCGCGGCGCCTCGCTGGTCACTTCCGGTGCCGCCATGGCCTCGGCGGGGCGGCTCGGCGGGGCCGTGGCGCTGGTGACAGGTGGCCGTGACGTGGTGTCGGGGGGGGGGGGCGACACCCACGTGGGGCGGGGTCACGTGTGACGTGGGGGGGCGTGGGGACACGGGGAGGGGGGACACACACAGAGTCCCCAAGGGGGGTGACAGTCGCCAAGGAGGGGGGGGAGGGTGACAGGCCCCACGCGGGGACGTTCGGGGGGACACAGGCCTCTGTGACGGGGGGGGTGGTGGTGGCAGATGGGGGGGACACGGGGGGGACAGTCCCCTGTGACACGTGGAGGGGGCGTGACAGCCCACGGGGGGACCCTGGGGTTGGGGGGGGGGTGCAACCCTCTGTGACATGAGGTGACAGAGGCCATGGGTGGCACTTTGCGGGGGGGGGGTGACAGACCCCATGGTTGACACCGCTGGAGGGGTGACAATGCCTGTGACACTTGGGACAGGGGACAGACCCCACGGGTGACACTTTGGGAGGGTGACAGACCCCACAGGTGGCACTTTGGGAGGGGGGACAATCCTTGTGACACTTTGGGACAAGGGACAGGCCCCACGGGTGACACTTGGGAGGGTGAAACCCCCCCACGGGTGGCACTGGGGTGGTGACGGACCCCATGCGTGACACTTTGGGGGGGGGTGACAGACCCCACGGGTGGCACCGTGGGAGGGGTGACAATCCCTGTGACACTTGGGACAGGGGGCAGACCCCACGGGTGACACTTAGGGGGGGTGACGGGCTCCACAGGGGGCACTTTGAGGGGCTGACAGACCCCACGGGTGGCATTTGGGGGGGTGACAGACCCCCTGAGTGGCACTTTGGAGGGGGTGCAGGCCCCACGGGTGACACCGTTAAAGGGGCAACAATCCCTGTGACACTTGGGACAGGGGACAGACCCCGTGGGTGACCCTTGGGGGGGTGACGGGCCCCACGGCTGACACTTGGGAGGGTGAAACCCCCCCACGGGTGGCACTGGGGGGTGAAATTCCCCCCAGGTGACACTTTGGGGGGGGTGACAGACGCCGCAGGTGGCACTTTGGGGGGCTGACAGACCCCGCAGGTGGCACTTGGGTGGGGGGACACAATCCCCAGGGCCACGTGGGGTGGGTGACAGATACCCGTGGGGGGGGTGTCCTGAGTGGGGCACCCCACAGGTGACCCCCACACACGCGTGTGACACACGCCCCCCCCCCCCCCCCGGTGTGCCAGGAGGTGCCAGCGGTATCGGCCGGGCCGTCTGCGCCCGCCTGGCACGGGAGGGCGCCCGGGTGGCGGTGGCCGACCGGGATGAAGTGGGGGCTGGGGACACCGTGGGGGGGCTCCACGCTGGGGGGGGGACACCCCACGCCGAGATGGGGGGCCCCCCCCACCGGTCCCACGCCGCCTTCGGGGTGGACGTGGCCTCGGCCCCCAGTGTCACCCAGCTGCTGGCCCGCGTCCAGGTAAACCCCCCCCCCCCCACCCCCCCAAACCCCGAGTGGGGACACAGGGGGGCCCCACGTCCCTGCCCCCACCCCCATGTGTGTCCCCCCCCTCCCGTTGCAGGAGCATTTCGGGGCCCCCCCCAGCGTCTGCGTGGGGTGCGCCGGTGTCACCCGGGACGAGTTCCTGCTGCGGCTGGGGGAAGGGGACTTCCAGGAGGTGCTGGGGGTCAACCTGACGGTACGGGGACATTTGGGGACAAGGGGGGGCATGGGGACATCGGGGGACATCGAGGGGCATGGGGGACATGGGGACATGGGGGACATTAGGGACGGGGGGACATCAGGGCAACATGGGAGGATATGGGGACATGGAGGACACAGGGACATGGGCGACACGGGGGGACATGGAGGACATGGGGACATCAGGGGGATAGGGGACATGGAGGGACACAAGGGGGGCATAGGGACATCGGGGGACATGGGGACGGGCGGTCATGGGAGGATATGGGGACATGGGGTGACATGGGGGGACACAAGGGGGACATGGGGACAGGGGGACATTGGGGGAACATGGGAGGATATGGGGACATAGGAGATATGGGGACATGG
Source organism: Sterna hirundo (assembly GCA_009819605.1). NCBI lineage: Eukaryota > Metazoa > Chordata > Aves > Charadriiformes > Laridae > Sterna > Sterna hirundo. The sequence goes on from WNMW01000078.1 coordinate 164,642, forward strand.
GGGGGACATGGGGGACATTAGGGACAGGGGGACATCAGGGCAACATGGGAGGATATGGGGACATGGAGGACACGGGGACATGGGGGACACGGGGGGACATGGGGGACACGGGGGGACATGGAGGACATGGGGACATTGGGGGACATGGGGACGGGCAGACATGGCAGGATATGGGGACATAGGGGGACATGGGGGACATCAGGGACGGGGACATTGGGGGAACATGAGAGGATACGGAGACACGGGGGACAGGGGGACATGGAGGTCGTGGGGACATCAGGGGGATACAGGGACATGGGGGGACACAAGGGGGAGATGGGGGACATAGGGGCGTCAGGGGACAGGGGGACGGGTGGACATGGGAGGATATGGGGACATGGGGGACACGGGACATGGGGGACATTAGGGACGGGGACATCGGGGGAACATGGGAGGATATGGGGACATGGGGAACACGGGGACATGGGGGACATTGGGGGGATACAGGGACATGGGGGGACATAGGGACAACAGGGGACATGGGGACGGGGGGACACGGGAGGATATGGGGACACGGAGGACACGACATGGGGGACAGTGGGACGGGGACAGGGAGGACACAGGGACATCGGAGGGACAGGGGGACATGGGAACGGGGACAGGAGGGACGTGGGTGATATGGGGGACATTGGGGGACATTGGGGATGTGGGGGGGACATGAGGGACACGGGGATATGGGGACAAGGGAGGACATGGGGACATCAGGGGGACATGGAGGACATGGGGACATGTGGGGGACAATGGGACAGGGAGAGGGAGGACACAGGGACATTGAAGGGACATCAGGGGACATGGGGACAGGAGGGACATGGGCGATATGGGGGACATGGGGACATCAGGGGGACATGGAGGACGTGGGGACATCAGGGGGATGGGGACACGGGGGGACACTGGGGATGTGGGGGGGACATGCGGGGCACAGGGGCACGTGAGGTACATGGGGACGTATGGGGGACATCGGGGGGGACATGGGGGGATGGGGACATGGAGGGGGACATCCCCCGCCCTCCATGGCCCCGTGCCCCCCCCCCCCAGGGGACCTTCCTGGTGACACAGGCGGTGGCCCGGGCGCTGGTGGCCGCGGGGGCTCCTGGTGGCTCCATCATCCACGTGGGCAGCATCGTGGGCAAGGTGGGCAGCGCCGCGGGGTTGGGGACAAGGGTGTCACCCCCCACATTGGTGTCACACACACACACAGACGCACCCCCCGCTCGTGTCACCCGCCACCTTGTGTCACCCCCTCCTCGTGTCACCCCCCCAGGTGGGCAACCTGGGCCAGGCCAATTATGCGGCGTCCAAGGCCGGGGTGGAGGGACTGACCCGGACCTGCGCCAAGGAGCTGGCCAGGTGGGGGACATGGGGACACGGGGGGGGACATGGGGGGACATAGGGACCGGGGGGCACATGGGGATGTGGGGGGACATGAGGACATAGGGGGGACAGGGGGGTGGGGACATGGGCACATGCAGGGACAGGGGGGACATGGGGACAGGGGGGGACAGGGGAACAGAGGGACAGGTGGGACACGGGGCACAGGGGGACATGGGGACATAGAGGGGACATGGGGAGATGGTGGGGGGGACACCCCGAGCCCCACGGGTACATGCGGGGACAGGGAGGACATGGGGGGGACATGGGGATGGGGGGACAGGGGGACATGGGGACACATGGGGATATGGGGGGACATGGGGACATTGGGGGGACACGGGGACAATGGGGGACATGGGGTGTATGAGGAAGCGGGGGGACATGGGGACACTGGAGGGGGACACGAGGGGGACATAGGGACACTGGGGGTGGGACAGGGGGACACAGGGGGACATGGGGACATGGGGGGGACATAGGGACACTGGGGGTGGGACAGGGGGACACAGGGGGACATGGGGACATGGGGCGGGGGACACCCCGAGCCCCACGGATGTCCCTGTCCCCCACCCCCAGGTTCGGGATCCGGTGCAACGCGGTGCTGCCGGGGTTTATTGTCACCCCCATGACAGACAAGGTGCCCCCCAAGGTGCTGGAGAAGGTAATGGGGGGGGGGGGGGGGGGGGTCGGTGTGTGTGTGACACGGGGAGGGGACACTTGGGGACACGGATGGGGTGACGCTGTCCTGGCTCAGTTTGCAGGGATGGTGCCGATGGGACGCCTCGGGGACCCGGAGGGTGAGTGGGGACAGGGGGGGACATGGGGATGTGGGGGGACAAGGGGACGTGGGGGGACATGGGGACGGGAGGGGACAGGGGGATGTGGGGACATGGGGACACGGGGGGACATGGGGGACACGGGGGGACAGGGGGACATGGAGACAGGAGGGGACAGGGGGATGGGAGGACATGGGGTGACATGGGGACGCGGGGGGACATGGGGATGTGGGGGGACATGGGGACAGGGGGGACACGGGGGGACAGGGGGGGACATGGGGACGGGGGGGTAAAGGGGGGATGTGGGGATGGGGGGGACAGGGGGACATGGGCATGTGGGGACAGGGGGGACATTGGGGGACGTGAAGACAGGAGGAGACAGGGGGACGGGGGGGGACACAGGGACGTGGGGGGACATGGGGTGACATGGGGAAGTGGGGCCATGGGGACAGGGGGGACATGGGGATGTGGGGGGACACGGGGACACAGGGGGACAGGACGGTCCCCTGGGTGTCACCGTGTCCCCCCCCCCCAGACGTGGCAGACGTCTGCGCCTTCCTGGCCTCGGAGGAGAGCAGCTACATCACGGGGGCCAGCGTGGAGGTGACAGGTGGGGACGTGGTGTCACCCCCCCGGTGTCACCCCCCCCGTGTGCCTGTGTGTCCCCCGGTGTCCTTGTGTCTTTCCCGCAGTGTCCCCGGGCCACCCCCCTGCAGTGTCCCCATGTCCTTTCCCAGCGTCCCCATCTCCCCCCATGTCCCTGTGTCCCCCTGTCCCCCCCACAGTGTCCCTGTGTCCCCTCCATGTCCCCCCCAGTGTCCTCATGCCCCCCAGTGTCCCCATGTCCCCCCCCATCTCCACATGCCCCGCCATGTCCCTCTGTCCCCCTGTCCCCCCCACAGTGTCCCCATGTCTCCCCCGTGGCCCCCCACAATGTCCCCATGTCCGCCCCGTTTCCTCATGCCCCCCCCAGTGTCCCCATATCCTCCAGTGTCCCCATGTCCCCCCACAGTGTCTCCGTGCCCCCCCAGTGTCCCCATGTCACCCCGTCCCCATCTCCCCCCCAGTGTCCCCATGTCTTTCCCATGTCCCCGTGTCCCCCCCAGTGTCCCCGTGTCCCCCATCTCCCCATGCCCCCCTGTGTCCCTCTGTCCCCCTGTCCCCCCCACAGCGTCCCCATGTCCCCCCCTGTCCCCATGTCTCTCCCCCAATGTCCCCATGTCTCCCCCATGTCCCTGTGTGTCCCCCCATGTCCCCTTGGCCCCCCCCGCCAGTGTCCCTGTCCCCACAATTTCTCTCCTTTCAGGGGGACTCTTCATGTGACAGATCCGGACACCCCCCCCCCCCCCCCCGGTGTCACCCCCCTCCCAAATAAACGGGGGTGACACCCCCCACTCCCCCGCTGTCACCGCCTCTGCCGTCACCTGGATGTCACCTGCTGTCACCCAGGCGTCCCCCCCAGGTGTCACCCCCCTGTCCTGCGGGGGGTGACAACGGGGGGGTCTCGGGGTGGGGGGGTGGTGTCCCGGACACCTGGGTCCCCTGCCCTACAAGGGGGGGGGGTGTGTGTCTTGGGGGGGGTCCCCTGTCCTTTGGGTGACAATGGGGGGGTCTCAGGGGTGTCCCCCACCCGGACACCTGGGTCCCCTGCCCCAATTGGGGTGATGGGGGGGTCTTGGGGGGGGGGGGAAGTCTCCCACCCAGACACTTGGTTCCCCTGCCCTAATGGGGGTGACAGTGTGGGAGGGGGGGTGTCATGGGGGGGTCCCCCACCCAGACACTTGGGTCCTCTGTCTTAATTGGGGTGACAACGGGGGGGTCTCGGGGGGAGGGTCCCGGACACGTGGGTCCCCTGCCGTACGAGGGGGGGGGGGTGTCTTTGGGGGGGGGGGGGGTGGGGGGGGGTGGTCTCCCACCCGGACGCCTGGGTCCCTTTGCCCTGCCTCAGTTTCCTCCCCCTTTCCCCCCGCCCCCCCCCGCCCCCATCCCCCCCCCACCCCGAGCTGGGGCCGGGGCCGGGGCCCGGGGACAAAGGGGGCGGGGGGGAGGGGCGGGGGAGGGGGCGGGGGCCCCGTTTGAAGCCGGCGCCCGGTGGGGGCCCGGGAGATGCCGCCCATTCAGGGCGCCGTCACTCGGGGCAACCGGGGCTTTAAGGATGGCGGAGGGCGGGGGGGGGGGGGGGGGGAGAGAATTGAGGGGGGGTGTCCCGGGGGTCCCCGCGCTGGGTGGCCCCCACCCGGGGCGGGGGGGGGGGGGGGGGGAAGAGGGGGGGCGGCCCCGGCTTTGTGCCCCGCCGTCCTCCGCCATTACCGGCCGCCGGGCGAGCGGGACCGGAGGGAGCTCTCCGGTCAGCGGGGTTAGAGGGGGCGAACCGGGCCGGGGCGGGGGGGGGTTGGCACGGTTGGAAGACGGGGGGGGAGGGGGACATCCCACGGGTGTTCGTGGGAGGGAAGCGGGGGGGGGGGCGGGCGGGAAAGAGGCACCGGAGGGGGGGTCCCGGTGGAGGCGGGGATGCTTCCCGGTGGGTCCCGACCCGCTCCCGGTGGATCTCGGCACCCCCTCGGGATGCTCCATCCAGCTCCCGGTGGATCCCGGACCTTGCCGGTGGATCCCGGAACCCCCCCCCCGGGATGTTCCATCCCGCTCCCGTTGGTTCCCGACGGGCTCCCGTTGGATCCCGACCCGCTCCCGCTGGATCCCGGACCTTCCCGCGGGGCTCCGACCGGCTCTCGGTGGCCCCCGAACCCCTCCGGGATGCTCCATCCCGCTCCCGGTGGACCCCGACCGGCTCCCGGTGGATCCCGACCCGCTCCCCGACGGACCCCGACCCCGGCCCCGGTGGTCCCTGGCCCCCTCCGGGATGCTCCCTCCCGGTCCCTAACGGAACCCGGAACCCCCGGGGTGCTCCATCCCGCTCCCATTGGTTCCCGACCCGCTCCCGGTATATCCCGACCGACTCACGGTGGATCCCAACCCACTCCCGATGGACCCCGACCCCAGCCCCGGTGGTCCCTGGCCCCCCCGGGATGCCCCGATCCGCTGCCGGTAGATCCCGACCCGGTCCTTAACGGATCCCGGACCCCTCCGAGATACACCGACCCGGCCCCCGACCCGCTCCCGGTGGATCCCGATGCGTTCCCGGTGGTCCCCGGACCTGCCCCGGGATGCTCCGACACGGTCCCGGTGGATCCCGACCCGCTCTCAGTGGATCCCGATGCGTTCCCGGTGGTCCGCGGACCCCTCCGGGATGCTCCGTCCCGCTCTCGGTGAATCCCAACCGGCTCCCGGTGGTCCCCGGCCCCCCCCGGGATGCTCCAACCCGGTCCCCAACGGACCCCGACACCCCCCGGGATGCCCCGATCCACTCCCGGTGGACCCAGACTCGGTTCCCGGGATACTCCTGCCTGGTCCCGGACCGGCGGGCTCCCCCGACTCGCCCCCCGACGGATCCCGAGCCGCTCCCGGTGGACCCCGACCCTCTCCCTAACGGATCCCGGATCCCTCGGGATGCTCCGACCCGCTCCCCGCTGGTCCCCGGCCCCCCCGGGATTCCCCAATCCGCTCCCCGATGGATCCCGAGCCACTCCCCGTGGTCCCCGGACCCCCGGGATGCCCCGACTCACACCCCGGTGGACCTCGGACCCCCCCCGGCTGCCCCCGCTCCCGTCTCCGGTGGATCCTGACCCGCTCCCGGTAGACCCGGTCCCCGGTCTGCTCCGTCCCGGTCTCCCCGGGATACCTCGACCCGTTCCCGGCGGCCCCCGACCCTCTCCCCGGTGAACACCGGACCCCCCCGAGCCGCCCCTACCCGGTCCCGGTTGTTCCATCCCCGGTTCCCCCGCCACCGGCGGCTCCTCCCGCGGGTCCCCGACGGTACCGAGCTCCCCGCGCCCCGCACCGCCCTCCCGCAACGCGTGTCAACGGGAAGGAGCGAGCCCGGCGGGGCCGCCCCGCACGGTTCGGCCTCCGGCTGCTCGGGGCGGCCCCGGGACCGGCGATCCCGGGGGTCCCGGTGCCCACCCCCCCCAACGCCGAGCACCGGCTCGTGATTGTCCAAACGCAATTCTTGTGTGGGCGGCCGAGAGTTGGGTGTGGACGTCGTGAGCCGGGGCTCCCACCGACACCGGGCACCGGGGGCACCGGGGAGGCACCGGGAAGGGCACCGGGGGGGGGCACCAGAGGGGGGAGAGCCGGGGCTCGCACCGACCCCGGGCACCGGGGGGGGGACGCGGGGGGGCAGAGACGGGATTCCCACCGACATCGGGCACCGGGGGCACCGGGGGCACGGCGGGGGGGCACCGGGAGGGGGCAAATCCGGGGCTCCCACCCGCACCGGGCGAAGGGGGGAGCAGCGGGGAGGGCAGCAAGGGGGAGGGGCAAAGTAGGGGCTCCCACCGACACCAGGCACCGGAGGGGTGACGGGCGGCGGGGGCAGAGCCGAGGCTGCCACCGACACCGGGCATCGGCGGCACCGGGGGTGGGCACCGGGGGGGACGGATCCCTGGTCTCCCCCGGCCCCGCCCCCGCGGCGGCAGGTGGCTCCGAGGCCCCGCCCCCGGTGTCTAGACCCCGCCCCGTCTGAGCCTGGCCCCGCCCCGGCCCACCCAGCCCCGCCCTCTCTCCTCCCCCCCCTGGCCCCGCCCTGCTGCTCCCCCATTGGCGGCGAGAGGAGGGTGGGAACGGCGAGCGCGCCGGCGCTGAATCCTATTGGCTGCCGGCACCCGCGGGAAAAATTCCGCGGCTGCGATTGGCTGCGGTGGAGGACGGGAGTGGGGAGGGGGGAGGAAGGCTCGGCGGGGCGGGGCGACGCGTGACGTCATCACGGCTCGCCAGCAGGAAGTGACGCAATCGGTAGGCGCCGCCCCCGTCGGCGAGCGGCAGGAAGGGGGGACCCGCCGGCGGCTGAGGGTGAGGGGGGGGGCGGGACCGGGGCCGGGAACGCGGGGAGTGGGGGCGGAGGGGAGGGGGGGGGGGGGGGGGGCAGGGAACGGGGAGGGGCCTCCGGTCACCGCCGCCTCCCCGCAGAGCGCCCCGCCCGCCATGGCCGCCCCCGCCAACGCCCAGAGCGCCAGCAAGACCTGGGAGCTGAGCCTGTACGAGCTGCACCGCACCCCGCAGGTCCGGGGGGCACCGGGGGGGAAGGGGTGGGGGGGGGGACGGACGGACACACACACGACAGGGGGACACCCCCACGGGGTGACACCGGGGGGTGGGAGACAGGGGGACACCCCCGGGGGAGGGGGCACCGGGGGGGAGGGGGACACCCCCGAGGAGACGACGACAGGGGGACACCCCCCACGGGGTGACACCGGGGGGAGGACGACAGGGGGACACCCCTGGGGGAAAAACCGGGGGGGGGGGGGGGGGAGGCGACAACAGGGGAACGCCGCCACGGGGGGACACTGAGGGCGAGGGGGACAACCCCGGGGGGGACCCCGGAGGTGGGGGGGACAGGGGGACACCCCAGGGGGGACACCGGTGGGGGGAGGATAGGGAGGACACCCCCAGGGGGGGACACGGGCATGGGGGGGGCAGGGGGACCCCGGCGGTGGGAAGAGGGGACACAAGGGCTGGCACCCCCCAAGTGGTGGGGAGGAAGAAGAGGGAGGGCACCCCTCGTTTTAGGGGCTGGGGGGCACCTGTGGGGGGGGATGTCCCACTGGAGGAGGGGGGCACAGGGGACACAAGGCCTGAGACCCCCCCTCAAAAAGGGGGGAGATGGGACAGGGGACACATCCCGGGGGGACACACAAGGGCTGGCACCTCCCAGGTGAGGGGTGGGGAAGCGGGGGGCACCCCCCCATTCTAGTGGCTGGGAGAGGGGGCACCTCAAGAAGGGGGGGGACAGAGGGACACCTCCTGGGGGGGGACATGGGGATACAAGGGCTGGGACCCCCCCTAAAATGGGGGGGAGGTGGCCCCCGGGGGAAGGGGGACAGGGGACAGAAGTGCTGTCGACCCCAGCAGCCTGGGGGATGGGCTCAAGGGGTGTCCCCAGGGAGGGGGACAGTGTCCTGTCACCCCAAACCCCAGGGTGGGGCTCAGGGGGGTGTCCTCAGGGTGGAGGACACCATTGTGTCACCCCACACCCCAGGGGAGATGGGCTCAGGGGGTGTCCCTAGGGTGGGGGACAAGCACCCTGGCACCCCAGACCCCAGGGAGATGGGCTCAGGGGGTGTCCCTGGGGTGGGGGGGGACAGTGTCCTGTCACCCCGGGAGCTGTGACACAGCTTGTGTCGTGTGTGTGTGTCCCCCCCCCCGCCCCTCCCCCCCCCCCCCCCAGGAGGCCATCATGGACGGGACGGAGATCGCGGTGTCCCCGCGCAGCCTGCACAGCGAGCTGATGTGTCCCATCTGCCTGGACATGCTGAAGAACACCATGACCACCAAGGAGTGCCTGCACCGCTTCTGCTCCGACTGCATCGTCACCGCCCTGCGCAGCGGGTACGGCGGGGGGGGGACGGGGACACAGACACACGACAATGTCACCCACTTGGGGTGGGGGGGAGTCCGCGCCTCACCCCCTTGTCCCTTCTCCTTGTCCCCAGGAATAAGGAGTGTCCCACGTGCCGGAAGAAGCTGGTTTCCAAGCGATCCCTCCGACCGGATCCCAACTTTGACGCCCTGATCTCCAAGATCTACCCCAGCCGAGACGAGTACGAGGCCCACCAGGATCGGGTCCTGGCCAAGCTCAGCCGTCTCCACAACCAGCAGGCGTTGAGCAGCAGCATCGAGGAGGGGCTGAAGATGCAGGCCATGCACAGGTGGGACCTCCCAAACCCCCGACGTCCCTTCCGCAGGGTCCTCCACAACGTCCCCTTCTCTCAATGGCATGGAGTTGATGGATGGACCGGGTGGAGGAGGAGGAACTGGGTGGATGGTGGCATCCAGAGAGTCGTGGCCAACTGCTCCATGTCCAGCTGGAGACCAGGGAGGGGTGGTGGCCCTCAGGGGTCCATACTGGGACCAGTAGTGCTCCATGTCTTCATCAAGTACGTGTGCCACCATCATCCTTTGACTTTGACATGGTCCTCCACAACATTCTCCTCAGATGGAGTTGATGGAAGAACCATTTGGTGGATGAGGAACTTGGTGGATGGTGGCAACCAGAGAGCTGTGGTCAATGGTTCAGTGTCTGGATGGAGACCAGTGAGGGGTGGTGTCCCTCAGGGGTCCATACTGGGAACGATACTGTTCCATATCTTCATCAAGGATACGTGCCACCATCGTCCTTTTAATGTGGTCCTCCACAACATCCTCATCCGCTGGATGGAGTTGATGGAAGGACCATTGGGTGGACGAGGAACTGGGTGGATGGTGGCATCCAGAGAGTTGTGGTCAATGGTTCAATGTCTGGACGGAGACCAGTGAGGGGTGGTGGCTCTGGGGACAAAGGACATGGACCTGTTGGAGTGGGGCCAGAGGAGGCCACGGAGATGCTCCGAGGGCTGGGACACCTCCTCTGTGAGGCCGGGCTGAGAGAGTTGGGGTTGGGCAGCCTGGAGAAGAGGAGGCTCCAGGCGGCCCTCGTGGTGGCCCTTCAATACTTCTGGGGACGGAGTGTTTGATAAGGTCCATAGCGACGGTTTTAAGGTAAAAAAAGGCAGATTTAGGTAAGATCTAAGGACGAAAGGGTGGGGAGACCCCGGCCCTGGTTGCCCAGAGAGATGGGAGATGCCCCATCCCTGGAAGCATCCCAGGTTGGATGAGGCTCTGGGCAACCTGGTCTGGTTGGAGATGTCCCTACCCATGGAGGAGGTGACCTTCGAAGGTCCCTTCCCACCCGGCCCGTTCCGGTTGATCCCGGTTGATCCCTGGTTTCATCCCGCAGGGCTCAGCGCGTACGGAAGCTGCACCAGGAGTCGGACAACGCCACGTTCAGCGGCGGAGAGGACAACTGCGACAGCCGTTCCCACCTCAGCAACGCCTCAGCCCCCAGCCACCCCGAGGCCGGCCCCAGCCGGAAACGATCCCGAGCTTCCGACGACTCCGGGCCCGATCCCGATCCCGAAACCTCCCACGAAGGTGGGGGGCGAGGGAGCCCCGAGCCGGGGGCGGAGCCGGGCAGCAGCGAGATCGAGCTGGTTTTCCGTCCGCATCCGCTTTTGGTGGAGAAGGGGGAGTACTCGCAGACACGGTGAGGGACGGGGCAGGCAGGGACGGGATGAGGGCAGGGATGGGATGGTGCAGGCAGGGATGAGGGCAGGGATGGGATGAGGAGGGCAGGGATGGAATGGTGCAGGCAGGGACGGGATGGTGCAGGCAGGGATGAGGGCAGGGACACACCAGGGCAGGCAAGGATGGGATGGGGTAGGCAGGGATGGGATGAGGGTAGGGATGCACTGGTGCAGGCAGGGATGGGATGGTGCAGGCAGGGATGAGGGCAGGGATGGGATGAGGGCAGGGATGGGATGGTGCAGGCAGGGATGGGATGAGGGTAGGGACGCACCGGTGCAGGCAGGGAAGGGATGGGGTGGGCGGGGAAGGGATGGGGCGGTCAGGGATGGGATGGTGCAGGCAGGGATGCGCTGGTGCAGGCAGGGATGGGATGAGGAGAGCAGGGATGGGGATGGTGCAGGCAGGAATGGGATGAGGGTAGGGTCGCACCAGTGCAGGCAGGGATGGGATGGGGCGGGCAGGGATGAGGGCAGTCAGGGAAGCGATGGGATGAGGGCGGGGATGGGATGGTGCAGGCAGGGATGGGATGGTGCAGGCAGGGATGGGATGGGATGGTGCAGGCAGGGAGGGGATGAGGGCAGGGACATGCTGGGGTGGGCAGGCAGGGATGGGATGGGATGGGATGGGATGATGTGGGCAGGGATGGGATGGGGCGGGCAGGGAAGGAGCAGGCAGGGATGGGATGGGATGGGAGGGGATGGTACAGGCAGGGATGGGATGAAGGTAGGGACACACCAGTGCAGGCAGGGATGGGACGAGGAGAGCAGGGATGGGATGAGGGTAGGGATGTGCTGGTGCAGGCAGGAATGGGATGGGATGAGGGCGGGGATGGGCTCATGTGGGCAGGGATGGGATGGTGTGGGCAGGGATGAAGGCAGGGATGGGATGAGGGCAAGGATGGACCGGTGCAGGCAGGGATGGGATGGGTCGGGCAGGGATGAGGGCAGGCAGGGAATGGATGGGATGAGGGCAGCGATGGGATGGTGCAGGCAGGGATGGGATGAGGGCATGGACGAGGGCAGGCAGGGACGGAATGAGGGTAGGGATGCGCTGGTGTGGGCAGGGATGGGATGGGATGGGATAGTGCAGGCAGGGATGGGACGAGAGCAGGCAGGGATGGGATGAGGGCAGGGATGAGCTGGTGCAGGCAGGGATGGGGCGGTGCAGGCAGGGGCTCCAGCACGCCTCCAGCTCCCCGGGGTGGGTGCCGCCAGCCTCAGGCCTTCCTCCTCCTCCGTCTTCCTCCTCCCCATCCTTTCTCTCTCTTCCTTTTTGTCCCCTCTCTTCCGCTCTCTCATCTCCTCCTTCCTTTCCCTTCCTTCCCTCTCTCCTTCCTCCTTCTGCCCCTCTTCCTCCTCCTCTCCTCTCTCTTCCCACTCCTCCTTCTTCCTCTCATCTCTCTCCTCTCTTCCTTCCTCTCCTTTGTCCTCCTCTTCCTCTCTCCCCCTCTTCCTCCTCCTCCCATCTTTCGACTCCTTCCTCTCTTCTTCATCTCTTCTTCCTCCTCTCCTTTCTTTTCCTTTCTCCCCTTTCTCCTCTCCTCCTTCCTTTCTTCCTACTCCTTCCTCTTCCTCTCTTCATCTTGTCTTCCTCCTTTCCCTTCCTTCCTCCCATCTGTCTTCTCCTTTCTCCTTCCTCCTCCTCCTCTCCTCCTTCCCCCCTTTCTCTTCCTCTCCTTTCTTTCTACTCCTTCCTCTTCCTCTCTTCTTCCCTTCTTCTCCTCTTCCTCCTTCTTTTCCTCACCTCTTTTCTATTCCTTCCTCTCTTCGTCTTCTCTTCCTCCTTTTCCTCTCTCTTCCTTCCTCCCCCTCCTCTTCTTTCTCCTCCTCTTTTCTTTCTCCTCCTTTCTCCCTTCTCTTTCTCCTTCCTCTCCTCCTCCTCCCTCCCCTCCTTTCTTCCTCCTCCTCCTTCTCCTTTCTTTTTCCTCCTTTCCCCTCCTCCTTCTCTCCTCTCCTTTCTTTCTATCTCCTTCCTCTTCCTCTCATGTCCTCTTTCTCTTGCTTCCTCCCCTCTCTTCCTCCTCCTCCTCCTCTTTCTTCCTCTTCCTCCTTCTTCCTCCTCCTTCTCTTTCTACTTCTTCCTCTTCCTCTGTTTTTCTTTTCATCTCCTCTTCCTTCCTCCCCTCTCTTCTTCCTCCTCCTTTCTTTTTCCTCATTTCTCCCTTTCTCCTTCTCCTCTCCTCTTCCTTCCTCCTCCTCTTTTTCCTCTTTCTCTTCCTACTCCTCCTTCTTCCTCTCTTCTTTACTCTCCTCTTCCTCCTCTTCCTTCCTCCTCTCCTTTCTTCCTCCTCTTTTTCCTCCTTCTTCCTCTCTTCTTCCTTTAATCTCCTCTTTCTCTTCCTTCCTCTCCTCTTCTTTCTCCTCCTCTTCCTCTCTTCCTCCTCTTTCTCTCCCATTTCTCTTCCTCTCCTTCCTTCCTCCTCTTTCCTCTCCCTGTCTCTTCCTTCCTCTTTTCCTCCCTCTCCTCCTCCTCCTCCCGGCGCAGGTACGTGAAGACGACGGCCAACGCCACCGTTGACCACCTCTCCAAGTACCTGGCGCTGCGCATCGCGCTGGAGGAGGCGCCGGGGCCGGGGCCGGAGGCGGCGGCGGGGCTGGAGGAGGTGAGCGAGAAGCAGTACACCATCTACATCACCACCGCCGGCGGAGCCTTCACGGTACCTGGGGGGAAGGGGGGGGACCGGGGCGGGGGGTGGGGGGTTTGGGGGTGCCAGGGGGTGACCCTACTTCTCTGTCCCCCCCCCCAGACCCTCAATGGGTCCCTGACGCTGGAGCTGGTGAACGAGAAGTATTGGAAGGTCAGCAAACCCCTGGAGCTCTACTACGCGCCCACCAAGGAGCAGAAGTAGGAGGGGGGGGAGACCTCAAGACACACACCCCCCCCCCAACCTCGGTCTCCCCCCCCCACCCCGAGGTCCTGGGGGTCCTCCAGGACCCTCGGGACCCCCTCGTGTCCCCACAGACTGGCTGGGGGCTCCTTGGGGGGGCTCCTGAAGGTGTGTGTTTCTCTCCGGTGTGGCAACAGCTGGGGGATACTGGGCGGGGGGGCAACAAATGGGGTGAGGGGGGGACACACGGGGGGGGGGCTGCAATGGTCCTTGTCACCTGCTGGGGGACAGAAGGGGGGGGGGGTTTATAGTCCCAGTGTCGTCCCCCCGCCCAGGGAAGGATTGGGACAGGGATGGTCCCCAGTCACCCACTGGTGGTAATGGTGGGTGGGGGGACAGTCCCAGTGTCCTCACCCCCCCAGGGAGGGATTGGGGGGGTTGTGGCACAACACAGGCCCCCCCCCCCCCCCGACCCCATCACCCACTGGTGAAGTGTGTGTGGGGGGGGTGACAGCCCCCTGCTTGGGGGGTGGCAGCAGTCCCAGTGCCCCCCAGGGAAGGTGGGGGTGAGCTACTGGTCGCCTACTGGGGAATGGGGGGGGATCCCCCCTGGCTATAGGGTGGTGATGGCAGTTGGGGGGGGGGCACTGCAAGGACCCCAAGGGGACACCCCCCCTTGTCACCCCTAGGGGAGGAGGGGACACTGTCCTGGGTCAGGGGGACAAAAATCTGTGGGGCTACAGGATCTTTGCCGGGGGGGGGGTGTGTGTGTGTGTGTCCCCTCTTTGGGGGGTGGGGGAAGCCCTGAGCAGCTGGGGGGGGGGGGACAGTGGTGACACCCAGGGGGTCCCACCGCACCATGGAGGGGGGGACACTGACTCCCCCCCACCCCACCCCAGATGTCCCCAGGGACCCCCAACTTCCCCGGACGCTGTGTGTCCATCCCCCCCCCCCCCCCCCCCCCCGACCCCGGGTGGCAGACAGCGTCACCGCAGCGGGGTGGCACCTTCTGCCCTTCGTCCCCAACCCGGGGGGGCGACACAACAGTGGCCACCCCAACCCTCTGGACCCCCCCCACCCTACGCTCCTGAACTCCCCCCCCCCCCACACCCCCCCCGCTGTTGGCAGCAGCAATAAAGCACCGCTCGGGGCTCTCCTGCACCTCCTGTCCTTTATCTGTGCACTGGGGGCGGGGGGGGGATTGTCACCCCCCCCGGGGGTGACATTGGGGGTCTCCTGGACAGACAAAGAGCTGGGGGGGGGTACGACACAGACAGACACACACACCCCCCCCCCACGTTAGAAGTTGGGTTTGTGCTTCTTGAGCTCCACCATGAGGTGGTGGATGTTGATGAGCTCGGCGCGGGCGGGCAGGGAGCGGAGGGGGGGCTGCGCCAGCACCTTGTGGAACCGGTGGTAATATTGGATCAGCTGCGTCAGGGCGCCCTGGGGAGAGGCCAAGGGCGGGGGGGGGAGGGAGGGTTAGGGGGGGGTTATGGACCCCCCGCCACCCCCCAAAAAATTCCCCCCCACCTGGATGATGCCGGTGCCGTTCTTGAAGTTGCTGAAGGAACGCATGACGTCCTGGCTCAGCGACTCCACCGACGCCTTCCAGGTGCTGGAGAAACCCCGAGCCAGTTGCGTCACCCGAGCTGGTGGCAGGGTTGGGGGGGGAAACACGCAGAAGGTGAAGACCCCCCCGAAGTGCTGGTGGGGGGTGTGTGTGTGTGTCCCTAAAATTCATGTCTTCCCCCCCCCAACCTTACCCTCCTCCCCGCGCAGCCGCTCCAGCTGCCCCTTCTCCAGCAGCGCCTCCGCCTCCTTGACGAAGGCGATCATCCCGCCGAAGGGGGGGGACAGGATCTCCTCGATGAACTCCTGCGGGAGGGGACGGTGACACACAGCCCCCCCCCCCCTCCCCGAGACACCCCCCAGTAAAGGGGGGGGACCCCAAAAAAACATAAAGGGGGGGGGCTCACCTGGGTGCGGGCAGAGAGCAGCTGCTGGAAGCCCTCCACCTCCTTGCTCTCCTCCACTGCCCGCTCCTGGGGGTGAGGACGGACACACACAGGTTTTGAGGCCCCCTTCCTTTAAATTTGGGGACCCCCCCACTTAGGTTTGGGGGGGGGGGGTGTCACAGGGAGGGGGACTCGTTACCATGAGGACGCCCAGCATCATGTCGTAGTTGTTAATGAGGAAGATGAGCTGCTCCTTGCGGGAGGAGAACTCGGCCGCCACGCGCAGCACGAAGTTCTCCACCTCCACCTGGGAGCAAAGACATGGAGGGGGGGGTGTTGGGGTGTGTCGTTCCCCCCCCCAGCACTTCTAGGTCCCCCCAAAAGTTTGGGGGGGGTGTTCCCTGAGTTCTTGCCTCTTCCCCCCACCCCCCACCCCCCCCCAATACCTGGAGCTGCCCCAGCAGCGCGTGGGTCTTCTCGTTAGGGAAGGTCTGGTTGATGCTGACGATGGCGGAGGAGAACTCGGCGTAGCGGCGGGTGATCTGGGGGGGTGTGTGTGTAAAGCGAGGGGGGGACACAAGGAGGGGACCCCAACACCCCCCCAGCCATCGCCCCTCCCTTCACCATACATAGTGGGGCCGGGTGTCGAGGAACCCCAATTTCTGGGGGTCGGTGCTTTGGATGCTCTGGATGTTCAGCTCCAGGATGTGCTCGAAGCGGGGCCACAGGATCTCCAGCAGCGTGTCCCAGTACCTGGGTGGGTGGGGGAGAAACATGGATTTGGGGGGGTTCCCTGTGGGATTTTGGGATTCCTGGGGGATTTGGGGCGGGGGGGGGGGGGGGGGGTGGGGTGGTCCTGAGGGTCCCTAACTCACTTATCGACGGCGGGGATGTTGCGCTTGGCCATGATGGCTTTGAAGCGCAGGACGATGTGGATGCAGAGGAAGACGGCGATGCTGTCGTAGCAGTCGCAGACGTAGGCTTCCATGTGCTTCTGCGATTTGAAGTGCGTGGGGGGGGGGGGTTAGAGCCCTTGGGGGGGGGTAACAGAGGCCTTAGGGGCCCCCCAAAGCCCCCCACACAAACCCTCACCAGGAACATGGCCAAGGTCTTGCCCATGACGGCGTTGAAGAGATCCTGGGCGCTGGGGCCGGTCACCATGAAGAAGTCGCAGAGGAACAAGTACTCGCGGCAGCTGTTGTCCAGCAGCGCGTAGTGCTGGCTGCGGAACAGCGACTCGAAGGGGTACTGCCAACGGACGGAGGTCAGGACACC
The DNA here is from genome assembly GCA_009819605.1 of Sterna hirundo. NCBI lineage: Eukaryota > Metazoa > Chordata > Aves > Charadriiformes > Laridae > Sterna > Sterna hirundo. Next base: position 181,060 of record WNMW01000078.1, read on the forward strand.
CCCAAAAAAACCTCTTATCCCCCCCCCCCACCTCGGTTAAACTCACCCGCACGTCGCTCTTCTGCGCGGCGTGGGGCACGATGATGGGACCCTCCAGCTCGGCCGCCCCGATGACGCTGCCCCGGTTGCCCAGGGTGAAGACGGTGTTGCGGTTCTTCAACGAGGGCTTGGAGAAGAAGCGTGATGGGGGGGCGGGGGACACACACAGGATAACGGGGGTCAAGGCAATAACGGGGTGTCCCAAACCCCCCTCCCCTTTCCCCCGTCCTTGTCCCCCCCCCACAACTCCAGGATATCTTTCTTAGCCGTGTCCTCCACGCCCATGAGATCGTCCTTCTCCGCCACCTCCTCATACTGCGGGGACAAAACGGAGGGTGGAGGGGGGGGTGTCAGTGCCCGAAGCACGGCCCCCCCCACCCCCCCCAACCTCCCCCCCCCCCCCCCACCTGGATCTTCATGAGGCGGCTGGTGTAGGATTTGAAGTAGGAGAGGTAGATCTTGCTCATGGTGTCCACGTACTGCTCCCGCAGCTCCTGCGCCACCACCCGCTCGTTGCCCAGCAGAAACTGGTAGAAAAACCTGCCCGGGGAGGAAATGTCGGGGTAACCCCGCCCCCCCTCTACCTCCCCGTCCCCCCATTTCCTTCCCCAGCGCCCCCCCCTCCATCCCCAACACCCCACCTGTACTTCAACAAGGCGTTTTGGGGGATCTGGTAGTTGGTCATGGGCTTGCGGAAGGAGTAGATCTTCTGCAGGACGAACTCCCGGATCTTGGTGACGGCCTTGGGGCGGGGTGGGGGGGGACACAACACAGGATTGGGGGGGTGCTGAGGGGGTCCCCTGGGTGCTGAGGGGGAGTCCCTTGGGTGCTGAGGGGGGGGTGGGGGGTTGTGTCACCTTAATTTTGAGTTTCTCCAGGACGTGCTGGACGTCGGCGCAGGCCACGGTCTCCCGGAACGCCTGCTCCTTCACCGAGTTGATTTTCCCGTTCAGTTCCTGCAGCTGCTCCAGGAATTCCGGCTCCGTCACCGGCGCTTCCAGGATGGTGCTGGGAGGTGACGGGGAGGTGACGCGGGAGGACAGGGAGGTGGCGGCCACCTCTCTCGTCCCTCAATGTCCCCACCTGATCATGGCGGCGGGGACCACCAGCTCGTCCAGGAGCTGGCCCAGTTGCCGCCGCACGGCCCGGCGGTTCTTCAGCCGCAAGTTCATGGCCACCGACTGCTCCTGCAGCGTCCGGATCTCGGAGCTGATGCTGCTCAGGTCGCACTGGAACGCGCTCAACATCTGCTCCATGCGCTGGGGGGGGGGGGACGGGGGACGGGACACACGACACAGCCAGGGCTTAGGGGACAACCTGGGGACACAGAGGGGACGCGCGGGGGCCACCCGAGGCCATCCCGGGCCACCCCTCACCTCCAGGATGGCGTCGCAAGCGGTGATCTGGTTGTGCAGCGAGGCGATGTTCTCGCTCTCCTTGATGTCTGCCAGGGCGGGTCAGGGACACGTCGGGGACACGCAGGGGACACCGGGGACACCGTGTCTCCCCCCTCTCCCATGACAGCCCCCCCCCCCCCCACCTTAGCCCCCCCAGAAGAAGGATACAGTCGCGGATGGAGGCGCGCTCCACCTCCTGCAGCTCCAGCTCCACCTGCTTGGAATACTGCCGCAGGTCCACGCCCTGCGGGGACAGCCCTGTCACCGAGGGCGGGGGGGGACACACACCGTGGGGCTGGGGACGCTATGGGGCGGGGTGTTTGGGGGCGGGGGGGGACACACAAGTGCCACTCACTGTCTTCAGGGCCTCCTGCACCAGGGCGTCCTCCAGGTTGGCCTGGATGTGAACTGGGGGGGGGGGAGAGGGGCGGGGATGGACACACAGGGGCTGGACGGCACCGCTGTCCCCACAGTGTCCCCACGCCAGCCCCCAAACTGCTCCTGCACCCCCCCCCCCCCCACCCTGTGTCATGGCCCCTCTCAGCGCCCCCCAACACCCCCCTTATCCTGTCACCCCCCTCCAAACACCCCCGTGTCCCCCCTAACTGTCCCCTCCCTCTGCCCCCCATGCCCCCTCCCAGCCCAAGTCCCTTGTGTCCGTCGCCCCGTCACCGGTCCCCCAACATCGTGTGTGTCCCCCCCCCCCCACTGGTCCCCTGTGTCCCCCCACGTCCCCCTCCCATCACTGATCTCCATCTGCCCCCCCAAAGGTCTCCCATGTCCCCCCCAACTGTTCCCCTGTGCCCCCCCCGTCCCTGCTCCCCGACTGTGTCACCCACGTCCCCCCCAAAAACACCCCCGTGTCCCCCTCACCCCTCCCTGTGCCCCCCATTTCCCCCCAAAACACCCCTGTGCCCCCCCTCCCATCAAAGGTCTCCCATGCCCCCCCCCCCAGTCGTCCCCCCCGCCATCACCAGTTCCCTGTGTCCCCCCCACGTCCCTCCCCTCCATCACCAGTCCCCTGTGTGTCCCCCCCATCACTGGTCTCCCATGTTGTTCCCCCCCCAATCACTGATCCCCTCATGCCCCCCCCCCCAGTCCCCTGTGTCCCTGTCATCCCCCCCAAAAGTCTCACATGCTCCCTCAAAACCTCTCCCTTGCCCCGTCTCTCGCCACCCTGTGACCCCCCCTTGTCCCTGCCACGTCCTCGTCCCCCTGTGTGTCCCCCCCCATCACCGGTCCCCTGTGTCTCCCCCCGCCCCCAGTCAAACGTCTGCCATGTCGTCCCCCGTCCCCACTGTCCCCCCGCCAACATCACCAGGCCCCCACCCCCTCCCCATCCGCCCGTGATCCCCCGGTCCCCTATGACGCCCCCCGTTCCCCCTGCCGCCCCCCCGGTCCCCCGTGTCCCCCCCCCGGTCCCCCACCGTCCACTTCATCCAGCACCAGATCCTCCCCCTCCAGGTCCAGCTCGGCCTCCGGGGGGCCCCGGCCCAGCTCCGCCTCCAGCTCCGGCTCCAGCGGTGCCTCCGAGACCCGAACCTACGGCGGAAGCGGCCGCTCAGCCCCCCCCCGGGCACCCCCGATCCTACAGGCCGCCCTCCCCGTCCCCGGTAGCCCTGGCCCTACCGCCGCCTCCGCCGCCATGTTTGCCGCCTCGGTCATGTGACAGGCGCTTCCCGCCCAGCGCGCTGACGTCACTTCCTCCCCCCTCTTCCGGCGGAGCCCGGCGAGACGCGCAGGCCGCAGCCATGGTGGGTACTGGTGGCATCGGCCGCCATCCGGGTCCGGGGGGGGCGAGGGGGCGGCGGGGAGGGAGCGGGGAGGAAGGGGGGGCTTCGGGGGGGCGGGTGGGGAGGGATGGAGGCGGCGGCGGGGGAGGATGCCGGCGGCGTGGGGCCGGACACATTCCCCCCCCACCACCCCCTCTGGTGGCCGCCATGTTGCCCCCGGTGGGCCTCCCTGACCCCCCGTGACCGTGTGGGCCCCCCCGGGACTGTCCCCAACCCCCGGGGACCGTGTGGCCCCCCCCTCCGTAACCGTGGCCTCCTGTCCCTGTGACCGTGACCCCCTCTCAGTGATCGTCCCCAGCCTCCGGTGACACTGGACCCCGTGTCCCGTCCCCCCCCCCCGACCGTGTCTCCCCCCACCTCCTTCCCCGGTGACCGTCCCAAACCCTCCCGTGTGCGTGTCCCCCCCCTCGGTGACCGACCCCATCCCTGGTGAGCGTGTCGCCCCCCCCCCCCCCCCCGCCGGTGATCGTGTCCCCCCTGAGTGACCATGTCCCCAGCTGGTGGCCACCAGCGCCCCCTCAGTGTCCGTGTCCCCCCCCGTAACCGTGTAACCCCCCCCCGCCGTGACCCTCCCCACCCCCTTGTGACTGTGCCCCCTGCTCCGTGACCGTGTCCCCCACTGGTGGCCACCAGCCCCCCCCCAGTGACCATTTCACCACCCCCCCCCTTCCCCCCCGGCTCTGTGTCACACACCCTCTGTGACCATGTGTGCCGTCCCGTCCGCCCCCCCCGCCGTGACCATCTGACCCCCCCCTGCAGTGACCGTCCCCACCTCCTGTGATTGTGCCCCCCCTCCGCCAGTGACCATGTCCCCAACTGGTGGCCGCCGGCCCCCCCCCCAGTGTCCATGTGTCCCCCCCATGACCATATAACCCCCCTGCAGTGACTGTCCCCACTTACCTGTGACTGTGCCCTGCCCCCCCAGTGACTGTGTCACCCCCCCACCATGACCATGTCCCCCCCCATGACAATGTAACCCCCCCCCGCAGTGACTGTCCCCATCCCCCTGTGACTGTGTCCCCCACTGGTGGCCACCAGCCCCCCCCCCCGCACTGACCATGTCCCCCTGCCCCAGTGACTGCGTCCCCCCCAGTGACCGTGTCCCCCCCCCCCACAGTCTCTCGTCATCCCTGAGAAGTTCCAGCACATCCTGCGTGTCCTCAACACCAACATTGACGGGCGCCGCAAAATCGCCTTCGCCATCACCGCCATCAAGGTGAGGGGACACCAGGGGACGTGGGGAGGGGGGTGTGTACGACACAGGTGACATGACCCCCCCCCTTTTTGTCCCTTCCCCCCCCCCCCCCCCCCCAGGGTGTGGGGCGCCGCTATGCCCACGTGGTGCTGCGCAAGGCCGACATCGACCTCACCAAGCGCGCGGGCGAGCTGACCGAGGACGAGGTGAGCGTTGGGGGAGACACGGGGACGTCTCTGGAGGGGTTGGGGACATCTCTGGGGGCATTGGGGACATCTCTGGGGGGGCTGGGGGTATTGCTGGTGGAGTTGGGGACGTCTCTGGGGGGTTGGGGGCGTCTCTCAGGGAGCTGGGGACATCTCTGGGGGCATTGGGGGCATCTCTCAGGGAGTTGGGGACATCTTTGGGGGGGTTGGGGACATCTGTGGGGAAGTTGGGGTCATTGCTGGTGGAGTTGGGGACACGTCTGTTGGCACTGGGGACATCTCTGAGGGGAATGGGCATGTGTTTGGGATGTTGGGGACATCTCGGGGTTTGGGAACATCTGAGGGGTGTTGGGGACGTCTAGGGGTGGTTGGGGACATCTTGGGGGTGTGTGGATATCTCTAGGGGGTCAGGGACATCTCAGGGGTGTTGGGGACATCTCGGGGTGGTTGGGGACATGTCTGTGGGGATTAGGGACCTTTTGGGGGGATGTTGGGGACATCTCGGGGGGTGTGTGGACGTCTCTAGGGGGTCAGGGACATCTCAGGGGTGCTGGGCACATCTCGGGGGGTTGGGGACATCTTGGGCGTGGTTGGGGTCATCTCTGGGGAGGTTTGGGACATGTTTGTGGGGATTAGGGACATTTTGGGGGGATGTTGGGGACATCTCTGGGGGTGTGGGGACATCTCTAGTGGGTCAGGGACATCTCGGGGGCGTTGGGGACATCTGCGAGGGGATGGGGCACATCCCTGAGGGCGTTGGGGACATCTTGGGGCGAGGCTGGAGACATCTCGGGAGGTTAGGGATATTTTGGGGGCTATTGGGGACGTCTCAGGGGATTTGGGGACATTGGGGAGGGTGTGTGGACATCCCTAGGGGGTCAGGGACATCTTGGGGGCGTTGGGGACATCTTGGGGGCGTTGGGGACATCTTGGGGGCGTTGGGGACATCTTGGGGTTGTTGAGGATGTCTCAGGGGGTTGGGGAGATCTTTGGGGGGAATTGAGGAGATCTTGGGGAGGGGGTGGGGACTTCTCGGGGGGGGGTTGGGGACATGCTGGGGAGGTTGGGGACATTTCAAGGGGGTTGGGGACATCCCGGGGGTGTCACCTACGTGTCCCACCAGGTGGAGCGGGTGATCACCATCATGCAGAACCCCCGGCAGTACAAGATCCCCGACTGGTTCCTCAACCGGCAGAAGGACGTGAAGGACGGGAAGTACAGCCAGGTGAGGGGGGGGGGACAGTCCCCCGATGTCCCCTGATGTCCCCCCGATGTCCCTCTGTGTCCCCTGATGTCCCCCCGTGTCCCTTCTCCCCTGCAGGTGCTGGCCAACGGGTTGGACAATAAACTCCGGGAGGATTTGGAGCGGCTGAAGAAAATCCGGGCGCATCGGGGGCTGCGGCACTTCTGGGGGTGAGGAGGGGCTTGGGGACATCGGGAGGCGGGGTTGGGGACATCGAGGGGGACACAGGGACATGGGGGGGACATGGTGAGAGGTGACACTCGGGGACAGAGTCCCTCAGATGACTGTTGTGTCCCCCCTGGGCTGTGTATGCAAGGGGGCTCTGGTAGTTCTGGGGGGGGGTTGGGGACACCAGGAGGGGTCTTGGGGACACCAGGAGGGGTTTGGGGACACCAGAAGGGACACAGGGACACCAGGGGAGGTGACACTTGCGGACGGGGTTCCTGACACCGCTGTTGTGTCCCCCTCTGAGATTGTGCGTGGGGGGGGGGGGGCTGTGGCACTTCTGGGGGTGATCAGGGGTCTTGGGGACACTACTGGGAGTTTGGGGACATCAAGGGGGTCTTGGGGACACCAAGGGAGATGGCACTTGGGGACAGGGTCCCTGAGGGCACCGTGTTTCACCCATCCAGGCTGCACAGGTCAATGGGCTGTGGCACTTGTGGGGGTGGTGGGTCTTGAAGACACCAAGGGGGGGAACTGGGGGCACCAAGGGGGTCTTGGGGACACTAGAGGGACAAAGGGACATCAGGGGAGGTGGCACTTGGGGACAAGGTCCCTGAGGTGGCTGTGGTGGCCCCCCCCCCCCCCCGGCTATGCCTGTGATGGGGCTGTGGCGCTTGTGGGGGTGATGAGGGGGTTTGGGGACACCGGAGGGGACACGGGGACAGGGGGGGAGGTGGCACTTGGGGACAAGGTCCCCTGATGCCACCCGTGTCGTGTCCCCCCCCCCCAGGCTGCGCGTGCGAGGCCAGCACACCAAGACCACCGGCCGGCGGGGCCGCACCGTCGGCGTCTCCAAGAAGAAGTGAGGGGGGGGGCAGAGGAATAAAAGTGACGTTGGTGACACGAGTGACACCCGCCTGGCTCTGTGTGACCCAGGGCCGGGGGGGGGGGGCGGGGGTGGCCTCGCACGAGGAGGGGACTTTGCACGAGGAGGGGGCCCCACACAAAGCTGGAGCCGCCCATGAGGACGGGGCCTTGCACAGGGATGGTGCTGCGCACGAGAGCTTTGCACGAGGATGGGGCCTGGGGGGAAGCTGGAGCCTCGCACGAGGACGGCGGTCTTGCACGGGGACAGGGCTTCACCCAGGGATGGTGCTTTGCACGAGGACGGGGTGCGGTACAAGGATGGGGCCTCAGAGACTGATGGGGCCTCGCACGAGGAGGGGGTCTGTGGGGGTAGATGGAGCCTCGCACGAGGACAAGGGTCTTGCACAAGGGTGGGGCCTCGCACGAGGACGGGGCTTCACCCAGGGATGGTGCTTTGCGCGAGGGTGAGGTTTCGCAAGAGGACGGGGTCTGGGAGGCCGATGGTGCCTTGCACTGGGATGAATCCTTGCACAAGGATGTGTCCTTTCATGAGGAAAGGGTCTTGCACAAGGACAGGTCTTTACATGAGGACAGGGGCTTGCTCAGGGATGGGGCCTCGCACGAGGACAGGTCTTTGCACAAGGACAGGGCCTTGCACGAGGATGGGGCATTGCACAAGGACGGGTCTTTGCACGAGCCAGAGCCTTGCTCAAGGATGGGGCCTCGCACGAGGACAGGTCCTTGCACAAGGGTGGGTCTTTGCATGAGGCCAGAGCCTTGCACAAGGACGGGGCCTCGCACGAGGACGGGGCCTCGGGGGAAGGTGGGACCCCACGCAAGGGCCAGGTCTCACACAAGGATGGGGCCTCGGAGGCGGATGGTGCCTCGCACGAGAACTTCGCACAAGGACGGGGCCTCGCACGAGGACCTTACGCTCCCCTGGATCCTGCAGGCGATGCCCCTCTCTTTGCCCCAGCCGGGGGGGCAGAGGAGGGGGTGAGGGGCAGGGGCCGGGGGCTGCCCCGAATGGGTCACAAACACCATTTTTGGGGTCACAAAGGCCAGGTTTTGGGTTGGGGCGGAATTTGGGGCTGTTTTCTGGGGTTTTGAGCCACCCGTTTGGGGGGTTCTTCCTCCCCTTCGGTTCCCGCCCCGTCGCAGCAGGATTGGGGGCGACAAAGGTTTTGGGGCAACTATGGAGCCTGCGGTGGTTTTTTGGTTTTGGGGTTTTTTTTGGATTTTTTTTGGGGTGCTGCCCACCAAGGGGGTTCGTCTCCCGGCTGGGGAGTCCCCAGCTCTGCCGGAATTTGGGTGACGAGGTGAAATCTCTGCTGGAAGAGTAATTAAGCCGGGGGGGGGGGGGAGTGGGGGGCGGGATGACGAGGACTCGTCTGGCCATGGCAGGATAACGAAGGAGCCGGGCCGGCCCGGCTGCTGCTCCCCAAAACCCACTTCAAACCGCGATAATACTTTGTGCGGTTCTTCGTTCCCTCAATTTACCACGCCCGTTAATTAGCCTTTGCCTCGTTAACGGGTGAAACGCGCTGGAAAACCCCTAACGATTTAGCGTCCTTTAGCCAATTTTTCTCTCACCTCCCCGGCCGGAAAAGGGGAATCGGGGCAGGGGGGGGAAGGAAGGAAACCCCCGAGGGTCGAAATATAAGTAGATTTAATAGGATAAGACTAAAAATTAACGATTAGGCCCTTGAGGGACTAAAGGGTGAGGCCACGCTGGTTGTCTCGAATCACCCCCCTGTCCTCCATGCGCCTTAGCGAAGCTTCCAGGAGGATCTAGACCCCCCCCCCGGCCTGGAGAACTGCGTCCAGCTCTGGAGCCCTCGGCACAAGAAGGACACAGAGCCGTTGGAGCGGGGCCAGAGGAGGCCCCGGAGATGCTGGGAGGGCTGGAGCCCCTCTGCTGGGAGGACAGGCTGAGAGAGCTGGGGGGGTTCAGCCTGGAGGAGAGAAGGCTCCGGGGAGACCTTCCAGCCCCTTCCAGTCCCTGAAGGGGGACCTACAAGAGGGTGGGGAGACACTGGCCCAGGTTGCCCAGAGAGGGGGTGGAGGCCCCATCCCTGGAGACATCCAAGGCCAGGCTGGATGAGGCTCTGAGCGACCTGGTGTAGTTGAAGATGTCCCTTCTGACTGCGGGGGGGTGGGACTAGATGGCCTTTGGAGGTCCCTTCCAACCCAACGCATTCTGTGATTCTATGACTGGAAGGGGCTCGAAGGTCTCCCCAGAGCCTTCTTTCCTCCAGGCTGAACCCCCCCAACTCTCTCAGCCTGTCCTCACCGCAGGGGGCCTCCAGCTCTCCCGGCATCTCCCGTGGCCTCCTCCTCCGACAGCTCCGTGTTCCCGTCCCCCGTTTCGCGGGTCTTGCTTTGTCATCTCCTCCCCGGGGGGGATTTCGAGCTTTGTTTTTCAACCGCTGCCCCCTCGTCCCAGCCCATTTCACGTCCCAGCCCATTTCACGGCGGTAGTTAACGACGCCGGGCATTAATTCCGGCCGTGGAGGGATTCGCCCGGGAGGACTGTTCCCCTGCGTATTCATAGAATCGTAGAATCATTTGGGTCGGAAAAGACCCTTGGGATCATCGAGTCCAACCACCAACCCCACTCTACAAGGTTCTCCCCTACACCGTGTCCCCCAGCCCCACGTCTGACGAGTCTTGACCACATTCAGGGATGGCGACTCCACCCCCTCCCTGGGCAGCTTCTTCCAGTGTCTGACCGCTCTTTCTGGGAAGAATTTTTTCCTAATGTCCAGCCTAAACCTCCCCTGGTGCAGCTGGAACCCATTCCCTCTTGTTCTATCACTAATTAGTGATAGAACTTCTCTCCAACTTCTCCCAACTTCTCCCAACTTCTCCCAACTTCTCTCCAACGTCCTTCCAAGTAGTTGTAGAGTGATGAGGTCTCCCCTCGGCCTCCTCTTCCTCAGACTAAACACTCCCGGCTCCTTCAATCGCTCCTCATCGGATTTATTCTCCGGGCCCTTCACCGGCTTCGTTGCCCTCCTCTGCGCTGGCTCCAGCACCTCGAGATCTCTCTCGTCTTGAGGTGCCCAGAACTGGACACAACACTCCAGGGGTGGCCTCACCAGCGCTGAGCACAGGGGGACAATCCCCTCCCTCCTTCTGCTGGTCACATTATTTCTAACACAAGCCAGGGTGCCATTGGCCCTCTTGGCCACCTGGGCACGCTGCTGGCTCATGTTCACTCAGTTCGGCATCTCCTCTAATCTCGTCCCAGTTTCGCAGCTAGCCGAGGCTGAAGAATTGCCGGGGCTCCTCCGATCGGTGGGTTTGACACTGCGAAATCTCCCGGAGCAGGTAACGGGCCGTCGTGGCGTCCTCCTTCGTGCCCGGCTTGTACGCGAGCGGCTTTCGCGACGGCCGTGGGGAACTCGCTCAGAGATTTCACGGGGATTGTGGAGGGCTCACCCCAAATGTCTCCGTCCCAATCTTCAGGGGAACGCTATCAGTTTCCTAATCTGTACAATGCCGGGGGGGCGGGGAGCCTGTTCTACGCATCATTTTGCACTTTTCTCCCAATTTCCGCCTTTTCTCCTTTTGTACCTGCAATGGTTTTTGCAGCTGTTCAATTTTTAAAGATAGCAGTAACCTTCCTGCTCTCTGTTTCCTTCTCTAGGTCCTGCTCGCTCCTATTTCTCTTCTCCTCGTTGTCTAAACAAGTGCCTAACATCTTGCAGACAATTCCCTTATCTTTTCCGTCCTTTGTGCGGCCCCTAATTGCTTTTAATTGCTCTTCAATGACTTCCCAATCGTACCAGTCCTGCCGAGCCCGGTTCCTCGGAGAATTTGGGGCTGGGCTTGGCTCCACGCCTCCATAAATAATCAGCAATAACGCACGCCACCCTGCCGCCTAGGCCAGGTGTTGCGGGCAGCGGGATTAAGGTAGAAGCGGTGAAAGATTTATTAATATAAAACAGTGATTTAACAAAGCTCGTAGTGGATGAGACAGTGTTTTACGAGATTCGATGGCAAGGGACGCTTGATTATTTATTGCATAGAGGCCAGCGTCAGCCAAGCTGTCGGGGAGACCCTCCCGTTGAGTCCCGAGATTCAGAAAGGACCCCCTGGCTTTCCAAGCTCCTTCTCAGAGAGGAGTCGGGGTGCGGCTGGATCCAATCCTAATCCCAGACTTGGTCAACGGTTTATGTCTGAAGGATGACGGGTGCGCAATCGATCCTTTAGCTCACTTAGCTGAGGTTGTGGAGTTCAGCATGCTGTTAGTCGCTCCCCGAGAATCTGTTGCAGCAAGGAATCTCTCAGCCTCGAGGAGCAGAACCTTAACTGCGTGTCCCCGCTCCAGGGGAGATCCTGGCGTGCAGCCGCTGCCGTACAGGAGAGCTCCGGGGGCTCTCGGGCTGCCCACTATTTATAGAGTAAGAGAATTGCCCTATAGTCATATTCCCGTGGGAGCAAAATATCTAGGTCCCCGCTCCAGACAGTGTTTTGACTCTGTTGCCAGCCATCCCCCAAAGTCCAGGTGCAACTCATCACACCTCCCGCAGGAGACCTGCACGGTTGAGCCGGGAGCTTCTGAAAAAGCTCCAGTGGAAGAAGGAAGTTTACAGTAAGTGGAAGATGGGAAGATGACAAGAAGGTCACCAGAGCGTGCAGGGATGAAACGAGGAAAGCCAAGGCCTCCTCGGAATTAAACCCGGCAAGGGATGTCAAGCTCGACGGGAAGGGTTTCTTCAAGTATATCGGAGGCAAAAGGAAAACCAGAGAAGTTGTGGGCCCGCTGTCGGATGAGGCGGGAGCCATGGGGATGGAGAAGGCGGAGTTACGGAATGCCTTCTTTGCTTCGGTCTTTACTGCTCGGTCCAGCCCTCCGGCATCGCAGAGTTTGGAGAAAGGAACAGGAAAAGGGGAAGATTTCCCCTTGGTTGAGGAGGATCAAGTGAGAGATCAATTAGATATCCACAATATCCCCATGGGATGCACCCGCGAGTGCTGAGGGAGCTGGCGGAAGTCATTGCCGGGCCGCTCTCCATCAACTTTGGAAGGTCCCGGAGAAGAGGCGAGGTGCCTGAGGAGTGGAGGGAGCCAACGTCCCTCCAGTCTTCCAAAAGGGCAGGAAGGAGGAGCCGGGGAACTCCAGGCCGGTCAGCCTCACCTCCATCCTTGGAAAGATGATGGAAGAGCTCGTTCTGGGCGTCATCTCAAGGCACGCGGAGGAAAAGAAAGCTCTCGGAAGTAGTCACCATGGATTCACCGAGGGGAAATCATGTCTGGCCAATCCGATAGCCTCCTACGATGGCACGGCTGGACGGAGAGATGAGGGGAGAGCGGTGGATGTGGTCCGCCTTGACTTCAGCGAGGCGTTCGACGCGGTCTCCCGCAGCATCCTCGTAGGGAAGCTTAGGAAGCGGGGGCTGGATGAACGGACAGCGGGGTGGATCAAAAACTGGTTGGAAGACAGAGCTCAGAGGGTGGCGATGAGGGGCACGGAGTCTAGTTGGAGGTCGGTGAGGAGTGGTGTTCCCCAGGGGTCGGTGCTGGGTCCGGTCCTCTTCAATATATTCATCGATGGCCTGGATGAAGGGACGGAGGGCACCCTCGGCACGTTTGGGGATGACACCAAGCTGGGGGCGGGGGGTGGCTGACACCCCGGAAGGCCGTGCCGCCATCCAGAGAGCCCTGGCCAGGCTGGAGAGTTGGGCGGAGAAGAACCTCAGGAAGTTCTACGAGGCCAAGCGCAGGGTGCTGCACCCGGGGAGGAATAACCCCCCCCTGCACCAGGACAGGGTGGGGGTGACCTGCTGGAGAGCAGCTGGGTGGGAAGAGACCTGGGAGTCCCGGTGGACAACCATGATGCCCATGAGCCAGCGCTGGGCCCCTGTGGCCAAGAAGGCCAATGGCATCCTGGGGGGCATCAAGAAGAGGGTGGCCAGCAGGTGGAGGGAGGTCACCCTCCCCCTCTGCTCTGCCCTGGGGAGGCCGCACCTGGAGCACGGGGTCCAGTTCTGGGCTCCCCGGTTCCAGAAGGACGGGGAACTGCTGGAGAGGAGACAGCAAAGGGCCACCGAGATGCCGAGGGGATGGAACATCTCTCTGATGGAGAAACACCTCTGATGGAGGTCTCTTCAGTCTGGAAAAAAGACGGCTGAGGGGGGATCTTATCAACGCTGATAAATACTGAAAGGGGGGGTGTCAGGAGGATGGGGCCAGGCTCTTTCCAGTGGTGCCCGGGGACAGGACGAGGGGTAACGGGCACAAACATGCCCATGGGAAGTTCCACCTAAACACGAGGAGGATCTTCCCTCCTGTGAGGGTGGCAGAGCCCTGGCACAGGCTGCCCAGAGAGGTGGGGGAGTCTCCGTCTCCGTCAACATTCCAAACCCGCCTGGACGCGTTCCTGCGCCGCCTGCTCCGGGTGACCCTGCTCTGGGGCGGGGGGGGGTTGGACGGGATGATCTCCAGAGGTCCCTGCCAACTGCTGCCAGCCTGGGATTCTGGGATTCTGGGATGGTTATGGCTTGAGCAGGAGCCAGGAGCAGGGGAAAGGGGAGACCACACCGCCACGTCCCTGCACCCAATATTTTGAGTATGGACGAGGGTGGGACATTGGGGACAGCACGGGACACGTCCTCCCAGGGGATGTGAGGTCCCAAGTTGACAGGGCAGAGGGACAGGGCACAGCTGGGGTGTCCTGACACTTGCAGCCCCCCCTCCAACCCCTTCTTGTCCGCGTGTCCCTCACTCCCCACAAGCTCCCAGCTCCTGAAGGGCTGCAGGGACACTGCTGGGCTCCTCCACCGTGTCCAAAATTCACAACGAAGCTCCAATCATAACGTGCTCCCCTCCAAATGCACATCTATTTTCTTCCTCAATTTTTTTTTCCAACTTTTTTTATTCGTTTTGCATGCGGGGGTGGAGCTTGCAGCCACTATAAAACCCGTAACGCGGCACCCAAAAACCGAGGGTGAGACCTCGGGTGGATGCTGTAGGCTGGTTCCTCGAGCAGCTCGTATGGGCGCGGTCAGTGAATTCCCCTTCTGCGAGGAATGTGTCAAATTTAATGAATTTAAAGTCTTGTGCGGGATTTGGCAACAGGGATCAGGTCTGAGGCACCGCAGCTGAGGGGGTGGGGGGTGGAGCCTGAAGTCACTCCAAAGCCAAGAATTCTGCACCTGGGAACTGGCAAAAGTTTGGAGATGTTGGGTGGAGCCAGGTGCCTCCCGCAGATCGTACCCATCCGGTACGGGAGTCTCCCTTTTCCGGGGAAATCAGAATATTCAATTTTGTAGAAAGTCTTGTAAGGGATTTAGAAGAAATCCAGGGGAGGGGCAGTGGGGCAGAGCAGGGGCTGCAGCGGGAGCCGCGCGTGGTCCCGTCCTGCCCTCGACCGACGGTTCCTCCCGAGGGCAGGGTGCGGGTGCTTTGGTGGGATTTCTGGAGCCTCCCTGGGGGCGGGGGCAGCCCTTCTTCCCCATCCCCTCCCCGGCGGCTGTAACCCCCCCTTGCCCTCCCTCTGCCTCCCTTCCCACCCTCTTCTCCAGCTGCGCCCGCAGATGGGGTTCCCCGCCAGCCCCAGGGGCCTCCTGAGTTATTTCCTGACTCTCCACGTGCTCCGGCTGGGATCAGGTAGGGATCCTGCAGGGCTGGGGGGGCTGAGCCCGCTGCGGGGGGCACATGTGGGGCAGGGGAGGTGCCGTGGGGCAGGAGGAGCTGAGCCCAGAGCTCGGCCGCGGGTGGGTTTCACTTTCCCTTGGGCTCCTGGTGCCACCCCCACGTCCCTTGCCCTGGGCCACCTTCAGTCCCGTCCCGCAGTGCTCCCCTAAAGCGTTTGTCCCTTCTCCCAGGGCTGGCCGGGCTGGGGCTCATTTTCGGGGTGGGGGTGACTTTCTGGAGCAGGTTCCCACTCCCAGGGAACCTCCTTCTCCTTGGAGTCCTCCCACTCCCTCTCCAGTTTCTCCAGGCTCTTTGGAGCACGGGGAGGGCAAAGCGACGCCCGCGGGATGGAGCGGGCACCGCTCACGCCACGCTCGCCCCTCGCCATGCAATGCCCCGGAATTAACGTGGGCGCAATCTCCGTCTCTCTGTGTCCTTCTCCGTCACCAAGCTGAGTTCAGAGTGGTGGGACCAGGCCGGCCTCTCCTTGCCACCGTGGGGCAGGACGTCGTGCTGCCGTGTCACTTGTCCCCACGCGTGGACGCTCAGAGCATGGAGATCAGGTGGATCCGGTACCAGTTCTCGGAAACAGTGCACCTCTACCGAAATGGAGAGAACCTGGTCGGGGCACAGATACAGGAATACATTGGAAGGACAGAGTTGGCCAGAGATGGTCTCTCCAGTGGGACCCTGGACTTGCGACTCACTGGGGTGAGACCCTCTGATGATGGCCAGTACGTCTGCACTGTGCAAAATGCTACCACTTATGAAGAAGCCATGGTGGAGCTGGAGGTGGCAGGTTTGTGGCTGGTGCGGTGTTTCCTGGGGACGGTGCAGGTGTCCCTGGGTTGGTGTGTCCCTCCCAGACCTCTGTCCCATCCTCACCTCCATCCATCCAATGCCAAAGGCCAATAGACCTTGAAAGAGGTCGGGTTGAAGGGGACTCTTCCCATCCGTGCCTGCCCATGAAGGAGCACAGACGTGGCGCTGGAGGTGTTTTTGGGGGCAGAGCGGCACGGACGCGGTGGCTTTGTGTCTCTGTGGTGTCCTCGAGGTGTCGTGAGGGCACAGGGGAGAAGCTGCTGAGCAGCTCCTTGGGCTCAGAGCCTGGGCTGCCAAGCGAGCCCAGGATGGGAGCTACCGCTGTGCCTGGAGTTGGGAAGAGCCCTCTTCCCAGGTCCCACCAGCTGGATCCTTGCTTTGCCTTTGCTGTTGGTGCCGGAGGAGACCTGGTGCCTCGTCTGGAAGCCTCAGGGCTTCTTGGACAAAGCCGGGAGGGGGCAGAGACCTTGCTCGGCCGCTGGGTCCTCCTCTGCCGGGCTGTTTTGTGGTCGATGTGGGGTCATTGGGCATCGCTGCTCTCCGGTTCCTGCACACGTTGGGGTGGTTTGGGTGGTGTGAGGAGCACGTGCGCGGTCCCACAGCCCCCTCGGGACGCTGTGATGTGTCTGGATGGGGTTGGGTCTCCGCCTTTGAGCTGAGTCCATCCCTAACTCAGCCCAACGGCGGGCTCTTCCCCCAGCCATGGGCTCCATCCCTCTCATCTCTCTGGAGGCTTATGAGAACAGAGGCATCCGGGTGGTGTGTGGATCGGCCGGCTGGTACCCGCAACCGGAGGTGCTGTGGAAGGCTGCTGGTGGGCAGCGTCTGCCCTCGGTCTCCCAGAGACGTTCCTCTGATGAGAGGGGCCTGTTTGAGATCCAAGATGTCGTCGTGGTGAGCGGGGAGGGAGATGGGAACTTGTCGTGCGTGGTGAGGAACAGCCGCCTGGAGCAGGAGCAGGCGTCGTCCCTGCACATCTCAGGTGCAGGATGGCAGCGGGGCTGGGGTTGGCTGTGCTTGGGGGGGCGGTTTGATCTCGGGGGGCTGGAGAAACGTGCGGGGGGTGGGGGAACGGGAGGGGATGCCCCCGCAGGGGAGTTTTAGGGCAGGAGAGAACCTGAGCCTGGTGGGCTTCAGGGGAGCATTGGGATGTCCGTGGGCTGGAGAGGACGATGTCCCCTTGAGCCCAGGGCTCCCAGCACAAGGCTTTAGGAGTGTGGAGGTGTAATCCCAGCCCACAGCCGGGGCCGCGCAGCCCCTCGCTCATTCCCCACCATTGGGATGGGATAGAGAATGGGAAGAGTAACGGGTTTTGTCCCAACGGTTTGCACCCCCCAAGCCCACTCGCTGGTGGGGCGGTGTGAGGAGCAGACCATTCCTTGACTGCCCAGCCACAGCCAAAACCATCAGTGCGCTCTCAGCGCTGCTTCTCATCCCAAATCCAAAACATCCCATCCCTCACCAGCTGCAAGCGATAAAGTCAACTTGTTAATTCCATCCCAGCCAAAACCATGATAATGAGTTAGAACTTGGAGTTTTTCTCTCTTCCTTTAATTTTCCTCCTACACGGAAGTGCAAAGTGAGCCCTTTTCCTGCTGGGTTTTTGTTTCTCAGCTCCCTTTTTCCACAATGTCATTCACTGGATGGCAGCTCTGGGTGTCTTCCTCGGCATTTCAGTGGCGTCATTTGGCGTCATCGCTTGTCTCTGGCGAAGGAAAGGTGAGTTTGTCCTGGGGGGGATGGAATGGAGGGGACCGGGGTGGAGCGAGGCTGAGCCCTGGCCCGTGGACGTACACAGAAGGGGATGACAGTTGTGTCAGAACGTGTTTTGCCTTCGCTAAAGAAGCTCTTTGAGCGCAGGAAGGATGGGGAGAAGGACCCGGGGTGTGGGTGGGAGGCCAGGGAGCGTGGCCAGAGCACCTGGCTGGTGGGACGGGCCAAGAGACCCTGGTGAGATGTTAGCGCTGATGAAGCAGCCGCTCTCCTGACCTCCTCTTCCTCTGCCTTTGCTTTGCAGTGGTGCTGTCCAGAGCGCTGGGTGAGTCCTTCTGGCCCCTGCCACCAGCAAAGCCTCCTGAGAAACGACCCCCTGGGAGGGACGTGGGTGGCTCTTGATCGCCCTGTGGTCGTTGGTCTGGGTTGATGGAGCCCAGAAGGGGACTGGAGAGCACTGGGGCTGGGAACGGGGCGCGGGAGGTGACCTAACTCATGGGAAGAAGTGGGGACCCATAATCAGTCAGCTTAAATCAGGCTGAGCCTTAAATCTCTGCGCAAGTCAGCATTCAATGCAGGGTGCCTGGGAGGGTTGTTTGGGGGAGAAGGGAGGCAGGGAACCCGCCCTGGGAGCCAGACAGTCTTTTCCCACTCCCCAAACACGAGGAGTTTGAGATCTCGCCTAGCTCTGCCCGCTGCTGCAGGAGCAGCCAGGGGATGAGAAGCCATACCCTCTCATCACTCATTAATTTTATTTTTGCTTTCCAGGGAAACGAGATGCAGCACTAGGTGAGTCTCCAGGAGCTCTGTCATGGCTTGGTGTCCTCTCCCGGGCCAGAGTACCTGGGTATTGGCCATGGGACGTGACCTGGCTAGAGGGGGCCATTCACAGGGTTTCAGGGTCTTTTCCCACTCCCCAAACTCTCTGAGCTCTCTTCAAACTCTTCCTGCTTCTCCAGGAGCAGCCATGGGGTGAGAAGCCATCCCCTCTCATCACTCGTTGCTTCTCTTTTTCCTTTCCAGATGAACGGGATGCAGCACTGGGTGAGTCTCCGTGATCTCCTCCTGCCTCGGTGTCCTCTCCCAAGTGCTCTGTGCTCAGCCCTTTCCCCCCTGTGCCCGTCTCCTCCATCCCTCCATCCCCTGACTGCACGGAAACCCCAAGGGGATGTGCCCGGGAGGGTGGGCAGCTGGGGGACACCAGCCCAGGGATGGACCCTCTCCCCTGCCCAGACCCACTGGCCACCATCCATGGGACATAACCAGGCTGGAGGGAGCCCCCCCTGGGAGCCAAGGGGTCTTTTCCCCCTCCCCGAGACAGAAGGGCTCTGCCAACTCCTGCGGGTGCCGTTGTGGAATGAGAAGCTGTCCCCTCTCATCACTGATTGACTTTCTTTCTCCTTTCCAGGGGAACGAGACACAGCACTGAGTGAGTCTCTGTCATCTCCTCCTCCCTTGGTGTCAATTCCCGGGTGCTCTGTGCTCGGCCCTTTCCCCCCGTGCCCATCCCCTCCATCCCTCCATCCCCTGGATCCACGGAAACTCTGAAGGGGATGTGCCTGGGCAGGTGGGCATCTGGGGGACACCAGCCCACGGATGGACCCTCTCCCCTGCCCAGAGTCCCTGGGGACCAGCCGTGGGACATGACCTGCCTGGGGGTGGACATTCACTGGGTTTGGGGGGTCTTTTCCCTCTCCCCAAACTCTCTGAGCTCTCCTCAAGCTCTGTGCGCTCCTGCAGGAGCAGCCATGGGATGAGAAGCTGTCCCCTCTCATCACTCATCACTTCTTTTTTTCCATTCCAGAGGAACAAGCTGCACTGTTGGGTGAGTCTCCGTGATCTCCTCCTGCCTCGGTGTCCTCTCCCAAGTGCTCTGTGCTCAGCCCTTTCCCCCCTTGCCCATCCCCTCCAACTCTCCATCCCCTGGATCCACGGAAACTCTGAAGGGGATGTGCCTGGGAGGGTGGGCATCTGGGGGACACCAGCCCACGGATGGACCCCCTCCCCTGCCCAGAGTCCCTGGGGACCAGCCGTGGGACGTGACCTGGCTGGAGGTGGACATTCACTGGCTTTTGGGGTCTTTTCCGACTCCCCAAACTCTCCGAGCTCTCCTCGAGCTCCGTGCGCTCCTGTAGGAGCAGCCATGGGATGAGAAGCCATCCCCTCTCATCGCTCATTAATTTTATTTTTGCTTTCCAGGGAAACGAGATGCAGCACTAAGTGAGTCTCCAGGAGCTCTGTCATGGCTCGGTGTCCTCTCCCAAGTGCTCTGTGCTCAGCCCTTTCCCCCCTGTGCCCGTCCCCTCCATCCCTCCATCCCCTGGGTGCAGGGAAACCCCAAGGGGACGTGCCTGGGAGGGTGGGCAGCTGGGGGACACCAGCCCACGGATGGACCCTCTCCCCTGCCCAGGGTCCCTGGGGACCGGCTGTGGGACATGACCTGGCTGGAGGGGGCCATTCACAGGGTGTGGGGGTCTTTTCCCACTCTCCAAACTGAAGGACTCTGGGCTCTGCTCGAGCTCTGTGTGCTCCCATAGGAGCAGCCATGGGATGAGAAGCTGTCCCCTCCCATCACTCATCACTTCTTTTTTTCCATTCCAGAGGAACAAGCTGCACTGTTCGGTGAGTCTCCGTGATCTCCTCCTGCCTCGGTGTCCTCTCCCAAGTGCTCTGTGCTCAGCCCTTTCCCCCCTGTGCCCGTCCCCTCCATCCCTCCATCCCCTGGGTGCAGGGAAACCCCAAGGGGATGTGCCCGGGAGGGTGGGCAGCTGGGGGACACCAGCCCAGGGATGGACCCTCTCCCCTGCCCAGAGTTCCTGGGGACCAGTCGTGGGACATGACCTGGCTGGAGGTGGACATTCACTGGGTTTTGGGGTCTTTGCCACCAGCAAAGCCTCCTGAGAAACGACCCCCTGGGAGGGACGTGGCTCTGGGTGGCTCTTGATCGCCCTGTGGTCGTTGGTCTGGGTTGATGGAGCCCAGAAGGGGACTGGAGAGTGCTGGGGCTGGGAATGGGGCACTGGAGGTGTCCTGGCTCATGGGAAGAAATGGGGATCAACGTGGGGAGCAGAGACCGAGGTGCAGGTCTGCCCCATCCTGGGATGGTGTTTATGGGAAGGGATGTCCTCTGCTTACCCCCCTGCACTTACATTGCCTTTTGGTGGCCCAAGCTCAGTCTGCTCCTGGAGAAGCAGCTGTGGGATGAGCAGCTGTCCCCACTCATCACTCACTGATTTTTTTTTTTGCTTTCCAGAGGAAGAAGCTGCAGCACTGGGTGAGTCTCCGTCATCTCCTCCTGGTTCCGTGTCCTCTCCCGGGTGCTCTGTGCTTGGCCCTTTCCCCCTGTTTCCATCCCCTCCATCCCCCCATCCCCTAGATGTGGGCAAACCTGAGGGGACGTGCCTGGGAGGGTGGGCAGGTGGGGGACACCACCCCAGGGATGGACCCTCTCCCCTGCCCTGACTCCCTGGGGACTGACCTTGGGACGTGACCTGCTCTTGTCTCTCCTTGTAGCATGGAGAAAGTTCCTGCTTCCTCAAAATCCAGGTAATTGGGTGATTTATTGTATTTTATGGGTGGTTCTCCTCCCTTTCCCTCTCTGGGAGGTGTAACTGGGTGGCCAGTGAAGGCACTGGCCATCCCGGGTCGCGTTGGTGACTCAGACCCCCCAGACTGTGGCACTGGGCTGTATCTCACCCCGTTTTCTTGCCGTTCCGCCCCATTCGGAGTTACACCCTTGGGCTCCAGAGGAGTCACCACCCCCTGAGACCCCGGGGGCACTGCCCAGCCCAGCCCCTGCCTCCCCGTCCTGCTCCTCCCTGCGCGGGCTGCAGCCCCACCGGTGCCTCTTCCCACGGGACCGAGCTCGGCCGTGGCCGTGCTGGGGCTGGTCCCATGGTGGGGATGGAGAGGAGGGAGGAGATGCCCAGTCTCCTGCCCCGTGGGGCAGGTCCTGTCCCCGAGGGGGTGAAACCTGCCCGGGACTGAGCTCTGATGCTGCGGCTCCTCCTGTCCCCTGCAGACGTGGTGACCCTGGATCCAAACACGGCTCATGCCCAACTTGTCGTGTCGGAGGATTTGAGACGTGTGAGATGGGAAAGCGAAAAGCAGGACCTGCCTGACACCCCGGAGAGATTTACGTATTGTTTCTGCGTGCTGGGCCGGGAGGGGTTCCGGGAGGGGAGGCACTGCTGGGAGGTGGAGGTGGAGGGGGAGGTGGGAGGTGGTTCATGCTGGGGTGTTGGGGTGGCCACGGAGTCTGTGGAGAGGAAGGGGAGAACGTACTGGAGCCCTGAAGGAGGGACCTGGGCGGTGCGGCACAAAAGAGGGCAGTTCATGTCTCTCACCTCTGCTCGCACCCTCCTCCCCCAGTCCCCGCTCCCCAGCAGGATCTGGGTCTGTCTGGACTGCACACAGGGGCTGGTGACTTTCCTCGACGCCGACACCGGGGTCGAGATCTTCACTTTCCAACAAGTCTCGTTCAAAGGGGAGACCCTGCGCCCCTGGTTTCGAGTGGAGACAGAGAAAACCCAGCTGTGCCTGAGGGGCAGCACCCCCCAGACCCTCATCCCCCCTTCCCTCCCCTCCACAGCCCCCAGCAGCCCCTGCCCTTCTCCAGAGACTCCCCGCTCTCCTCTCCTGGATCCTGCAGGAGATGTCCCTCCCTTTGCCCCAGCCCAGGGAGCAGAGGGGGAGTGAGGGGCAGGGGACGGGGGCTGCTGTGGGGTCCCCCCGGTGCTGGGAGGCTGCGAGCAGGGGGGTGTCCCCCTTTCAGCTTTGAGGGAGGTAATTTTCCTTTGAGTATCAGCTGCCTTTTGGATTTAGTGTGAGAATGACGTTGGTCACTCCTGGTTCCGGATGGGGCTGAGGAACGTTTCCATCAGTCAAGGGCTTTTTCAGCTTCCCGTCGCAGCCGAGCGGGAGCACGGCCAGGACAAGGCACCCAAAGGGATATTCCAGCCCACAGACGTCCCGCTCGGGATAGAAACGGGGGCTGCCGGGGGGCTGGGACCCGCCATCGCTGCTGGGGACGGGCTGGGCAATCAGTGCTCGGGTGGGGAGGGCAACCTGTGTTGTATCGCTTTATTCTGTATATTATTTTACAATAAATAATGATATTTTTCTCTATCGTTACTCTTCTATTCAACCATCTTCATCCCAACCCCATAAGGTTTTTCCTCTCCTTTTCTCCCTCTTCTCCCCACCCTGCTGGGGAAGAGGGGGGCAGTGAAGATGCTGCTGCCTGGTCCTAGTTGCTGGCTGGGGTTAAACCACGCCGGGGGGCCAGGATCCCCTTGGAACCCCTTTGATCTCCTTGGAAACTCTTGGATCCTCTTGGACTCCCTTGGAACCTCTTAGATCCCCTGGGAACCCCTTGGATCCCTTTAGAACACCTTGGAACCCCTTGGACCCCCTGGATCCCCTTGAACCACTGGAAACCCCTTCGATCCCCTTGGAAGCCCTTGGATCTCCTTGGAACCCCTTGGACCCCCTTGGATCCTGTTGAAAACCCTTGGAAATCCTTGGATCCCTTTATATCCCCTTGCAACCCCTCAGAACACCTTGAAACCTCTTGGACCCCCTTGGAAAAACTTCAAACACCTTGGATTCCCTTGGAACCACTTGCATGTCCTTGGATACACTTGGAACCCCTTCAATCCCCTTGGAACCCCTTGGATCCCATTGGCATCCCATGAATCTCCTTGGACACCCTTGGAGCCCCTTGGAAACCCTCGGAATGGCTTGGAACCCCAAGGAACCCCTTGGATTCCCTTGGAACCCCTTGGAAACCCCCAAATCCCCTTGCAACCCCTTGAACTGCCCAGAACCCTTGGATCCCCTCAGAACCAATTAGACCCCATTGGATGCCCTTGGACCCCTTTGAACTGCTTGGAACCCCTTGGAGCCCGTTGAATCCCCTCGGAACCAGTTGGAATCTCTTGGACCCCCTTGGGACCCATTGGATGCCCTTAGAACCCCTTGGAACCCTTTGGATCCCCTTGGAAGCCCTTGGAAAACCTTGGATAAACTTATAAACACTTAGAACTCCTTAGATCTCCCTGGATCCACTTAGATCCCCTTGGATCCCCTTAGAACCAATTGGACATCCTTGGATCCCCTTGGAACTCCTTGGAATCCACTTGGATCTATTTGAAACCCGTTGGAACACCTTGGAATCCGTTGGACTCCCTTGGATCAGCTTGGAACCCCTTGGATACCCTTCAATCCCTTTTGGACTCCCTTGGATCCTCCTGAAGCCCCTTAGATTCCCTGGGAATCCCTCGATCAGCTCAGAAACGCGCCTTCACCCCCCAGCCACGCGAGCGACATGGATGGTTTTTAGGTGACAAGTCCCACCAGCCTGCCCCAGGAAGGAATATTTTCCAGCTTCCCGGCCAGGGAGGCTTCCCCGCGTGAAAGGTTCGGTTCCTCGTACAGCACAAGAGTGAAAGAACAAAAAAAAAAATCAAACAAACACCAGGTCAAAGCCGCCGCTGGTGCCAGGTGCGGCAGAGAAAACTCTTTCTGGGCTCGACAGCTGGACGGCGAAGCCAGATGTTTCCTCCCCCTCTGTCACAGTCGCCGGGGAAGGGGCAGGAAGGAGCGAGCAGAGCTGGGGAAGGGCAGAGGGGGTGTTTTGGACCTGACGAAGACGGTGGTTTCTCTCCCCGATGGCAGCCCTGGGCTCCCGTTTGCCGCAGGCTGAGCCGGCCAGAGGAGCTGCTCCAGGCAGGAGGAGGAGCTGGGGGACACGGATGGTGTCCGCCCGGGGCTGCGTGGGCTCATGCAAAACCGCCCACGGGGGGCTCTTGGGGCCCCCTCCCAATCCTCATCCCCAACACCCCCCCCCCCCAAGAAGGTGCTGCCGCAGGAGCCCCAGAACCAGCTGGTGGGTGGCAGGGACAAACCCAACCGGGACGATGGGGGCTCAGACTCGCAGCCGTCCCCGTGGCCCCCCCACGTCCCCTCTCCATCCCCCACCCCCTGCTCAGCACAGCGGGGTTTGGGTGTTCGCCCTCCTCGGGCGCTGCCTGGGGGCGAGCTCAACTCGCTCCGTTGACTTGGTGAGGGAAAGTAGTTGTTTAGCGTAAATAAGTAAACTTTAATGAGAACAAACTTACTTTGGATCATAATACGGTTGTGATTTGTGCTCTTTGCCGAGCTTCCCTGAGCCCGGGCGGCTGGATTCGCTGAAGCCTTTGGGCCACGATAGAGTTATTTCCCTTTAATAATTTTCCTTAACTGATTCCCCCGTTTAATTTTCTTAGTGACTTTCCTACAACACGGAGAAGTGAGGAGTCCCAGACTCGGGAAAAACACCACCAAAACGTCGCCGTGACATCCCACATCTTTCCCACGCCAAAAGCCTCAACACAACGCTGCCCCGGGAAAATGACGGGCGCTGTTTGCGTCGCTTTTTATTCCACCCACCCCCAACCTCTTTTTCTCTCCTTTTGAACCCGCTGCGCTCCCTCTCTGCCTTGGCAATGCCGCTGCCGGCACCGTGCCACCAACACCCGTCTCCTCCCCTGCCCCTCCGCTCCCTTCCCGGGCGAGTTGTGCTGGGCCCGGGGCGAGAGCGGGACCTGAGGATGAGGAGGGCGCGGGAGGAAGGTTGAGGGGGTCGTTGGCAGGGGCTGGAAACCCAAAGGGGGTGGGATGGAGGGCCCTGAGCCCCCCGGAGGCAGGGCCGGGGGGCCAGCGAGGGACAGGGACAGCGTGCGCACACCAGCAGGACAGAAGGATGCTCCTTCCAGCCCTCCCCCTTCCCAAACTTCCTTGAAAACACCACACGGAGCCCGGATAATGCCGTTATTAATTAGCGCAGACGGTCGTCGCACATCATCATCATCATCACCACCGGCTCCCGCGTCACCCCGCAGAGGGCCTGATCCCGCCCCGTCCCCGAGCGTCTCTCCCGGCCGCAGCCCGGCTCAGAGCCGCGCGGCTTCTTTCTGGCAGATCCACCGCAACATCGAGCCGCAGCTCTCGGAGCTGATCCTGCCCTCCTTGATCACCCCACAGGATCCGCCTTCAGCCCCGGGGCTCAGCTGGAACCTGCGGGTGCGGGAGGGAGCCCACGTCACACAGGAAGGTCCCTCGGGTGACGGTGTCCACCCCGACACCCGCACCTCCCCAAAGCGCTCACCGGCTCGGGTCCAGGCGGGAGCCGTTCAGCCAGGTCCAGCCATTCCCGGCAGAGAGGCCGATCCAGAAGTAGCCGGCAGGTTTCTGGAGGGTTTTATTTAGGAAATCCTGTATCGCGGAGAGGGCAGGTGGTGACGCCGATGTACCGCAGGTCACCATCCCAAACCAGGCTCCAGCCCCCGTGTCCCAGGACAGAGCCCCACCGGCGTCCCCCACGCGAAGGCCCCCAGGGCCGGGTGCTGACCCCACGTTTCCGGGCAAACCCTCAGCCCTTCCCCAGGTGCCACCAGCCCCGTCCCACATCCCCGATGCCATCGGTCCCTTTACCAACTCATCCTGGTCCCCCGGCACCACCAGCTTGGCACCTCGATTCACACAGTCCTCCCGGCTGGCGTTCCAACGGTTGATCCCATCGGACACCCAATAGCACTTGGTCCCATGCAGCGTCCAGTTCACGGGGCACAGCGTGCACCCCGCGCCCTCTGAAAGACAGTCAGCGCCGTGTTCAGCCACCAAGCAGCCACCGTGTCCCCGGCGCGTCCCACGATGGACAAGTGGTTCAGCCCGGTTTGCACCCCAGGAAGACGGGGATGCCCCGAGCTGCGCTTGGGGAACAAAATATTGGGGAATTTGGGCTACAAGTTTTTGAGAAACCTGACGGTGCCGAGATGCGTCGTGGCCGGGGCAGTTACCTTGTGGCTTTGACGAGCAGAGAGCTCTCCTCAGCTCCAAGCAGACGTTCTTCGGGGTGATGTTGCCAGCTCCTACGTTCCCGCTCACGTTCTTGCAGCTTCCTGGGTTCTCCGACTGCTGGTGGAGAACTGCAAGGGGGGAGCAGGGGAGAGGGATGGGCTCCCCCAAGACCTACATTCACGTGGCCCCAGGGGGCTGCGGGGAAGTATCTGGGACGGACCCCGACACCGAGCGGGTGCTCAGAGCCCTCCAGCCCTCCCCTCGTCCTTCCCGCTACCTCAGCCCACCCCCAAGCCTTGATCCGAGCATCTCACGGCGGGGTGAGAACCGGGCCTCGGGGTCCCGACCCAGAGCAGGCTCCAGACCTCGGGGGTCACAACCTCAGAGAAGCTCCTTTTGGGGTCAAAACCTCTGAGCTCACCCCCACACATGTTTGCAACCGCCCCCACCCCACCGCTGCTTTCCACTACCAGCAGGACGTGCAACCTCCACCCCCGGCGTGAGGTCACACACCAGCATCAAACTGGACGGTGGCAGAAAGCCCCGTAGCCTCCGACCGCTGCGGAAGTGGTCTCTGCTGCA
The DNA here is from genome assembly GCA_009819605.1 of Sterna hirundo. Taxonomy (NCBI): domain Eukaryota; kingdom Metazoa; phylum Chordata; class Aves; order Charadriiformes; family Laridae; genus Sterna; species Sterna hirundo. The sequence goes on from WNMW01000078.1 coordinate 207,567, forward strand.
AAACAAGCTGTACCGGCCTCATCCGTGCAGCTCAGAGGGGCCTGACGCGAGGGTGAGGGGCTCCCCACCGCCTTCTGACTTACCCCTTGCAGCACAGCGTGCCCGCAGCCACCTGCAGCGCCCGTGACCGGCCCCCAGTGGACTGATTTTGGGGATCTCTCCGGCACTGGGCCCACACCAAGTTCAAACCATCATCCCCAGGATCACTGCTGGCCCCGGATCTCCTCCCCCTTCGGAGGATCTCCTTCCCAAGGGCCATCAGGCATTTGAGGCTCCCTTCCACCTGCTCGGTGCGGTTTTGGGGTTGCTGGGGGCCAGCGCAGTGTCAGATGCCGCCAGCAACGTCACACGGGGCACAAGGCTAATTTCGGCAGGGCTCCGTGTGACCCGGAGCTCGGCCATGGGGTGACAAATCCTGACCCTGCCACAGCTGAGAAGTCTCCAGGGGTTTCTCCTTCACTGGCCAACCACGAGTCAAGGCTCCTGCACCCACCAGCTCTAAGAAACTCTGATAAAAACCCACTTCCCCACACCTTGCACGGACGCGCGTCGGCCAACGCCGATCATAAAAAGCAGATTTGCCTCCTACGCAAACCGCTGGGCCAGCGCCACCCCCTCCCCCCCCGGCCCTTTGCAGGGTCCCCTCTTTGGATTGTCCTTTGGTTGCCCCCGTGCCACCAAGCGGAGCCAACTCACGCGAGCATCCCATCGCCACCACGGCCGCTCCGAGGAGGAGGTTCCCAGTCCAGCCGGTCCAGAGCGCGGTTCGGTGCCACTGGGGACAGCCCGATGCTGCAAGAAAAAAAAAAAACAAACAAAAGTTTTCAGGAGGAAAAAAAACACTGGCCCAATCCCGCATCCAGCGAGCCAGGTCTGCGGAGCAGATTTGGGCTGTTTTCTCCCCAAAAAGCCCTCCGTGGCGGTGGTGCTGCTGGTTGTTCAAAAAGCTGCGGTCAATTGTCGGCATTTCGCTGCTACCGCCCTCCTCCATTTCACGCTGATCCTGCCGACACCGGGGCAAAGTGATGAGGTTGGGTTTGTTTTTTTTTTTTTTACCCAGCTATCCAAAAACTCTGAAAATCGGGAATTTTCCTTGCATTAGAAAGGGTTCGGTCAAGGGTAGAGGTGGGCCAAGATGGGAGATGTGCCCCATCACGGCATCCTTTCCCCGTCCCGGGGCGAAACTGCTGACCCTGGCTGGACCGAGCTCTCCAAGGAGACTTCATCGTCTCACCAGCCCCATCCTCCCCCAGCTCCATCCTGCCCCGAGGGAGCGCGGAGGCAGAATCAAAAGGGATGCGTTTGGGGGAGAAAAAGAAAATAAATCAATCAGGAATTCTTGAAAAAAAAAAAAAAAAAGAAAAAAGGGTGTGGTGCGTTAACCGAGGAGGGTCCTCACCAGGCAGAGCTCCCTTCCAGAGGAGGAAAAAGCAGCAATTAAACCTTTTGCTGGTTTTTTTTTTTTCCCCGTAAGCTAGAAACCAAAACTAGGGTCCGCAGAAAGAGAACACGAGGCAGCACGCGGAGGCAGAGGAGGAAGGAAAAAAGGCACGAAACACCTCCGGCAAGGGCAGGAAAGAGGGACCAGGAGTATCGAGACGTGGATCAGGGCATCTAAGGACGGCGGCTGCCCTGGGAGCGGGTGAATTTGGGCAGGTTTGGAGCCTTTTGCTCCCGGGATTTCTTTTTCCAGGATTTCTTCTTCTTCCCTCACGCCAGGACCAGGACAGTCCCTTGGGATGGGTTTGAAGAACCAGCCCCCGAAAAGGCGCTCGGTGCGGTGGCCGAGTCCTGCCCCACGAGCATCCGAGGTTGGGTTTGCGGAGTTCAGCCTGTCCCCGCGGCGAGGATGACGTTCCGACGGCCGAGCTGGGGGTGCTCTGGGAGGGCTTAAAAATAACCGTGGAAAACCGGACCTGGTTCCTGGCAGGGCTGCGGGCGAAGCAGCTGCGCCCAGAAGGGTGAGGGAGATGTAAAGGGGGGGGGGCGATGCCGTCCCCAAGGGCAGCCGCAGGCAGAAAAGAAGCCGCGGGGTTTAACCCCGGGGCAGCGACGTTAAGGCAAGCCCGTTTGGTTTCCACGGTGGAGGAATCCCGTTAAATCGAGCCAGGGTAGGTCTCCGGGTAGGGAGCGAAACAGGGACCTTATTCCAAAGAAACCCTGCAGCCCTTTCCAGGACAAAACTCCCGGTGGGATCCCAAACGGCAGGCAGGATCCCTTATCTCACTCCCGCAGCCGTGGGCCCCTTCCCCTCCTGCACCTGCCCGGAGGGCGGGAGTCTCCCAACACAACTGCAGCCCAAAACCAAAAAAGCTTCCCCCCCCCCCCCCCCCCCCAAAAAAAAATACCCCCACGCTGCGCTTACCTCCAGGCTGAGGGAGCGACTGCAGGTCCCCGCGGCGTTTCCCGGGACCGAGAGCCAGGTCAGCGTAAGTGATTTCCTCAGCCATCGCGGGAGAGGCCAGAGGAGCACCCAGCCGCGCCTCGGGCTCCGACCCAGCAGTTGGCAAAGCCGGTTTTTCGGAGGTTTGTTGCTCCCCTCCAACTCCGCCAGCTCCCCTGCAAGGCAGAGGTCTGCGAGGGGGAGCGCGAGCCTCTGAAGGCGCATCAGGAAGGAAAAAAAAAAAAAGCACGTTCGACGCGCTGGCCTGCCTTAAAATGAAACTTTACGCCGCTTCTGCCGAATTAAGCCTGGGAAAAGGAGTTCACAGCAAGGGAAGAAACACCTGAGAGCATCAAGAAGCCTTTTCTTTGCGTATTCTATCCGTATTCTCCCACCGTACCACAGGAAATCTCCCACACAAGACACCTTCAACAAAAAAAAAAAAGAAGGCCCCAACCGACCCAAAACGCGCGGTTCCAGACTTTGCTCCCCTCTGCCCAAATGGGCTGTTTTGCGTGACGACTGAGGTGGCATTGCCAGAACGATGCAGAGACTCCGCGATCTCCCAGATATTCCCAGAGGGATGGTAAGAACGGTGATTTTTACGAAATAAAGCCAGATCCCTTCCAGATCCCTTTTCGCTACGCGAAAGGTGTTTTCCAGCCTCAGCCGCTGCTGCTTCTCCCCACCCAAACCTATTCCAGCGTCGCCGCCTTCTCCCCGTTACCGATTTCTGCGTAATCCCACTGATTTTCCAGCCCAGGGTTTCAAGCGCAGCGTCATTTTGCTGCTCCGTGGAGCTAAGCGGGTGCCAAAAAGCCTGGGAGACTCTTGGGAAACAAGGGGGAAGGATGGAAAACATTCCAAACAGCTCAAGAAATCTGTTTGTTTCTCCTTCGTGCCTTGTTTTCAAGTCACTTCCAAGAGACAGTCGGCTTCTCCCTTTGGAAACCGGGATGGGACCAGACTCATTAGAGGCCAGGAAAGGTAGAAAAAGCAAACAAAATCCCAAAGTTCCAGGAAATCGAGCTATAAAGGCGTCAGGTGACATCCTGCCCGCCTTGTTTGGAAGACTTGCTCATCTTTTTTTCTACGCACAGGCTGAGGAACCCCACACAAGGATCTTCCGAGCCGCGGGAAGCGGAAGCCACACTGTCAGAAGAAGAGCCAGATAGTTCTGGACCTACCAGAGCCTCCAAAAATTAGGGATTTATGCCCATTTAGGAAAACGGGGGTTCTCCGGAGAGCAAACCCACTCCAGACTTGCACAGAAAGCGACCAAAAAAGAGCTCTAAAGAGAGCAATCGACCCCACAAAGGTGACACCTGCGGCACCATTAAGCTGCAAACGCGACACCTGCAGCCTCCTTAAGCTGATGTTCTGCATTTTCACAGCTAGAACAGCAAACCCAGCCCGCTGCCGAGCAGGATTCCTCCTCTCCGCACCAGCAGGAAGGAATTCAGTGGGGGTGGTGGTGGGGGGGGGGGGAAGGCGGGTGCTCAGCCACGCTGGTGGCTCCAGAGTTTGGACCCGTTCAACCACGGCCCCCCAGTCCAGGCTGAACTGGGGGCAACGCTGGCAGGAGCCCAGGGATGGGGGGAAGCAGAAAAAAAAAAAAAAAAAGAGTCGGGGTGGGGGGAAACACGAGCTAAACCACTGGGCCTGAGCCCCCCCACACCAGCCATCACCCTGCTCAAAGCGCAGACACTATTCCCACAGCAGCCCCCACCTGACACCCCCATCTCCCTTCCCCCCCCCCGCCCCCATCATGACAGAAACAGCCCTCAAAGCCACTTTTCCTCCCTTTCGATGGCTTTCAGGGCCCAGTGGGTCTATTTTGCCTCATCCCTGAGGAGAAAGGGGGCGGCTGTGGTTAACAGCGTGGAAGCAGAACGGCTGCGAGGAGAGGGGCAGGCGGTGCTGGCAGCAGCACCCACCCAGGGAAGGGCAGAGCTGGAGCAGCCACCAGCCCGGCTGCCCTTCTGGAGGGGTCAGGATTTGGGGGGGGCCAAGAGCCCCCATGGGCAGGAAAATACGAGGAGACGGGCTGAAGCCACCCCCCTCCCGCTGCCACCACCCCACGCTGCCAGGGATGGAGGGAGAAGACCCCGGGGGGCAGCCGCCCCCTCACAGCCGTGTCCTCCAACACTCCCAAAGCCGGGATGGAAAGTGGCTGGAAGGCAGGGAGGGGAGGGGACAGGGCTGCCTCCAGCAGGCCCCTGCCCCAGCAGGAGACAAACACATGTAGAAATACATCGTATTTTAATAAACAATACAAAACAGTAGGAAAAAAGCTTCAGTGTGAATGAGAGTCTGAATTCAAGGGAGCCCCACAGGGGCCACTTCACCCCCTGGCTCTGTGTCCCCTCCACCCTGCACAGGGCCAGGGACCTGCACTGACACTTCTGCACCCAGCTCATCTGGCAGCAGCTGCTCCAGCTCCATCACCACAGCTCAGCATCACCTGCAATGGGGGAGAGGAGCAAGATGGGTTCTGGGGTGGTCCCAGGAGGAGAAAGAAACCACTTCCAGGCTTGAGGTCCCAGTGCAGGCAGCACACAGCAGCTCCCACCACCTCTCCCGACCTGCAGGACCAACCCGCACCAGCAGCTGAGGGAAGGACATCCCCACGCTCCCCTGCGCTGCTGGAAGGGCTGAAGCTGTGAGGCCCCACCACGGAAAGGTCCTTTCTCCAGCACCTCTGTCACCTGAGCACTTGGGGCTTGCTGCAGATGTACGGCCGGGACTGGGAGCAGCCTGCACTCGCGACAGCCCCGTCGTACAAATACGCACACTCTCCTTGGCCCTGCACCACAAACCTGCAACAAGCAGCACAGGCACCGCTGGCACCGTGGGCTTCATGGTTGTCCCCTCAAGCACCAGGAGGGGACAAGGGCCGCCTGCGAGGGACAGCCCCAGCAGACACGTCCCACCAGGGCCCTGCCCGTCCCACCGCAGGACGGTCTCCCCATGGCCCCGGCTCCCAACGGGACTCACGTCTGGTTGAAGCTGCTGCCATCCACCCACTGCAGGCGCTCGCCCCGTCTCCGCAGACCAAGCCAGCAATCAACATGGGCCTTCTGACTCCAGAGGAACTCCTGGGCAGAAGAGAGAGAAGCCAACAGTCAGGAGATGCTGCTGCCAGACCCACGCCGGTCCCTGTCCCAGCCCCAGCCACCACCAGCCCTGGGATGGCAGCAGCTCCCACCCCACCCCTGCTCCAACAAGCTCCAGAGCTGCTGCAGGAGCTCACCAGCCCGGCCAGCACCTCTCGCTCCTGCTCTGACACAGCTCAGCTCCAACCCCGGGCTCTGCACCCAACCCAGGGACCCCCCAAACCCCCATGCAGCCACAACAGCCCCTCACTCACCATCTCCCACTCCCTCCTGGGCATGGGAAGCGAGGCCCCGTGCGAGGAGCACTGCTCCTGGCTCCACTCCCAGCTCCCCTCTTCCCTCGAGAAGGAGTAGCAGACATTGCGGTACCCGACCCAGTCCTCAGGACAGGCCAGCACCAGAGCCGCAGGCACAGCTGGATCCCCTCCACATCTTCCTGCTGGAGAGGGAAGGGCAGAGGATTGGGCTCCGCTGGGAGCAGGGGACACAGCTCCGCGGGGCAGGGAAGGAGGCAGCCGCTCCTCCCTTACCTGAGAGTGCAGCGACAGCCACGGCCAGAGCCAGGACCAGAGCCACCAGCACAGCCAGCACCAGGACACACACTGGATGGAGCGTGGGACACCTGCCTGGAGGGGGAAAGAGCCACTCGGGGTGAGGACGGTGCTGTCCCCCTCCCAGCCCCACCACCCCCAGCACCAGCTGCCCAGGGAACACGGGAGGGACCCCCCAGACCCTTCTACCCCACACACACTCAGCTGCAGCTTCTCAATCCCCTCCCCGGGCACAGCAACTGCCACCGGGCCATTCCCAGCTGGCAGCGAGGGACAGTCACACGGGGCAGGGACAAGGCTGTCACCCCACACACACTGGGGGACAGCCCGCAGCAGGAGAGCTGCCAGGCAGAGAGAGATGGGGGGGCTGATACAGCCCCCCAGGGAGGACCCAGCAGAACACAAGGCCCTTTCCCAGACAGCTGGAAGAAGCCTCACCCTTGCCAGCCCCACTCCTCCTGGGGTGACACTGCCACGGGGACACTGTCCCCTCCTGACAGGCCACAGGGGTGGCCCCGCACTCACCCACGACTCTTCCGAGTATCCTTCTGCCTGTAGCCCCAGGCACCTCTGGATTGGGGGGTGCCCCTCCATCCTGGGGACTCAGGGGCTCCTCCACATTCCCGTCGCTGGAGCAGATTACGTTCCTCTCCCCCATGGCACTCTGAAAAGGGAAATCACTTTGCTCAAGACAAGCAGGATCTTGCCTCTTTCAAGCCAAGGCTTGGACCCAGTTCTACCACCCCTACTCCAATCATCATGCTAGGGGATGGCAGAGAATGTGACAGGTCCAGTTCTACCACCCCTGCTCCGACCATCACGTTTAGGGGATGGCAGAGAACGCGACAGAGTGGATCGCCATGAAATAAGTCTGTTTGTTAACAGAGACCTGCCTGGGTACGAAAGCGAAGCAAGGAACTCGCACTCCTGACGTCCCCTGGCCCCAGCTGTGCCCGCACCCTCCCCACCACCCTGCGCACACCCTTCCAGACAGGGCACAAAGCACTCGCCAGCTGGGGGCAACCCCAGCAGGGGCCCTGGCCTGGGATTGCCGCGGGAGGGTCCAGGGTCCCCCCAGCACCTCTGCTGAGCCCTCCTCCGCTCACCACAGCAGCTGGACACCACCACCCACAGCCCCAGCACCCCGGGCTGGGGCAGGGACGAGACCTTCAGCCCTTGGCGATGGAAACTCCATGATCCCGGTGAGACGAAGGGTGCAAAAAGGCTCTTGTGGGTGCTTCAGAGAAAGACTCAGGTCAGGGCAAGGGAGGGAGCGAGGCAGAGCCGGGAGGAAAACACACAGCCCTGCAGTTTCTATCCCCCCCCACCCACTTACCCGGCCAAGCCCTGCATGTCTGGCCAAGGGGGGGTCAAGACAGCACCCAAACCCCACTGCAGCTGCTGCACCAGAAACTCCCAGACCCACACGCAAATACCAAGGGAAGGAGAACACGAAGGGGGTCCTGGAGCCCGACCCCCGCCCGGGAAAGCCTCGGCGTGAGCAGGCCCTGCCAGGGACCCAGCGCAGCCCCAGGGAGCCCCAGCTCAGCCGGCGGAGCTCCAGGCAGCAGTGGGGCCCCGCTGGGGGAGCGGCTCCCCGGCCGGGCTCCCTTCCCCACAGCCCCCCGCAGCCCCGCACCGAGCGGACGGCACCCACCCACCACACGGACGGACGGAAGGGCCGCCTTGAGCTCCCCTCAGCAGCTGCCCCGGTACCTGGAACCTGGAGCGCACCCGTTAAACGCTTGTGGCGTTGCGGTAGTTAATGGCGGCCAGATGGCATCGTACCGCCCCCTGCACAATAACCCCCCTTTGTTGACAGTAAACCAGAGCGCCAGACGGAACCTGGAGAAAACAGGATCTAGAGGTAAACAGCGATTAGATAAGACGAGCACACACAAAAAGCAATTCTTTGCCAGGTTCAGCCCTCACTAGCAATTGTCAGCGCAGCTGTTAGTCTTTCACAACACGGTTTGGCAGCTGAATGCCACAAAAGTGATAAAAATGGGTGAGACTGGGACTAAGGAAGAAATGTTTTAGGCTGGGGGTGGTGAGACCCTGGCCCAGGTTGCCCAGAGAGGTGGGAGATGCCCCGTCCCTGGAAACATCCCAGTTTGGACGGGGCTGTGGGAGACCTGGTCTGGGGGGAGATGTCCCTGCCCAGGGCAGGGGCCGGACTCGATGGATTTGCCGCTCTTCACCAACAAGGGCTCCAACCACACCGCCCACGTTGCAGAAGGCAAAGGCAGGGTCTATGAGAATGAAGAGCCGCCCACCGTAGAAAAAGATCAGGTTCGAGACCATCTGAGGATCCTGAAGGTGCAGAAGTCCATGGGACCGGATGAAATCCATGCGCGGGTCCTGAGGGAGCCGGCAGATGAAGCCGCTAAGCCGCTTTCCATTATATTTGAAATGTGGTGGCAGTCCGGTGAAGTTCCCGCTGACTGGAAAAGGGGAAACATAACCCCCATTTCCAAAAAGGGAAAAAAGGAAGACCCGGGGAACTACAGGCCGGTCAGTCCCACCTCTGTGCCTGGCAGGGTGTCCTGGTTCCGGCGGGGATAGGGTTAATTCTTCCTGGTATTCCATGCCATGTGAGCCATGCCCACCCTGAGCTGCCAGGGGAGGGGGCAGGAAGTCCCCGCTTGGAGCGGGCTGGGGCTTCCCGGGTCCAGTCGGTGAGCGGGTGAGTGGCGGGGAGCGGCGGTTCCGTAATCGTGTTTGTGTGTTCCTCTATCCGTGTTATCGTTGTTGTTTGCTTGTTCCCTTTGCTGTTCTGTTAAACTGCCTTTGTCTCAACCCCAGAGTCTTGCCTTTTTCTTCTGATTCTTCCTGTACTGGGAAGGGCCAAGCGAGCGGCACGTGGTTCTTTGTTGCCATCTGAGGCTAAACCACAACACAAGGTCATGGAGCAGATCCTCCTGGAATCTCTGCTAAGGCACATGGAAAATAAGGAGGTGACTGGTGACAGCCAACACGGCTTCACCAAAGGCAAATCGTGCCTGACAAATCTGGTGGCCTTCTACGATGTTGCCACAGCACTGGTAGACAAGGGGAGAGCGACCGATGTCACCTACCTGGACTTACGCAAAGCGTTTCATGAGGAGAGGAAACTGGACTCCACGCAATTCAATGTGAATCAAGGGAAGACGTTTATTAAAACCAAACATCTGCTTTTTATATAGTTTTAACTACCGTACACGCTCCTCTCCATTACCCGATTGGTTAAGCATACTGTCCACGCGCTATGCAAGCGATATTAGCCATACACTGATTGGACAACTTACAAAAGGCTAATCTTAAACAATATTCATCAAGTCAGCATCTTGTTCCTGTTTTACTAGGAACAGGTTCCACATTTGCTGTAACACAAGCACTTTTACTTCCTTCTTCTTCTCTCCAAGGTGACCCTAACGGGCCTCTGTTAGGGTCATTAATCAGTCTGAGCTTTCATAGGGAGAGCTGGCTCACATGGCTGTTTTCCTCCAGATACAGCCCCACAGTCTGACACTGTCCCGCACGACATCCTGGTCTCTCAATTGGAAAAGCATGGATTTGATGGATGGACCACTCAGTGGATAAGGAACTGGCTTGTCCTGGTTTGAGGTAAAACAGAACCAATTTTCTGGTTTGTAATTTTACTTTTTAGCTGGGCCTCTTCTAACTGACTAAAATCTGAAATTAACAGCGTATTTTTCCAGACACTGTTCACTCTCCGAGTGATAAGACCTGATTATACCAAGGAACGGTATGCGCAAAGGCTCTCGCTCAGACTTATTGCTCTAACAACCCAGGTCACCTCACTTCGCTCCTTTGCCCCGTCAGAGGGTCGGAAGCGGAGAAGCGCAGAGGGGTCCCACCTGCAGGGAGGAGCAGACGGGACAGGTGACCCCAAACTGACCAACGGGATGTTCCATCCCATCTGCATCCCGCTCAGTGTAAAAGCTGAGGGAACAAAGGGGCAAAGGGGGCTCTGGCTCGTTTTTCTTCAATGGCTGACGTCTGAGGAGGACCCTGTCTGTCCGTCTGCCTTTGATCCCGATCCGAGCACTCCTGACTCTAGTTCTGGAATTCAGCTCCTGTCCGTTGCTGACTCCAGGCTGGGACTTTTCCTGTGTCTGCTGGTGACGCGATTGTCATCCTGGGAGCTGGATACGGTTTTGTATATATTGTATACTTTTTTCTTTAATTTTTATTATTCTATTATTATTTACTATTTTCTTATTTATTATTACTTTCATTAAAGTAGTTTAGTTCTTTCTCTAAACTCGTAAATCTCCTTCTCTCTTCCTCTCTGAGGAGAGAGTGGGGGGAAGGGCCATCTGTTGTTCTGCTTGGCCAATCCGGCCAAAACCACGACAGGCTGGATGGCCGCACTCAAAGGGTTGCGGTCAACGGCTCAATGTCCACATGGAAACCAGTGACGAGTGGTGTTCCTCAGGGGTCAGTACTGGGACCAGTGCTGTTTAACACCTTTGTCGGTGACATGGACAGTGGGATCGAGTGCACCCTCAGCAAGTTTGCCGACGACACCAAGCTGTGTGGTGCGGTCGACACACTGGAGGGAAGGGATGCCATCCAGAGGGACCTGGACAGGCTGGAGAGATGGGCCTGTGCGAACCTCATGAAGTTCAAGAAGACCAAGTGCAAGGTCCTGCACCCAGGTCAGGGCAATCCCGGGCACAAATACAGGTTGGGCAGAGAATGGCTTGAGAGCAGCCCTGAGGAGGAGGACTTGAGGGTGTTGGTGGATGAGAAGCTCAACAGGAGCCGGCAATGCGCGCTCGCAGCCCACAAAGCCAAGCGCATCCTGGGCTGCATCAGGAGGAGCGTGGCCAGCAGGGCGAGGGAGGCGATTCTGCCCCGCTCCTCTGCTCCGGTGAGACCCCGCCTGGAGAACTGCGTCCAGCTCTGGAGCCCTCAGCACAAGAAGGACATGGATCTGTTGGAGCGGGGCCAGAGGAGGGCCACGAAGGCGATCAGAGGGCTGGAAAACCCACGCTGGGAGGACAGGCTGAGAGAGCTGGGGATGTTCGGCCTGGAGAAGAGAAGGCTCCAGGGAGACCTTTGAGCCCCTTCCAGTCCCTAAAGGAGGCCCACAGGAAGGCTGGGGAGGGACTCTGGATCAGGGAGTGTAACGATAGGACACGCGGTAACGGTTTCAAACTGGAAGAGGGGAGATTTAGATTGGATATTAGGAAGAAATTCTTTACCGTAAAGGTGGCGAGGCACCGGAAGAGGTTGCCTAGGGAAGCTGTGGCTGCCCCATCCCTGGAAGCGTTCAAGGCCAGGCTGGATGAGGCTTTGAGCAGCCTGGGCTGGTGGGAGGTGTCCCTGCCCAGGGCAGGGGGGTTGGAACTACATGATCTTTAAGGTCCCTTCCAACCCAAACCATTCTGTGATTCTATGAGTTTGAAGGTCTCTTCAATCATAAACTATTCTACAATAAAATGCCCCGTAAAACCCCATTCAGGTACCGCACTTAGGCTGGGACAGCCTCATGCGCATAAATAAATATTCACCCTGGCTAATGCACATTTATCACCCAGCTCCCTCCTTCGCGCGGGTCAATGAGAAGTTTTATACCAGCAGCCAGCCCTTGGGTGGGTTCCAGGCCGCATCTAGAAATGAGGATGTTCTTGTTGAGGGATATTAGCTGGTGAGCATAAATGAGTTCTAACTAAAATAAAGTACTTGGGATTACAGCGCGGTGCTGTTTGCTGAGCTTTACTGAGCACGAGTAGCTGGAGTTGCTGAAGCCTTTGGGCCGCGATACTTGTTTTTCTTAGTAATTTTCCCTGGAGCCGGGCCAGCGCTGGGTTTAGTCTTGTACTACGGGACAGATGCTGATGTCTCCCCCAAGCCCGGGACGCGTCTCCCCCAAGCCCGGGACGCTTTGGTTCCCCACGTTCTGCCCAACAAGGGCGGGCGCACAAGGGATGTGAACCAGAAGCTACGGGGGCTCCAGCCCTCGGCTGAAATTGCGAATCAAGGCGATAAGAGCCTGCCCGGATGCAGGAAAAGAATCCAATGAGATGTTAGAAGCCCCCAGGCCAAAAATCACCACTGGACTAAAAGACGCCCGTGAGGAGGGGGTGTAGAGATCGCAAGGGTATAATTCCCAGGGATTTCTTTGTTTGGGGTCGAGCCTGAAGGAGGAGGAAGTGTCTCCCAGCCCGTAAGTGCGCGTTGCCCCACATGGGGCATGAATGCTCGGGCAGCAGCTCCTCCTGATGTACTTTAAGAAGGTAGAGTGTACTTTTAAAATATGAGGTAAAAATGTGTTTTAGAAGGTAGAATCTCCCACTAAGGAAGAATAAAGAGCTGTAAAGAAGTCGCAAGGCCCTGTGAAACCAGATGCTTGCTAGAAACAATAAATGCCTTACTAACGAATAGACCCTTGAAGAAGAACAGGAGGCTGACAATAAGGAACATCCCACCACTGGAGGCGCCGAAACCTGCTGAAAACCAGACAGCTGCTGGATAAGGCATGAAGTCAACAAAAACTGGCAGTAACTGGGGGAAAGGTAAAGGCAGCAGCGGGAGATCGCGACCACCCACTCAATTAGAGACCCAATTGGACTGACGGCCCCCACGGCGCTGGAGCACGCGCGCATCCACTAAAGGACCCTGTAACTGTACATGACAGCGAGAGACTGTGCTAACCAATAGAAAGCGTTCAGACAAGGCACTAACCAGTAATGGTAACTAAGGGTGTGTATTTCTGTGTTTTGAGCCGTATAAATATTCCTGAGAGCTTTTAGGCCGGTGTGCCAGCTTTGTGGATTACCACCTGGCACCCACCCTGGCAGAAACGATTGAAATAACTAACACCTCTGCTCTGGGTGTATCTGCACACTGGGTAAACAGCCCCGCTTTGGGACAACGCTCCCTTAACGATAATTACCCTGTTGTATTTAGTGACTTATTAGTGAATTAGTTACATTTAGCAAATTATTACCATGACTTAGGCCAGGACTTTAGCAGCGGGGCCCTGCGGGGGGAGTGGCTCCCCGGCCCCGCACAGAGCCCGGTGATCAAGAGCGGGGGCGCACGGGGAGCGCCAGCCCGCCGGGCTCCCTTCCCCGCAGCCCCGCACCGAGCGGACGGGGCCCAGCAGCCCCCGACGACAAGGCCCAGCCCACGGCCAACCTCCACACCCCGCCCCGACGACACCCACCCACGACACCCACCTCTGCGCCCGCCGCCGCTCTGCGCCGACGGGGTGGGGGGGGAAAACACACGATATTTATAACCCTGGCACGGCCCGCCCACCGCTCCGACCAATCAGCGCGCAAGGACGAGGAGTGCCGGTAGAGACAGCCAATGGGAGCGCCGCCTCGAGCTCCCCTCAGCAGCCGCCCCTCGCCTCACGTCCCGCCCGGCCCCGGCGCCCCCGTTTGCGAGGCCGCGATCGGGGCGAAGCACTTTCCCACGCTCTGTCACGCCGTTCTGGGCCGTTCTGCCTCAGGCCGGGTCATTTTGGGTGAAAGACGGTGAGTTTTAGCCCCCGCAGCCGCGATGGAAACCGCCTCCCCCCCCACCGCCGGGGCGGCCGTCGGTCTCCGGGGTGCCAGGTGTGTGCGGTGTTTCCTGAGGTGGGCCCCAGTGCCCCGAGGCAGGGGAGTTTCCCTGCGGGTTTGGGGAGGAAAGAAAGGCAATGAAAGGTCGGCCCGGCCCTGGGAAGGAGGATGTTGCTTCTCGGGAGCTCGGAGCCGCACGCGGAGGGCAAAGGATCCAGGGGAAAAACCCCAAATGCTGCCGGTGCCCCAACCCTGCGGCACGTTGGGGAAACCTTTCCGGTACCGGGAAACGGTCGCCGTAGGAAGACACATCGTCGTAGAAACAAACTCCGGAACGACCCGCATCGCAGCGGCGGCGGCAGGAGCGGGCGGGCGGAGGTCGTTCCTTCCCAACTCTGACCGTTACTTAACAACTCCAAGAGAAAAGAGAAACTGAGGGACAGAGAAAGGAGCAGATGGAGAAGGCGGCAGAGAGAAAGAGATCACCGGCCCTGGTTCCAGCGTCTTTTTCGGGGAATCTTCCCAGGCGCAATCATCTTCTTTCTTGGAAAAATCTTCCCAGGTACAATCTTTCTTGGGAAGAATCTTCCCAGACACGGTTGTCGTCTTTTGTTTCTTCTTTGTTCCCCCCTAGGGGCACTTATTTTCCCCTTTTACGTTTGCCGAATTAGCACGGCCCACCCCCCTTGCCAGGGACAGCCTCGGCTCAGGTTTCCCCCCTCTCCCAGGTGAGGTGTAGCGTGATTTGGGTGGAGAGACGAGTGCCACAGTCATACGTGTTTAGCATGATCTCTGTGATCTCCATTAGCACATGCAGGGGTGTGGGCTTTCACATGCATTCCGCGGATAATGAAGCAGAGGTCACTCAATTAGGCACGATGGCCTCGAGCACTGAGAACGAGCGAGCTCACCACACGAGTGGCAGAACTCTCCTGTCTTCACAAGACAGTTCTCCCCCACTTTCAGGCGCCAGAGGGGTGAGCCTTCTCGCTTCCTGGAAGGCCAGGCCTGCGTTCTTTCTTTCCTTGCGAGTGTTGGAGGCGTTCCGCTGAAGGCTTGGAGGGGCTCCTGCCTCTCGGCGGGGAATTTGCAAGGGTTGCCTGTACCTCCTTTAAACTGCTCTTGACTCACTACGTGGGGGTCAAGATCTGGTGTCCGGGGAGGGGGGTCAGGGGAGAACTGAGATTCATTTCACAGGCAACCAGCTATCACCCAGCTCGGTTGGCATTTCACCTCTACTAACAAGTCGTCCCGCTCTTTTGCAACAGAGACGGGTTCGCTCACGGATAGCTGCTTGCAAGTAGCTCGCTTGGGTTTCGGGGTGGCACGCTTGAATTCATTTTGCTTGGTTATTCTTCCTAAATCACGATGCAAAAGGTACAAGGGTATCTCTTTGCTGTTTTTCATTGTTATTGCATCTTTCCCTTACGGTACGGAGTTTCTATCGCGCCAAGTGGGCCTTTTCTATCGCACCAAGTGGGAAAAGCGGCGGCAGAGGCGGCCAGGGGTGCGGAGGAGGCCGGGGGTCCCGCGGCGGCGGGCGAGCGTCGGGAGCGCGGTGGATGGAGCGCTAAAAGGCGGAACCCGAAGGCTCTTTCAAGAGCCGCCCGCGGGGGTTCCGCGGAGGAGCCGGACACGGGTCGGGGCCGCGCCCGGAGCGGGGGAGCTGCTCCCCAGTACCGCCGGAGCGAGAGGAAGGGGGATGGCGGGGCGGCCGTGAGCGCTGAACCGAGGGGTGGGCGCTGCCAGGAGCGACCGAAAGAGCTGCCCCGAGGGACGGGGAGGTGCGAGGGGACGATTAGAGCCGCGCCGAGGGCCGGCCCCTGCCCGTGTCGCCAAAAGAGCTGCCCCGAGCGAGGGGCAAAGAGGGGAGGCACTAAAAGAGCCGCCCCGAGGGACGGCCGCCATTCTGGGGGGCTGGAACCCACACCGAGGGGCGGGCGAGGCCCGGCCCCGCTCGACCCCCCCGGGGAAGGCAAGAGGCCTCTTGTGGCAGGGTGTAGAGAGCAAAAAAAGACACGAGAAACCCAACTGGGGAAAAGTGGGGCGTTCCCCTAAAACTGTAAGGTTGGGGGTTGTTACAAAGCGTTGAAAATAAAAAACTGTGTTCCCTTTAGGGGAACTTGGCTCCTTAGAATGGGAAAACCACCCCTCCAACAGTAGAAAAAAAGCTTCAGTGTGAATGAGAGTCTAACTTCAAGGGAGCCCCACAGGGGCCACTTCACCCCCTGGCTCTGTGTCCCCTCCACCCTGCACAGGGCCAGGGACCTGCACTGACACTTCTGCACCCAGCTCATCTGGCAGCAGCTGCTCCAGCTCCATCACCACAGCTCAGCATCACCTGCGATGGGGGAGAGGAGCAAGATGGGTTCTGGGGTGGTCCCAGGAGGAGAAAGAAACCACTTCCAGGCTTGAGGTCCCAGTGCAGGCAGCACACAGCAGCTCCCACCACCTCTCCCGACCTGCAGGACCAACCCGCACCAGCGGCTGAGGGAAGGACATCCCCACGCTCCCCTGCGCTGCTGGAAGGGCTGAAGCTGTGAGGCCCCACCATGGAAAGGTCCTTTCTCCAGCACCTCTGTCACCTGAGCGCTTGGGGCTTGCTGCAGATGTACGGCCGGGACTGGGAGCAGCCTGCACTCGCGACAGCCCCGTCGTACAAATACACACACTCTCCTTGGCCCTGCACCACAAACCTGCAACAAGCAGCACAGGCACCGCTGGCACCGTGGGGTTCATGGTTGTCCCCTCAAGCACCAGGAGGGGACAAGGGCTGCCTGCGAGGGACAGCCCCAGCAGACACGTCCCACCAGGGCCCCGGCTCCCAACGGGACTCACGTCTGGTTGAAGCTGCTGCCATCCACCCACTGCAGGCGCTCGCCCCGTCTCCGCAGCCCAAGCCAGCAATCAACATGGGCCTTGTGGCTCCAGAGGAACTCCTGGGCAGGAAAGAGAGAAGCCAACAGTCAGGAGATGCTGCTGCCAGCCCCACGCCAGTCCCTCTCCCAGCCCCACACTGGTCCCTGCCAGACCCACAAGGCCACCACCAGCCCTGGGATGGCAGCAGCTCCCACCCCACCCCTGCTCCAACAAGCTCCAGAGCTGCTGCAGGAGCTCACCAGCCCGGCCAGCGCCTCTCGCTCCTGCTCTGACACAGCTCGGCTCCAACCCTGGGCTCTGCACGCAACCCAGACCCCCACGCAACCACAACAGCCCCTCACTCACCATCTCCCACTCCCTCCTGGGCATGGTCAGCGAGGCCCCGTGCGAGGAGCACTGCTCCTGGCTCCACTCCCAGCTCCCCTCTTCCCTCGAGAAGGAGTAGCAGGCATTGCGGTACCCGACCCAGCCCTCAGGACAGGCCAGCACCAGAGCCGCAGGCACAGCTGGATCCCCTCCACATCTTCGTGCTGGAGAGGGAAGGGCAGAGGATTGGGCTCTGCAGGGAGCAGGGGACACAGCTCCGTCGGGCAGGGAAGGAGGCAGCCGCTCCTCCCTTACCTGAGAGTGCAGCAACAGCCACGGCCAGAGCCAGGACCAGAGCCACCAGCACAGCCAGCACCACGACCCACACTGGATGGAGCGTGGGACACCTGCCTGGAGGGGGAAAGAGCCACTCGGGGTGAGGACGGTGCTGTCCCCCTCCCAGCCCCACCACCCCCAGCACCAGCTGCCCAGGGAACACGGCAGGGACCCCCCAGACCCTTCTACCCCACACACGCTCAGCTGCAGCTTCTCAATCCCCTCCCCGCGCACAGCAACTGCCATCGGGCCATTCCCAGCTGGCAGCGAGGGACAGTCACACGGGGCAGGGACAAGGCTGTCACCCCACACACACTGGGGGACAGCCCGCAGCAGGAGAGCTGCCAGGCAGAGAGAGATGGGGGGGCTGATACAGCCCCCCAGGGAGGACCCAGCAGAACACAAGGCCCTTCCCCAGACAGCTGGAAGAAGCCTCACCCTTGCCAGCCCCACTCCTCCTGGGGTGACACTGCCACGGGGACACTGTCCCCTCACGACAGGCCACAGGGGTGGCCCCGCACTCACCCACGACTCTTCCGAGTATCCTTCTGCCTGTAGCCCCAGGCACCTCTGGATTGGGGGGTGCCCCTCCATCCTGGGGACTCAGGGGCTCCTCCACATTCCCGTCCCTGGAGCAGATTACGTTCCTCTCCCCCATGGCACTCTGAAAAGGGAAATCACTTTGCTCAAGACAAGCAGGATCTTGCCTCTTTCAAGCCAAGGCCTGGACCCAGTTCTACCACCCCTGCTCCGACCATCACGTTTAGGGGATGGCAGAGAACGCGACAGAGTGGATCGCGATGAAATAAGTCTGTTTATTAACAGAGACCTGCCTGGGTACGAAAGCGAAGCAAGGAACTCGCACTCCTGATGTCCCCTGGCCCCAGCTGTGCCCGCACCCTCCCCACCACCCTGCGCACACCCTTCCAGACAGGGCACAAAGCACTCGCCAGCTGGGGGCAACCCCAGCAGGGGCCCTGGCCTGGGATTGCCGCGGGAGGGTCCAGGGTCCCCCCAACACCTCTGCTGAGCCCTCCTCCGCTCACCACAGCGGCTGGACACCACCACCCACAGCCCCAGCACCCCGGGCTGGGGCAGGGACGAGACCTTCAGCCTTTGGCGATGGAAACTCCATGATGCCGGTGAGACGAAGGGTGCAAAAAGGCTCTTGTGGGTGCTTCAGGGAAAGACTCAGGTCAGGGCAAGGGAGGGAGCGAGGCAGAGCCGGGAGGAAAACACACAGCCCTGCAGTTTCTATCCCCCCCTACCCACTTACCCGGCCAAGCCCTGCATGTCTGGCCAAGGGGGGGTCAAGACAGCACCCAAACCCCACTGCAGCTGCTGCACCAGAAACTCCCAGACCCACACGCAAATACCAAGGGAAGGAGAACACGAAGGGGGTCCTGGAGCCCGACCCCCGCCCGGGAAAGCCTCGGCGCGAGCAGGCCCTCCCGGCAACCCAGCGCAGCCCCAGGGAGCCCCAGCTCAGCCGGCGGAGCTCCGGGCAGCAGCGGGGCCCCGCTGGGGGAGCGGCTCCCCGGCCCCGCACGGAGCTGGGCGATGAAGAGCGAGGGCGCACGGGGAGCGCCAGCCCGCCGGGCTCCCCTCCCCACAGCCCCCCACCGCGCGGACGGGGCCCGGCAGCCCCCGACCACGGCACCCACCCGCCCCACGGACGGCACTCAGGAACTCCGCGCTCCGACACCCACCGCTCCCGCCGCTGCTTGGCGAGAACTGACTGAGGGGACGGTATTTATAGCCCTGGTACATCCCGCCCACCGCACCGACCAATCAGCGCGCAAGCACGCGGAGTGGCGGCAGAGGCAGCTAGTGAGGCAGCCAGTCGGAGCGGGGTGCCTTTTTCAAACGGACCCCATCCGCTCCCAGCGTGGACCCTACACCCCGGCCTTTTATGGGGGAAACCGGCGGGTTTTTGGCTCTTTACCCCGCTCCCGGCGAGCGAGGGGGCGGCTGCGGGCAGCAGCGCGGAGGCAGAAGAGCTGCCAGGAGAAGGACGGCCGGTACCGGCCGCCCCCCCGCCCCGGGACGGGCAGAGCTGGTGCCGCCACTGGCCCGGGTGCCCTCGGCCGCAGGGAAAAGGCCCCTCGCCGAGGGGGTCTCCTGCATGGCCCCCCCTGCACTCACCGCAGCCTGCGCTCACGCCGAGGCTCAGCGGGCTTCCAGGCACACGGGCATCCTCAATGGGGGTTCCAGGGGTAGTAGCCGACATTGCGGTACCCGACCCAGCCCTCAGGACAGGCCAGCACCAGAGCCGCAGGCACAGCTGGATCCCCTCCACGTCTTCCCGCTGGAGAGGGAAGGGCAGAAGGGCAGAGGATTGGGCTCCACAGGGAGCAGGGGACACAGCTCCGCAGGGCAGGGAAGGAGGCAGCCGCTCCTCCCTTACCTGAGAGTGCAGCAACAGCCACGGCCAGAGCCAGGACCAGAGCCACCAGCACAGCCAGCACCAGGACACACACTGGATGGAGTGTGGGACACCTGCCTGGAGGGGGAAAGAGCCACTCGGGGTGAGGACGGTGCTGTCCCCCTCCCAGCCCCACCACCCCCAGCACCAGCTGCCCAGGGAACACGGCAGGGACCCCCCAGACCCTTCTACCCCACACTCACTCAGCTGCAGCTTCTCAATCCCCTCCCCGGACACAGCAACTGCCATCGGGCCATTCCCAGCTGGCAGCAAGGGACAGTCACACGGGGCAGGGACAAGGCTGTCACCCCACACACACGGGGGGACAGCCCGCAGCAGGAGAGCTGCCAGGCAGAGAGAGATGGGGGGGGGCTGATACAGCCCCCCAGGGAGGACCCAGCAGAACACAAGGCCCTTTCCCAGACAGCTGGAAGAAGCCTCACCCTTGCCAGCCCCACTCCTCCTGGGGTGACACTGCCACGGGGACACTGTCCCCTCCTGACAGGCCACAGGGGTGGCCCCGCACTCACCCGCAAGCCCTCTGCGTGGCCTCTCCTCTGTGTCCTGAGGCATCTCTGCGTGGGGTGATTTCCCTCCATCCTGGGGACTCAGGGGCTCCTCCACATTCCCATCACTGGAGCAGGATCTGTTCCCTTCTCCCATGGCACTCTGAAAAGTGAAACCACTGCACTCACAAGAAGCACAATCTTGTCTGTTTTGAGCCAGGCTTGGATCCACTTCTGCCACCCCTCCTCTCATCATGGTGTTGGGACATGGCAGGGAACACCACACAGGACACCAGGGCCATTAACTCTGTTGGCTGACCGGCAGCACACCTGGCTGTCACAGATCAGCCCTGGACACACGGTCACACCCAGGCTCAGGCAGGCGATGCCAGGGAAGGGCTGTCCCTGCTCCCCCTGGGACGCTGCAGCCTGTCCCCAGCGCCTGGGGACACAAACACAGCCCCAGGGAGCTCCGGGACCAGCCCTCGCACCCCACCCTGGGGACGGTCGCTGATGTCTGGGTGAAGGGGGGCAGAAGGCAGACGAGGGAGGATCAGACCCAGGTCTCGACATCCCCCTCCAGCCCCACTCACCCAGCTGAGCCCTGCAGCCCGGCCTCCACCAGCCAAGGCAGAAACCCCAACTGCCAGCAGCTGCTGGAGCACCAGCTCTCCGTCCTGGCAGGCAAATGCCACCGCCCGGCACAGGAGAGCGGCAAGACAACCAGAACCGCCCAGGTTGGAAGGGACCTTTCAGATCCTCAAGTCCAACCATCAAACTAACAGTGGCGAGAACCATCGCTAAACCGTCTCTCTCAGCACTGTGTTTCCCATCTTTTAAATCCCTCCAGGGATGGTGCCCCAACGCCTTTCCTGGGCCGTCCAGTCCAATGCTTAATAACCCTTGTGGTGCCAAAATTTTCCCTGATATCCATCCTAAACCTCCCCTGGCACAACTCAAGGCCGTTTTCTCTTGTCCCATGGCCGGTTCCTTGGGACCGACACACACCCCGGCCACCCCCTCCTTTCAGGGAGTTGGAGAGCACGAGAAGGTCTCCCCTCAGCCCCCTTTTCTCCAGGCTGAACACCCCCAGCTCCCTCAGCCGCTCCTCAGAAGGTTTGTGCTCCAGACCCCTCCCCAGCTCCGTTGCCCTTCTCCGGACACGCTCCAGCCCCTCAAGGTCTTTCCTGGAGTGAGGGCCCCAAAACTGGACACAGCCCTCGAGGTGGGACCTCCCCAGTGCCCTGTACAGGGGAATGGTCACTGCCCCACTCCTGCTGGCCACGCTGTTCCTGAGACAGGCCGGGATGCTGTTGGCCACCTGGGCACACCGCTGGCCCATATTTGTCCATCTCTCAAACAACACCCCCAGGTCCTTTTCCACCGGGCAGCTCTCCAGCCGCTCCTCCCCCAGCCTGGGGCGTCCATGGGTTTTGTGTGACCCAAGGGAAGGACCCAGCACTTGGCCTTGGTGAACCTCACACTTGACCATTCCCAGGTGTGGCCGTAGTTGCTTACCCAATGATGACCAACGCTAACGATGGCTAATGTTCCTGAAGAGCTGGTGGCCCCCCATCCCACCATGGGTCTATTTTCATTGGCCCATGGCACTACAATGACCAACGCTAACGATGGCTAACGCTCCTGAAGAGCTGGTGGCCCTCCATCCCTCTACTCCCATCCTGGTCTCCTTCCACTGGCCCATGGCACCACGATGACCAACACTAACAGTGGCTAATGCTCCTGTACAGCTGGTGGCCCTCCATCCCACCATGGGTCTATTTTCATTGGCCCATGGCACTACAATGACCAACACTAACGGTGGCTAATGCTCCTGAACAGCTGGTGGCCCTCCACCCCACCACAGGTCTCCTTCCACTGACCCAGCACACCATAACGTGCCATGGTTAACTGTCCTGGTTTAAGGTAAAACAGAACCAACTTTCTGTTCAGTAATTTTACTTCTTAGCTAGGCCTCTTCTTACTCTCTGAAATTAACAGCATGTTGTGCCAAAAACGGTTCGTTCTCAGAGTGCTAAGACCAATGTTTACAGTTAGTGCCAAGGGACGGTACGCAGAGAGGCTCTTGCTTATCCTTGTTGCTGTAACAGCCAAGGTCAGCTCATTTCGTTATTTGCCCCGTTGGAGGGTCGGAAGCGGAAAAGCGTAGAGGGGTCCCACCTGCGGGGAGGAGCGGACAGGACGGGTGACCCAAAATTGACCAACAGGGGTATTCCATCCCATCTGCCCCACGCTCGGTATAAAAGGTGAAGGATCAAAGGGTCAACTCTCTTCCTTCAATGGCCGACGTCCGAGGAGGACCCTGTCTGTTCCTCTGCCTTTGATCCCGATCCGTGTGTTCCTGACTCCACCTTTGGAATCCAGTTCCCACCCGTCGCTGAGTCCAGTCTGGGACTTCCCCAGTGCCTGACGGTGATGTCATCCTGAGAGCTTAATACAGTTTTGTACATACTGTACCTATTTCGTTATTTCCCTTTTTATTTTATTAATAATATTTCATTAAGGTAGTTTAGTTTCTTCTAAACTCATAAATCTCTCTTTATCTCTCCCCCTCCTCCCCATGTGCGAGAGGTTGTGGGGGGAGCGTCTGTCGCTGGCCATTGGCCCATTTGGCCAAAACCACGACAGATGGAAGGCTCTGGGCTTCTGCTTCTCCACTGGCTGTTCTTCAGAGGTTCTCTTGCTTTGATGACTGACGCCCAAGGAGGACCTTGTCAGTTCCTCTGCCTTTGATCCTGCTCCGCACCTTCCTGAAGACAGATCCAGAATCCAGTTCCCATCCGTCACTGAGTCCAGTCTGGGACTTCCCCAGCGCCCGCCGGTGACGTCTCCCTGGGAGCTTGATACGGTTTTGTGTCTATTTCCATAATTTGTATCTATTTTGATATTTCCTTTTTATTTCATTATTCATATTTCAGAGAAATATTTCGAGAAAGGGAATAAAATAGTCTGAATCCTTCTGAGAGTCGGTTTTGTCATAAAACAAAGTAAGGTCAAGGGACAGGAGATCCAGTCATCAGGAATCAAATGGCAAGATGGACACCGTCAGATCCCAAGGGATGTGACCAAGAAAACAGCAGCTGTCTCCACCCACAATCAAAAAGGAAACACGAGCTTGCTTTGGCGGTGTGGGGTTTTTGGAGGACGCACATTCCAAATTGCAGCCAACGATGGGTCTTTGTCTCAGCTGTGGACAGACTGTTCCCCAAGTCCGGATGCTCGAAGAGAAGGAGGAGAATCCACCTCCTTGTGCCTACAGGCCAGCAGCTCAGCTACCAGGGCCCCGCTCAACACAACGGGGACCATGGGCGCACCCCGCCTGCCACCTGGTCGGGGTCTGTCTGCGTGACCATGGCGGGGACACGGGGAAGTGGGACGATGCCCCTACCTCGGTCCTGGAAGCCCACGTAGAAGAATTGTGAGGAAAAGCAGTGGCTCAAAAGGGACCATCCGGGAAGATTGCTGCTCCAGTTGTTGGCCAGCCATTCCCCAGGCGCTGGAGCTGGGCTGAGGACAGGTCTCCTCCTCCTCATCCTGAGCCACTGGAGATATGTCCGTGTGGGGTCATCTCCTCCTCCTCATCCTGAACCACTGGGGGCATGTCCATGTGAGGTCGTCTCCTCCTCCTCATCCTGAACCACTGGAGGTATGTCCACGTGGGGTCGAACCTCACGCCCAGTACCACGGAAAGACCGTGCCAGATGGCAGTGGAATGGTACCTGGGACTTGTCCTTGCAACGTAGGCTGGGCAAGAGAGACGTGGGCTGCTCTGAGGGTGAAAAGGCTTCTGGTTTGCAATGACAGGAGTCGGGGAACGAATGCTCCGATCGGGACTAGGGGTCCTGTCCTCGGCCGGGCAGAGGAAAGGGACAAAGCGATTCAATGGCCTGGGACACGAGTCCCATGGAAATAGAAGGCCCTGGTGGACACTGGTGCACACTGACCCCTAATGGCATCGGGGTACAAGGGGACAGGACACATCTGGATTTCTGGAGTGACGGGGGGGGGGATCCCACTTGGCATGTTGGGAGCCGAGGGGACCCAAGGGGGAGCCAGAGGGAGAAGCGGCTGGTCCGGCGGCTCCGTGTGTCCCTGGCATTGGCTTGAAAGTCGGGCGCTTCATGGAAGTGAAGATCCTTCCAGGACCCGAGGAGGGACACCAGGAGCGGGAGTGTCCGGCACGGGGGACCCGGGCAGTGGGATGTGCGGCCCCGGGGACACCGGGAAGGAGGGACAGCAGGAGCAGGATGGCCGGTACGGGGGGCACCGGGAAGGAGGGACGCGGGGTGACCCCGGCCTGGGGGGACACGGGTGGAACGCTGGGGGTGGGGGGTCCTGCGGGGGTGTCCCGGGGTTCCCCTGTCACCGCCCCGCCCCTCCCCCGCCCCGCCTCCGGCGCTTTCGCTTTCGCTTCCAACATGCGGAGCCGGGATCCGCCCGGTGACCGGTGACGTCCGCGCCGGCTCGGGCTGCCATTGGCGGGCGCTGGGTGGCGGCGCCAATGTCGGACGCGGGGCCGGAGCGGAGCAGCGCGATGAGGCCCGGCCGGGCGCTGGAGCTGCGGCTGCTGCTGGGGGTCCTCGGCGGGGCGGCGGGCGGTGAGCACGGGCTCGGGATCCCCCTGGACCCCCTTTCCCTGTCCCCGGGACCCCCCCGAGCCCCCTTCTCCGGGACCCCACTGGACACGCGTTTTCTGGGCACCGAGAACCCCCCCCCTTACCGCCGCTCTCTCCTTGGGCACCAGGAGCCCCCTGGACACCCCTTCCCTGGGCACCGAGAACCGGCCGAGCTCAGGGACTCCCCCGGACCACCCTTTTCCGGGCATTGGTGCCCGGGATCCCCCTCTGTCGATCCCCCTCCAACCCTGCGCACCGAGACCCCTCTGGACCCCCGTTCCCCGGGCACCGAGACCCCTCTTTCCTTCATCCCCCTCCATCCCTGAGCACGGGGACCCCCCTGTACCCTCTTTTCTTGGCCACGGGGACCCCCCACACACACCTTTCACCTCCCCTCCATCCTTGGCCGCCAGGACTCCCCCTGGACCTCTCTCCATACCTTGGCCACCGGGACCCCACCTGGACCCCGTTCTTTGTGTACTGGGACACCCCCCCACCCCCCTGTTCTTCATCACCCTCCATCCTTGGCCACTGGGATGCCTCTGGACTCCCTTTCGTGGGCGGGCAGCAGTTCCCCATTCCCTGGGCACTGGGACCCCCCCCACCCTGACAACCTTCATTCCTGGGCATTGGGACGCCCCTGCATCCACCTTCCTGGGCGTCCTGGGTCTCCCACACTCCAGATCCCCTTGTCCTTGACGCTGGGACCCCCTGGGCTCCTCTTCCTGGGAACCAGAACCCCCTCCTGGACACACTGGCTTCCCCACACCCCCCCACCAGTCCTATCCCCCCTGACACTGCCCCCCACCCCGTGATCTGCTCCCCTGGGACGCCCCCCCGGGCTCACTGCCCGCCCCTGGACCCACACACCCTGGGCATCCTGACCCCTGTCTCCCCACCCCAGCCCCGTTGCCCCCCACCTCTCACCACCCCACCGTGTCCCCGCAGGGCCCCACTCCCTGCGCTACTTTAATGTTGCCGTGTCGGAGCCCAGCCCGGGGGTGCCCCAGTATGTGGAAGTGGGGTACGTGGACGGGAACCTCATCTTGCGCTACGACAGCGAGACGGGGAGAGCAGTGCCCAGGGCGGACTGGATGGCGGCCAACCTGGATCAGCAGTACTGGGACACCCAGACCCAGATCGGGCAGAGCCATCAGCAGATTTACTGCGTCGACCTGGAGATACAACGGAGCCGCTACAACCAGAGCGGGAGTGAGTGTGGGCTGGGCTGGGGCTCGGTGGGGCTGGGAGAGTTCCCCCTCCTGTCTTCCCCCTGCCCCCGGCCCCGATCCTGCCCTGCCCCATGCTGCTGCCCCGGCTTGTGCCAGCCCTTCCCTGCCCGATGTCATTGTCACAGGGCTCCCAGCCACCCTGTCGGGGTCACAGCTCTCCTGTCCCAACCCCACAGTGCTTGGGATTCCCTGTCCCAGAGTCGGGGGGGTGGGTCCTGGCCACCCCAGCCAGTGCATCCCCACCCCTGCCTCTAACTGCCCAAACCCCCCATCCCAGAACTGGGAGGCTCCTGCCCACCACGTCCCAGCCCCTCACCATCCCCACAGCAGATGAGACCCCCAGAAGCAGAGGGGCTCCCCCCCGCACAGTGTCCCAGCCCCTTGCTCTCCCCGTGGTGCTCAGGGCCCCCATCCCACAGCCAGAGGGGCTCCCCCAGCCCCATCCCATCTCCTTGTGCCCCCCACAGCATTCAGGACCCCACCTCAGCCCCTCGCTGTCCCAGGGTGCCGTGGGGCTGGGTGCCAGCCCAGCCACGCCGTGGGTGCCAGGGGTCTGCGTCACGGCTTTGGGTGACACCCCGAGTGCTGTGGGCCCTGGGCAGGACGGGGGGCAGCCCTGGTGCCGGTGCCCGATGCCCCCAGGGCTCACACAGGGCTGGGTTGGGGGGTGCTGCCAGGGGGTCTGCGCCCCACTGAGGGCCCCGGGCTGCAGCAGCCCCTCAGCCCCGGCTCCTGGTCGTGTTCCAGGGGCTCACACGGTGCAGCGCATGTATGGCTGTGACCTCCTGGAGGACAATAGCACCAGGGGGTATTATCAGGTCGCCTATGACGGGATGGACTTCATCGCCTTGGACATGGACACGATGACGTTCACCGCAGCTGACACTGTGGCACAAATCACCAAGAGGAAGTGGGAGGAGGACGGGACTTTCGCTGAGCAGTTGAAGCACTACCTGAACAACACCTGCATCGAGTGGCTGAGGAAATACGTGAGCTACGGGCAGCCCGTGCTGGAGAGGAAAGGTGAGGGCGAGACGGGGACGCTGGGGACCGGCCAGCGCGGGTGCGCGTGCCGTCCCTCACCGCCACCCCCTGCCCAGAGCCCCCCACGGTCCGAGTGTCGGGGAAGGAGGCCCACGGGATCCTGACCTTGCGCTGCCGCGCTCACGGCTTCTACCCGCGGCCCATCACCGTCAGCTGGCTGAAGGACGGCGAGGTGAGGGACCAGGAGACGGAGTGGGGCAGCGTCGCGCCCAACAGCGACGGCACCTACTACACCTGGGCCTCCATCGAGGCCCGCCCGGGGGAGCAGGACAAGTACCGGTGCCGCGTGGAGCACGCCAGCCTGCCCGAGCCCGGCCTCTACGCGTGGGGTGAGCCCGGTGGCCTTGGGCACGTGGAGGGGTGGGCTGGGCTGGTTGCCCTTCCCCTGCTCACGGCGCTGCTCTCCCCCAGAGACGGAGTCCAACCTGTTGGCCATCGTGCTGCGGGTGGCCGTTGCCGTCCTGGCCGTCGCTGCCATCTGTGGATTGATCGTATGGAAGCAGAAGTTGGGTAAAGCATCGGGGCCGGTGAGGCAGAGGGGTGCGGGAGGAAGGCAGGGCCTGGGGGGTCTGTGGGCACGAGCCCCTGTGCTCTGGGGAGCCCCCGAGGCTGTTGGGGAAGCGCGGTGGATGCTGATGCCTCTTTCTCTCTGCAGGGAAGAAGGCGGCGGGCTACGGCATGGCGTCAAGTGAGTACCGGGGGCAGGTCCGGCTCCAGCCGCTGCCCAGTGCCAGGGGGGGTCTCGTGGCTCTGGTTTCTGGCCACTGCCGGCATTTCCCAACCCCCCATCCTCCCTGTGCCACCCCTCTTTACAGCCCCGTAGCGGGGACGTATGGAAGAGGTCGTGTGTCCCCTCTGGTGCTCGCGGCACCATCCTCCTCTCCCGGTGGCTGCAGCGCGGCCGTGGCTCCTGGCCGGCTCCTGGCACATGCACCGTGCCCGTAGCGAGCCCGGGGCTGGCAGCTCACGGCTGTTTCTCTCTCGCAGGCACCGACAGTGGGTCTGGCAGCTCAATCAAAGATACGGCATAGGGATGGACGGGGCGGCCCCAGCTCTCCGTGCTGCCCTGTGGGACCCACAGCAACCCCCGGCTACGGGAGGGGGACACCGGGACCCCCAGAGCAGAGGGTTGGGGAGAGGGAGGTGGCCCTGGGTGACGCTGTCTGTCCCTCCCGTCCCTGCAGGGATCCCCGCCTGAGCGCTGTACGAGGGGCCAGCGCGTGGCTGGATGCGGCCCCTGCCCTCAGCGGCTGGAGGCAGAGAGGAGCTGGGGGGCGCCGGGGGCTGCCTGCAGAGAGAGCTTGTCCCGCCGCCCCCGCCCAGCCCCACGGTGGTGCCGGGTCTTCTTCCCACTTCCTATTTTCCGATTCTTTTAAATTTTGTGCGATGCAATTATCAGCGATGTTTTTATTTTGAGGCTGTAGCTGATTTTTTCTGCCTGTGTACGATTCCTGGCGCACACAATAAACGCTGGTCCCCACCCTCCCTTGGGCTGTTCCTCCTCTCCCGGTGCCGCTCTCCCAGCCTCGGCTCGTGGGTGTCCTGGGTTGAGCGACACAGGGCTAATTTCTCTTCTAATGCTGGGGAAAACTGCGCTTTTAGAAGATTCTAGTGTCTGAATTCGTGAAAATATTTACTTTATAGCCAGCTAGGCTCTGTGGGGTTCAAGGTCTCGGTGTTTTCGAGCCTTGCCAGGTGCGAGGATGAGGAGGAGCCTGACCGGGGCACTTGACCCAGGCTGGCCAACGGGGTTATTTCATACCATGAACGTCACGTTCGATATAAATTAGCAAGTTTGCTGTGTAGTTCTCTCTTTCCCTCGCTGGCGATGGTCCAGACAACTTCTTGCCCTGGTGCCGGAGCCCTGAGCCCTTCCCTCCCAAAGCTGCAGCGCTCACAGTGTCCCACGTTGGCTGTCCCCTGCTGGGAGCGCACGGCTTCCTGCCGGTAGAACCGGCTGATTCTTGTATCTCTTATATTAGTATCGGGATTAATACAGGTTCTTTAGTATTATCGTTAATTATTTGGTCGTCTTCTATTAAATCTATTTATATTTCCACCCTTTGGTTTCCTTGGTTTTCCCCGATTCCCCTTTCCGGGTGGGGAGGGGTCATCAGGTGATAGAACAATTGTCTAAATGACACTAAATTATTATGGGTTTTCTCAAACCCCAACAGAGAGCTGGGCTGGTTTTGGCTGGGATAGGGTTGATTTTCTCGCTCGCAGCCCAGCACAATGCGGTGTTCAGGATTCGTGACGACAACGGCGTTGGTGACACAGCGCCGGATCTGAAGAGCGTCTCCAAGATCTTCTCTGTTTCTCACTCGCCCCCTGGAGACCAGATGGGGGTTGTGCAAGCGGTTGAGAGGGGACACAACCAGGCAGACGACCTAAACTAGTGGGAGTAGCACGGAATCATAGAATCGTCTAGTTTGGAAGGGAGTTTCAAGATCAGCGAGTCCAACCATCCACCTAACACTGCCAAAACCACCGCTCCACCATGTCCCTCAGCACCACGTCTGCCCGGCTTTTGAATACCTCCAGGGATGGTGATTCCACCGCTTCCCTGGGCAGCCTGTTCCAACGCTTGACAACTCTTTCATGTCATGCTCAACAACAAAAATGGAAAAGAAGGCGTTGGGGGGGTCTGGGTAGCTTTTCTTCCGGACATGGCTGGGCATCCTCGTCCCTGTGGTGGGGGTGGTGAGCTCTGAGGCCACGTAGACGAGAGCTGAGAAGAAGCTCTCCCGATATGAGGCTGCATAAACAGGTGCTGAGAAGAAGCCCTCCTGCCCCGAGGCCGCGCAGACGGGCACTGAGACAAATGTTTGCTGGTTTGAGGTCACGCAGACGGTCACTGTGGCTGAAGCAGGAGCTCAACTCTGAACTAAAATGCCTGCTCTTGTGGTCAAGGAGACATGGTGGAAGTGGAGGTCGACTCTGTCAATAAGAGAAGCAGCAGCTCCTCCTGAGAGGGGGCAGAGGCAGGAACGACCTGGTCCCTATCCCTGGCCAGGCCGCGTGACACGGGGAACACTTTCATCCATGAGCCAGGTGGAGGCATTTGCTCCCTGGTTGCTCCCGTGCTGGGATGGAGGGACTAACAGACTGGAACTAGAAGGCTGGGAAGCTGGGATCCATTGCTGGGGCCTGTGGGGTTGATGGATCAGAACGGCCCTTTTTGGCACCCCATGTGGGGCTCGAAGGGTTGAGAGAACAACGGAGCTGAGCAGAACGTGTTAAAACGAATTTGTTATATGTATTTATTATATGACTTAAATAGTTGCTGGTCACAAGGTTGCTTCGTTTGTTCTCATGGCCGCGTTCTGTAAATTCTTATGTGCTCTTTGTACTCCCCGCGATGCAGTTTATCACCTCTGGGAGAGGGATCAGGATTATCATTTTGCTTCCTTGTGTAATAGCGACTAATGGTACGATAGCGTCGCTGTTCAGGGGGTTATGATGGGATGTTTATCTGGCATTGCTGTCCTGCCCATACCTCGGGCTCCATCTCTCGGCATTTATGACCGATGGCACCCGATCTACGGTGGAAGCTGGAGGCGATACTTTCCCTGGCTCTTTCGCTTCCCTTTCTCCTTCAGGTCAGTACAACAGCTCTTGAGAATTTTGAATATCCCTGGGATGTTCCAGGCAGCGCGTTCCTGTTGCTGTGTCTCCTGAATGTGTTTCGGGTCTTGTTTAGGGTTCAACAGCTATTTAAGAAGAGCAGCCAGAGATGTGCCATGAGGCTGGATAGTCACGGCTGGCACGGCACGTGGGAGAGTATGGGCCGGTATCTGGAGAACTTCCCCCTTCCAATGGCTTGGGACTTCACCCCTGAGCGACTACGGGACCCTGATAAAGCCACAGAATATTAGAAAGGAAAATGCTGTGGCTGTTCCCGAGAGGCCCAACGAACCACACGGTGCTGGGCCCTGGCCGTGATCTACCAAACGCCGCTTGACATTGTGCAGCACCCTCGTGGGAGAGAGAGGGAAGCCAGACCAACAGGCACTGCAGCCACTCCGACCCCAGCGACAGGCACTGCGGCTACTGCAACGTGGCTTCATTAAGGGCCAGTCATGCCTGACCGATTTGGTGGCCTTCTACGATGGGGCTACAGGGTTGCTGGTTAAGGGAAGAGCAACAGACATCATCTACCTGGACTCATGCAAAGCGTTTGACACTGTCCCCCACAACATCCTTGTCACTAAATTGGAGACACGCGGATTTGATGGATGGGCCACTCAGGGGATAAGAAATTGGTTGGATGGTCGCACTCAAAGAGTTGTGGTCAACGGCTCAATGTCCAAGTGGAGACCAGTGACGAGTGGTGTTCCTCAGAGGTCGGTACTGGGACCGGTGCTGTTTAAGCTCTTCGTTGGCGATGTGGACAGTTTGACTGAGTGCACCCTCGGCAAGTTTGCTGATGACACCAAGCTGGGTGGCACGGTGACACACTGGAGGGAAGGGATGCCATCCAGAGGGACAGGTTGGAGAGCGGGGCCTGTGTGAACTTCATGGGGTTCACCCAGGTCCTGCACCTGGGTTGGGGCAACCACCGGTATCAGCACAGGCTGGGGGATGAAAGGATTGAGAGTGGCCTGCCGAGAAGGACTTGGGGGTGTTGGTGGGTGAGAAGCTCAACAGGAGCCGGCAACGTGCGCTGGCAGCCCAGAACCCCCCCGCAGCCTGGGCTGCATCCCCAGCAGCGGGGGCAGCAGGACAAGGTGGGGGGATTCTGCCCCTCTGCCCCACTCAGGGGAGACCCCCCTGCAGTGCTGCCTCCAGCGCTGGGGCTCAGCACAGGAGAGACACGGAGCTGTCGGAGCGGGGCCTGAGGAGGCCCCGGAGATGCCGGGAGGGCTGGAGCCCCTCTGCTGGGAGGAGAGAGCTGGGGGGGTTCAGCCTGGAGAAGAGAAGGCTCCGGGGAGACCTTCCAGCCCCTTCCAGTCCCTCAAGGGGCTCCAGGAAAGCTGGGGAGGGACTCTGGATCAGGGAGGGGAGCCATGGGACGAGGGGGAAGGGTTTTACACTGGAAGAGGGGAGATTTAGGTGAGATCTGAGGAAGAAATTCTGTGCTGTGAGGGGGGTGAGCCCCTGGCCCAGGTTGCCCAGAGAAGCTGTGGCTGCCCCATCCCTGGAGGGGTTCAAGGCCAGGTTGGACGGGGCTTGGAGCAACCTGGGCTGGTGGGAGGTGTCCCTGCCCCGGGCAGGGATGGTCTTTAAGGTCCCTTCCAACCCAAACCATTCTGTGATTCTATCTCACCTTGAATGTTCCAACGATGGGGCATCCACAACTTCTCTGGGCAACCTCACCACCCTCCTCGTAAAACATTTCTAATGTCCAATCCCAATCTCCCCCCTTCCAGTTTCAAACCACGGCCCGTGTCCTGTCACCACAGGCCTTGGTAAAAAGTCTGTCTCCATCCTTCTTCCTTCTGCAGAAGTCAAAGCCACCCAGCTGGGCCTAGAGAAATGTGGCCTGAGAAATGTGGCAGGGACACAGGGGACATGGGACCCAAGGACCAAGGGGATGTGGGGACCAAGGGGACATGGTGGAGAGTGAGGATCCAGGGGACACAGGGACCAGAGATACAGGGGACATGGGCAGTTGAGACCATGGGGGCATGGGAAGGAGGGACCCAGGGACACAGGCACCAGGGACCAAGGTGACACAGGGACTGGGGACCACGGGGATGATGGAAAGAGGAGACCCAGGGGGCAGACCAGGGTGCTACTGGGCAGGGGGCCCAAGAGGACACGGGCGTCACCTCTCACCTGCAGCTGGCTCTCGCTGTCCAGGGCGCTGGTGGGCTCATCGAGGACGAGGACACGGGGGTTCCTCACCAGGGCGCGAGCTATGGCCACCCCCTGCCGCTGTCCCCCAGAGAGCTGCCCCCCCAGCTCACCAACCTCTGCGTGAAGCCGGGGGTAAGGGTAGGGACATGGGGACATGGGGACAGAGGGAGGGGACACCTCCTACCTGTGTGGTAGCCCTGGGGCAGGTGGGTGATGAAGGCGTGGGCGCCCGCCCGGCGGGCTGCCACCGTCACCTGCGCCCGGTTCCAGCTCCCCAGCCCGTAGGCGATGTTGGCGTGGAGCGAGCGGGAGAAGAGCACCGGCTCCTGGGGGACGGCGGCCACCTGCGGCGGAGGGGATGGCTGGGGACGCTTTGGGGACATGGGGGGGAAGTGGCAGGGAGGACAGAGGGGCACAGGAGGGGACACAGGGACATGGTGGGGAGGGCAAAGGGAGATGGCAGGGCATGGGGACACAGAGAGGAGGCTTTGGGGACACAGAGGACAGGCACAGGGGTGGTCCAGGAGGACATGGGGACATAGGGAACTGCATCCCCATGTCCCACCGCTCCCACACCATCATGTCCCCTGTCCCCATGCCACCGTACCCCCACGTCCCACTGTCCGCATACCATGTCATCCCCCATGCCACAACGTCTCCAAGTCCCCTGTCCCCATGCCACTCTGTCCGCATGTCTCTGTGCCACCACATCCCCGTGTCCCCCGGCCTCATACCACCGCACCACCATGTCCCCTGTCCACAGGACACCGTGTCACTGTGTCCTGTCACCCCCCACACCATCACACCCCGAGCCCCGTGCCACTGCACCTGATGTCCCCTGTCCCCATGCCACCACATCCCTATGTCCCACCGCCCCCGCACCATCACGTCCCCCAACCCCTGTGCCACCCCATCCCCACATTCCCCTCTCCCCATGCCACCGTGTCCCCTGTCCCCGTACCCCGCTGGCCCAGAGGGTGGCGGCGCAGGTGGCCGCATCCTTCCCCTCCAGCCGGTAGACGTGGCGCAGGCGCTGGCGGTACCGCTCGGTCGCCCCGGCCTCGTGGGCGAAGCTGCGGATGGTGGCCATGG
This sequence comes from Sterna hirundo, assembly GCA_009819605.1. Lineage (NCBI taxonomy): Eukaryota > Metazoa > Chordata > Aves > Charadriiformes > Laridae > Sterna > Sterna hirundo. The sequence continues at coordinate 241,400 of WNMW01000078.1, forward strand.
CCTGGAAGGTCTCAACCGCCACCTCGGTGGCACCTGCCAGCGCCTCCTGCACCTGCCTCGCCAGCCCCTGGGGGACAGCGGTGTCACCTCAGGGCAGGGGGCAGGGGGAGCCGGGAGGGGAGGGGTGACACAGGGAGGGGACAGTGGGCATACAGAGGGGACAGAGGGCACAGGGAGGGGACAGATGGCACAGGGAGGGGACAGTGGGCATGGGGAGGGGACAGGGGGCACATGGAGGGGACAGTGGGCATGGGGAGGGGACAGTGGGGATGGGGAGCGGACAGGGGGCACATGGAGGGGACAGATAGCACAGAGAGGGGACAGTGGGCATGGGGAGGGCATAGCAGGCACATGGAGGGGACAATGGGCATGGAGAGGGGACAGATGGCACATGGAGGGGACAGTGGGCATGGAGAGGGGACAGTAACCTCACGGAGGGGACAGAAGGAATGGGGAAGGCACAGGGGGTGCAGGGAGGGAAGAGTGGGCAGAGGGAGGTGACAAGGGACCCGCGTCCCCCACCCGGGTACCTGCTGGATCTTGCCGACACAGCGGGGCAGCAGCAGGAGGACGGGCAGTGACAGGAGGGTGACAAAGGCCAGGTGGGGTGACAACCACGCCATGGTGACCAGGAGACAAAGGCCCCGCGCCAGGTACCACAGCAAGAGGCCGAGTGCCTCGGACACCGCTGCGTGCGTGGCCTCCATGTCCCCCGTCACCCGCGCTGTCACCACCCCGGTCCCCGTCACCTGCAGGGAGGTGACATCCCATTGCAGGACGGCAGCGAAGACGTTGGAGATGTCCCAACGCCTGGCTCAACGTCCCCGCGTAGGTGACATCGCAGATGAATTCAGTGACGGCACTGCGGTGGTAGCATTGGGGTGGCTTAGCATGGGGACACGTGTGTCATCTTCCCCCCCCCCCCCAGCCTGTGTGACATCCCCGGTGTCACCATCCTACCTGCTGAGCCCCAGCAGCGCCATGGGCCAGGCGGCCACCATCTCGTCCTCGCTGGCCACCCAGTCGGTGATGCGTCCCGTGAAGTAGGGGACGGCCACCTCCCCTGCTGCGGGGGGGGGAACACAGACATGGCATCAGGGTGACGGCGTCCCCCCTGCTCTGTGTCACCCCCCCTCAAGGATGGGGGGGACACCCCATGGTATGACCTTGAGGGGCTGGTGATTCACCCACCCATCCCCCCACATCCCACTGGGTGCTGTCCCCCCCAAAATAGGTGCTGCCCCCCCAAACTGGGTGCTGCCCCCCCTCCCAAAGCTCAGAACATCCCTCCCCCGGGTGCTGTTCTCCCAAAACTGAGTGCTGCCCCCCCCCCCCAGCTCAGAGCACCCCCGTAATGGGTGCTGCACTCCTCCCAGAGTTGGGTGCTGCCCAGCCCCAAACTGGGTGCTTCCCCCCCGACAAACCTCAAGACACACCCCCCTCGCCCACCCACCCCCCCGGTACCGATGCCGCCATCAGCGCCGCCACCACCGCGCAGCGCCGGCGCTCGGGGCTCAGCAGGGCCAGGAGGCGGCGGGGGGGTGGAGGAGGCCGCCATCGTCTGTCCCCGTCCGCTCCCGGTGTCACCCGGTGTGCCCCAATGTGCTCCGCTCCGCTCCCGGGGTGACCCGCTGTGTCCCAGTCCCGGTCCCGGTGTGTCCCGCTCCGGTGCCAGTGTGACCCGGTATGTCCCGATGTGCTCCGCTCCGCTCCCGGTGTCACCCGCTGTGTCCCAGTGTGCTCCGGTCCGGTCCTGGGGTGACCCGGTGTGTCCCGGTCCTGGTCCCGGTGGGACCCGCTGGGACCCGCTCCGGTCCGGGGATGCTCCGGAGTGATTGATCCGGTGCCGGTGTCACCCGATGTGCTCCGCTCCGCTCCCGCTCCTGCCCCGGTGCGCTCCCGGTGCCGATGTCCCCGCTCCGGGCCGGTCCCGGTCCTTCTCCCGGGACCCTTCTCGCCGTTCTGGTCCCGATCCCGATCCCAGTCCCGATTCCGGTCCCGGTCCCTTCCCGGCAGCGCCGCCGTTTCTCGGAAAGCAAAACCCAGCCCGGGGGCGGGACCGGCGGCGGCTGCGCATGGCCCAGCCCCGGGGGGAAGCCCCGGTGGGAAGCACCGGAGCGGGGGGGGCACCAGACACGAGGGAGGCATCCGGAGGGGCACCGGGCACGGCTAGGGGGGTCCCCGGGCCTCAGGCAGCGGGGGGGCCACCGGGCACTGCCGGGGGGGACACACCGGGCGTCGAAGGGTGGAGGTCACTGGGCACCGGGTACCGCGGGGGGGGCACTGGGCATCGCGGGGAGGTAACCGGCCACGACTGGGGGTGGGGGGACACACACACGACACCGGTCACCGGGAGGGGCATCGGGCATCGCAGGGGCGCACCGGGAACCGGGCACGGCTTGGGGGGTCCCCATCCCCCGTGTCCCTGCCCGGGGGAGTCCCTGGAGGTTGGGGGGGTGAAGGAGGGGCAGGAGCCGGGCGGGCGGCGCTGATTGGCCGAGGAGGCGGCGGCGTCATCAGTTGCCGGGCAGATGGAGCTGGAGCAGTTTGGAGCGGCGCGTGCGGCGGGGGCGGGGCCGGGGGCGGGGCCGAAGGCGGGAGGGGGCGGGGCCCCGAAAGTGAAACCAAAAGGCGGCGGGACGGGACGGCGCTGCGAGGTACCGGGTGGGACTCGGGTTACTGGGGGGCTCCGCTCCGCTCCGCTCCGCTCCGCTCCGCTCCGCTCCGCTCCGCTCCGCTCCGCTCCGCTCCGCTCCGCTCCGCTCCGCTCCGCTCCGCGGTGGGGTGGGGTGGGGTGGGGTCGGGTCGGGTCGGGTCGGGTCGCGGGGAGGTGGGTGAGCTGGGCTGGGAGCGCTGGTGTTGACTGGAGAGGGCCCCAGGGAGCTGGGTGGGGGCTTGGGGGTGCAGGCTGGGACTGGGGGTGTGGACTGGGAGCACTGGTGTGGACTGGTGAGTGCCTCAGGTTGCTGGGTGGGGTCGAGGGGAGCTAATGGGTCTGGACTGGGAGCACTGGTGTCGACTGGTGAGTGCCTCAGGGTGCCAAGTAGGGTTGAGGGGAGCTAATGGGGCTGGACTGGGAGCACTGGTGTTGACTGGTGAGTGCCCCAGGGTGTTGGGCAGGGTCTTGGGAGTCCAGGCTGGGACTGGGGGTGCGGGCTGGGAGCACTGGTGTGGACTGGTGAGTGCCTCGGGTTGCTGGGTGGGGTCGAGGGGAGCTGAGGGCTGGACTGGGAGCACTGGTGTTGACTGGTGACTTCCCTAGAGTGCTGAGCATCGACCAGGGGAGCTGCACTGGGAGCACTGGTCTTTACTGGTGAACACCCCAGCCATGGCGCTGCTCCCAGCCGTCCGCCTGTCCTGCCTCCTGCTCCTGGTTGACGTGGTGCTGCTGGCAGCGCTGGCCCGGCTGGCCCCGGCACTGGCCTGGTTGGGCCTGGTAGCTGCCTGGTTGGAAGCCGGCCTGCGGCTACTGGCATTCACAGTGGCCGGGCGTCTACTGGCACCAGGGGGTCCCCGGGGAGCTGCTGTCGTCCTCAGCCTCACCCCCCCCACCTTCCTCACCCTCCGGAGCCTCCTGGTGCCGCACAGTGCTGCCCCAGTGCTGCTGGCCACGGCCGTGCCCCATTGGTTGGCCTTGACCCACGGTGCCACCGCTGCGGTGCTGCTGGCTTGGGCCGCGCCGGCGCCTGGTGTGGCCGTGGGCACCGAGTCACCGGTGGCCATGGGGCGGCTGTTGGCGCTGGCGTGGTCCGAGTGGCCCGTCCTTGGCGGCGCCTTCCTCTTCCTGGCGTTGGCTGTGCTGGGTGAGTGATGGCGGATGTGGCGGTGGGGGAAGGTCCCAACGTTGCCACTGTCTCCCCACCCTGCGCTGACCCCCCCTGGTGACACCCCACCGGTGCCCATCCAGGTGAGACCGCGGGGCCGTATTGCACCGGCAAAGCCCTGGACGCCATCCGGCACGGCGATGGACTCACCGTCTTCACCGTTGGCCTGGTCCTCGCTGCCGATTTGGGCAGGTGGGTGTCCCTGTGTCCCCCTTCTCCTTCCATCTGTCCCCCATGGCTGGGCTGATGGGGGTCCCTGTGTCCGTGTGTCCCCCCCAGCTCGCTGTTTGCTGGCTGCCGCGGGGGTCTCTTCACCTTTGCGCAAGCCCGGCTCAAACTGAGCACCTGTCACCAGCTCTTCTCCCGCTTGGTGCGCCAAGATCTGGCCTTCTTCCAAGGGACACCAGCAGGTAGGGGGAGTCTCCATCACCCTGCCCTACCCCAGGACCCCCAGCCCCACCACTGACCCTTCACTGTCCCCGCAGCTGAGCTATCCGCCCGGTTGGCCAATGACGTGCCCTTGCTGTGCTGGGCGGTGCCGAGCAGCATCAACATAGCATTGAGGAGCTTGGCCATGGTGTTGGGGTTGGGTGGCTTCATGGTGGGGCTGTCACCCCGCCTGGCGCTGCTGGCGCTGCTGGAGGTGCCCCTCACCATCACTGCGCGCAAAGTCTATGACGCCCGGTACCAGGTGATGGTGGGGACGGGATGGAGACCGAGGGGATGGGCTGGTGGGAATGGGAACGGTGGGAAGGGGATCAGGGAGATGGGATGTGATGGTGGGATGAAGACCAGGGAGATGGATGGGCTGGTGGGAATGGGGATGGAATGGGACAATGGAGACAGAATAGCCAATGGGGACCAGACAGATGGGCTGGTGGGAATGGAATGGCAGGATGAGGACCAGGGAGATGGGATGATGGGACAGGACAGTAGGGATAGGATGGTGGGATGGGGACCAGGGAGATGAGCTGGTGGGAATGGGGATGGGATGGTGGGATTGGGACCAGGGAGATGGGATGGTGAGAATGGGGACAGGATGGGACAAGGGGGATGAGATAGCCAAGGGGACCAGGCGGATGCGGTGATGGGAATTGGAATGGATGGGATGGTGGGGACAGGATGGCAGCATGGGCGTCAGGGAGATGGGATGGTGGGAATGGGACCCGTTAGTGGGATGGGGACAGGATGGAATGGTGGGGATGGGACAGTGGGCCTGGAATGGCAGGATGGAGACCGGGGGGTGGGATTGTCGGAATGGGAGTGGTGGGGACAAGATGATGGTGATGGGATGGTATAAAAGCACAGGGACATGATGGGACGGTGGGAATGGTGGAGATGGGATGGGATGGTGGGGACAGGATGGGACAGTGGGAATGGGATGGTGGGATGAGTGGACAGAGATGGGATGGGACAGTGTGGACAGGATGGTGGGATGGGGACTGAGAGGGTAGGATGGCAGGGACGGGATGATGGGATGGTGACATGCTGGACAGTGGGGACTGTGGCGGAGGTGGTGGGGAGGGGGTCAGTGGGGACAGGATGGGGTCATCAGGGATGGAGACAGTGGGGTGGGGACCCTGGGGTGGGGGGAAAGAGCTTTGGGGCTGGTGGGGAGGGGATGGACGGGTCCAGGCCAGTGGGGATGTCCCGTTGCCACCCCACGGGTGCTGAATCCGGCTGCCCCCCGGCCAGGTGCTGCAGCGAGCCATGCTGGATGCCACGGCCAACACGGCGGCGGTGGTGCAGGAGGCCGTGTCCTCCATCGAGACGGTGCGGAGCTTCGCCGGGGAGGAGGAGGAGGAGCGCCGCCACAGCCGGGCCGTGGCTGAGATGCTGGGGCTGAAGGACCAGATGGATGTGGAGCGGGCGCTCTTCATCCTCATCCGGCGGGTGAGGCGGGTGCAGGAGGGACCCTGGTGTCCGGGCACCCCCGTTGTTGCCCCGCACAACCCGCTGACCCCCGTCCCTGCAGGCGCTGCAGCTGGCGGTGCAGGTGCTGGTGCTCTGCAACGGGCACCGGCAGCTCCGCGAGGGGACCATCACCGCTGGCGACCTCGTCACCTTCCTCCTCTACCAGGGTAAAGTCGGCCGCTACGTGCAGGTGAGACCATGCGACGCGTGTCCCCCCCACCCCACCCCACCCCACCCCATGCCTGTTAGTCCCTGTCCCCGGTGCCATCGCCTCTGCCCCATGCAGGCGCTGGTGTTTGGCCACGGCGATTTGCTGAGCAAAGCGGCAGCCGGTCGCAAGATCTTGGAGTATCTGGACAAGGAACCCACCGGGGTCACCGGGGGCACGCGGGCGCCCGCCACACTGCGGGGCCACGTCGCCTTCCAACACGTCTCCTTTGCCTACCCCACACGCCCCGAGCACCTCGTCCTGCAGGTAGAGCCAGGGCTCTCAGGCATCCCCAAGGAGGGGAGAGGGGTGTCCCTGAGCGCCCACCACCACTGCCACATCCTGCTCCCCCCCCACCCAGGACGTCTCCTTTGAGCTGCGCCCCGGCGAGGTGACGGCATTGGCGGGACTCAACGGCAGCGGGAAAAGCACCTGCGCGGCGCTGCTGGAGCGATTCTATGAGCCCGAGGCCGGGGAGGTGCTGCTGGACGGGGTGCCACTGCGGGACTACGAGCACCAGTACCTCCACCGCCAGGTGAGGGCAGCAGCGGGCAGGTGGGGCAGCACAACAGCGCTGAGTGGTGCCCGGTCTCAGCCTGCGCCTGGGGGCAGGTGGCGTTGGTGGGGCAGGAGCCCGTGCTTTTCTCCGGCACCATCCGGGACATCAGCTTTGGGCTGGAGCGCTGCGGGGAGGAGGAGGTGAGGGCGGCCGCCGCCACTGCCGGCGCCCTGGGCTTCATCTCGGCGCTGGACCAGGGTTTTGACACCGGTGAGTGCCGGGGGGGGCTGGTGGGGAGGGGACCCAGGCACCAGGGTCCTGCTCAGCCCCCGGCCTTTCGTTCCGCAGGCATCGGGGAGAAAGGGGGGCAGCTCTCGGCTGGGGAGAAGCAGCGCATCGCTATCGCCCGGGCCCTGGTGCGGCGACCCACCGTCCTCATCCTCGACGAAGCCACCAGCGCCTTGGACGGGGAGGGCGAGGCAGCGGTGAGCGGCGGGAGGTGCTGGGGTCGGGGGTGGAGTGGTGCGAGCCCCACGGTGGGTTGTGATGGGTGTCGGCATCTCCTGCAGCTGCAGCAGTGGGCGCGGAGCGGGGGGACCAGGACGGTGCTGCTCATCACCCACTGCCCGCGGATGCTGGAGGCGGCCGACCGCGTCGTGGTGCTGGAACGCGGCGCCGTGGTGGAGACGGGGACACCCGCCCAGCTGCGGAGCCGCCACGGGCCCTACAGCCGCCTGCTGCAGCGCTCCCCCAGCGCGGGGCAGCCAGAGACCCCAGGGATGGGCTGCGGGGAGCAGGGGCCGACTCCTGCCCCGGCAGATGCTCCCGGCAGGAGGGAGATTTGTACGAAATAAAGCAGAATCGCTTTGGAGAGGAGCTGGCAGGGCTGGGGGGGCCAGGGGCAACAGCCCGGCCCGGCTGCAGGGTCTTGGGCGCTGAAGCCACACATTCACCCTCCGGTTGTCACCGCCGCCATGGGAAGCGCGTGGTGCCGACCCCAGTGTGATACCGTTATTCTGCTGGCCGCCCCCTCGTGATATCGCAACCACCAGCTTTTATAGCGGAGAAGCTTCACACGCTTGATTCTGGTGTGTCGTTTGTGTCGATGAAGGACCTGAGCGATGGCTGCTGGGGTCAGGTCCACCCCTCCATCGCAAGTTCCCCGTATGTTGTGGCTCTTTCCCAGTGTCGTGATGTCCCACAGGCCACTGAGCTGTGAACAGCTCATGACAACGTTCCCAGTCCAGGTGGACCTGAACCACGCCAATTTGGCCACCTGGTCTACTTGCTCCTTGCGTTGATGTTCTCTAGGGACGTGGATCTTGGACATAATAGACCTTTACACCCAGGGGCTCTACCCAGGCAGGAAGGTCCAGCCCAGAGGGAGCTACCTCTGTGACCATTGCGGTGGCCACTGCCACAGGGCATTGGCCACCCTCAACAACTCAGTACGGAGACCAGGCACTGGCCACATTTCTCCTGGGCCAGCTGGGTGGCTTTGACTTCTGCAGCTTCCCTCGAAGGAAGAGAGGTGGAGAGAGACATTTTACCAAGGCCTGTGGTGACAGGACAAGAGCCATGGTTTGAAACTGGAAGAAGGGAGATCGAGATTGGACATTAGAAATGTTTTACGAGGAGGGTGGTGAGAGGCTGGGCCAGGTTGCCCAGAGAAGTTGTGGATGCCCCATCGTTGGGAGTGTTCAAGGTGAGATAGGCCGAGAGGAAACAGCCTCAAGTAGCACCAGGGGAGGTTTAAATTGGATGTTAGGAAACGCTTCTCTGAAAGGGTTGTCAAGCGCTGGAAGAGGCTGCCCAGGGAAGGGGTTGAGTCGCCATCCAGTGCCTCAGTGTCTCTCTTGTAGTGAGGGGCCCAAACTGAACACACAATTCGAGGTGGGACATCACCAGGGCCGATCCCAGCCCTAGTCCTGCCGGCCACGCTGTTTTGGTACATGCCAGGCTGCTCTTGGCCACCTGGGCACACTGCTGTGTGAGGCATCTCTGTACCTACAGCAGCCCGTGGCTGCCCCTTTGGATCCTTGAAGGAGCTTCACTTCCATGAAGCGCCCAACTTTCAAGCCAAGGCCAGGGACACACGGAGCCTCCGGACCAGCCGCTTCTCCCTCTCGCTTCCCCTTGGGTCCCCTCGGCTCCCAACACGACCACTGGGATCCCCCTGTCATTCCAGAAATCCAGATGTGTCCTGTCCCCTTGTACCCCGATGCCATTGGGGGTCAGTGTGCACCAGTGTCCACCAGGGCCTTCTGTTTCCATGGGACTCATGTCCCAGGCCATCGAATCCCTTTGTCCTTTGCCTCGGGGCAGGAGGACTTCTTCTCAGCGCCTATTTATGTAGCCTCATATCAGGAGAGCTTCTTCTCACCTCCCGTTTACGTGGCCTCAGAGCTCACCACCGCCACCACAGGGACAAGGATGCCCAGCCACGTCCCGAAGAGAAGCTGCCCAGTCCCCCTCCACCCCCTGTTTTCCCTTTTTGTCATCCGGTACGACATGATACGGCCCGGACTATCTCCCGTCAGTTTGGGTCGTCTGCCTGGTTGTGTCCCCTCCCAACCGCTTGCACAACCCCCACCTGGTCACCAGGGGGCGAGTGAGAAACGGAGAAGACCTTGAGCTCTGCCAACGCTCTTCAGATCCGGCGCTGTGTCACCAACGACACGACTCACGGTCACGAATGCGGGCGGCGAGCAAGAAAATCAACCCTATCCCAGCCAAAACCTCTGTTAGGGTTTGAGAAAACCCATAATAATTCAATGTCGTTTAGACAATTGTTCTATCACCCGATGACCCCTCCCCACCCGGAAAGGGGAACGAGGGAAAAACAAGGAAACCCAAGAGTTGGAATATAAGCAGATTTAATAGAAGACGACCAAGTAATTAGCGATAATACCAAAGAACCTGTATTAATCCCGATACTAATATAAGAGATACAAGAATCAGCCGGTTCTACCAGCAGGAAGCCGTGCGCTCCCAGCAGGGGACAGCCAGCGTGGGACACTGCGAGGCTTTGGGAGGAAGGGAAGGGTCAGGGCTCCGGCACCAGGACGACGACTTCTCTGCACCACCGCCAGCGAGGGAAAGAGAGAACTACACAGCAAACTTGCTAATTTATATCAAACATGACGTTCATGGCATGAAATAACCCTGTTGGCCAGCCTGGGTCAAGTGCCCGGGTCAGGCTCCTCCTCATCCTCGCACCTGGCAAGGCTCGAAAACACCGAGACCTTGAACCCCACAGAGCCTAGCTGGCTATAAAGTAAATATTTTCACGAATCAGACACTAGAATCTTCTAAAAGCGCAGTTTTCCCCAGCATTAGAAGAGAAATTAGCCCTGTGTCGCTCAACCCAGGACACCCTCGAGCCGAGGCTGGGAGAGCGGCACCGGGAGAGGAGGAACAGCCCGAGGGAGGGTGGGGACCAGCGTTTATTGTGTGCGCCAGGAATCGTACACAGGCAGAAAAAATCAGCTACAGCCTCAAAATAAAAACATTGCTGATAATTGCATCGCACAAAATTTAAAAGAATCGGAAAATAGGAAGTGGGAAGAAGACCCGGCACCACAGTGGGGCTGGGCGGAGGCGGCGGGACAAGCTCTCTCTGCAGGCAGCCCCCGGCGCCCCCCAGCTCCTCTCTGCCTCCAGCGGCATCCAGCCACGCACCGGCCCCTCGTACAGCGCTCAGGCAGGGATCCCTGCAGGGACGGGAGGGACAGACAGCGTCACCCAGGGCCACCTCCCTCTCCCCAACCCTCTGCTCTGGGGGTCCCACTGTCCCCCTCCCGCAGCCGGGGGTCCCATAGGGCAGCATGGAGAGCTGGGGCCACCCTGTCCATCCCCACACTGTACCTGTGATTGGGCTGTCAGACCCACTGTCGGTGCCTGCGAGAGAGAAACAGCCGTGAGCTGCCAGCCCCGGGCTCGCTACGGGCACGGTGCATGTGCCAGGAGCCGGCCGGGAGCCACGGCCGCGCTGCAGCCACCGGCAGAGGAGGATGGTGCCGCGAGCACCGGAGGGGACACACGACCTCTTCCATACGTCCCCGCTATGGGGCTGTAACGAGGGGCGGCACAGGGAGGATGGGGGGTTGGGAAATGCCGGCAGTGGCCAGAAACCAGAGCCACGAGACCCCCCCTGGCACTGGGGAGCGGCTGGAGCCGGACCTGCCCCCGGTACTCACTTGACGCCATGCCGTAGCCCGCCTTCTTCTTCCCTGCAGAGAGAAAGAGGCATCAGCATCCACTGCGCTTCCCCAACAGCCTCGGGGGCTCCCCAGAGCACAGGGGCTCATGCCCACAGACCCCCCAGGCCCTGCCTTCCTCCCGCACCCCTCTGCCTCACCGGCCCCGATGCTTTACCCGACTTCTGCTTCCATACGATCAATCCACAGATGGCAGCGACGGCCAGGACGGCAACGGCCACCCCCAGCACGATGGCCCACAGGTTGGACTCCGTCTCTGGGGGAGAGCAGCGCCGTGAGCAGGGGAAGGGCAACCAGCCCAGCCCACCCCTCCACGTGCCCAAGTCCACCGGGCTCACCCCACGCGTAGAGGCCGGGCTCGGGCAGGCTGGCGTGCTCCACGCGGCACCGGTACTTGTCCTGCTCCCCCGGGTGGGCCTCGATGGAGGCCCAGGTGTAGTAGGTGCCGTCGCTGTTGGGCGCGACGCTGCCCCACTCCGTCTCCTGGTCCCTCACCTCGCCGTCCTTCAGCCAGCTGATGGTGATGGGCCGCGGGTAGAAGCCGTGAGCGCGGCAGCGCAAGGTCAGGATCCCGTGGGCCTCCTTCCCCGACACTCGGACCGTGGGGGGCTCTGGGGAGGGGGTGGCGGTGAGGGACGGCACGCGCACCCGCGCTGGCCGGTCCCCAGCGTCCCCGTCTCGCCCTCACCTTTCCTCTCCAGCACGGCCTGCCCGTAGCTCACGTATTTCCTCAGCCACTCGATGCAGGTGTTCTCCAGGTAGTGCTTCTGCCGCTCAGCGACAGTCCCATCCTCCTCCCACTTCCTCTTGGTGATTTGTGCCCCCGTGTCGGCCGCGGTGAACGTCATCGTGTCCATGTCCAAGGCGATGAAGTCCTTCCCATCGTAGGCATACTGATAATACCCCCTGGTGCTATTGTCCTCCAGGAGCTCACAGCCAATCATGCGCTGCACCGTGTGAGCCCCTGGAACACGACCAGGAGCCGGGGCTGAGGGGCTGCTGCAGCCCGGGGCCCTCAGTGGGGCACAGACACCCTGGCAGCACCCCCCAACCCAGCCCTGTGTGAGCCCTGGGGGCATCGGGCACCGGCACCAGGGCTGCCCCCCGTCCTGCCCGGGGCCCACAGCACTTGGGGTGTCACCCAAAGCCGTGACGCAGACCCCTGGCACCCACGGCGTGGCTGGGCTGGCACCCAGCCCCACGGCACCCTGGGACAGCGAGGGGCTGAGGTGGGGTCCTGAATGCTGTGGGGGGCACAAGAAGATGGGATGGGGCTGGGGGAGCCCCTCTGGCTGTGGGATGGGGGCCCTGAGCACCACGGGGAGAGCAAGGGGCTGGGACACTGTGCGGGGGGAGCCCCTCTGCTTCTGGGGGGGGTCTCATCTGCTGTGGGGATGGTGAGGGGCTGGGACGTGGTGGCCAGTAGCCTCCCAGTTCTGGGATGGGGGGCTGGGCACTTAGGGGCAGGAGTGGGGTGGCCAGAAGCCCGCCCCCCCCCACCAGGGACAGGGGATCCCAAGCACTGTGGGGCAGGGACAGAAGAGCCACGACCCCCTTGGGCTGGGGTGGCTGGGAGCCCTGTGACAATGACATCGGGCAGGGAAGGGCTGGCACAAGCCGGGGCAGCAGCGTGGGGCAGGGCAGGATGGGGGCCGGGGGCAGGGGGAAGACAGGAGGGGGATCTCTCCCAGCCCCACCGAGCCCCAGCCCAGCCCACACTCACTCCCGCTCTGGTTGTAGCGGTTCCGCAGTGTCTCCAGGTCGACGCGGGAAACCTGCTGATTGCCCTGTGAGATCTGGGTCTGGGTGTCCCAGTACTGCTGATCCAGGTTGGCCGCCATCCAGTCCGCCCTGGGCACTGCTCTCTCCGTCTCGCTGTTGTAGCGCATGATGAGGTTCCCGTCCACGTACCCCACTTCCACATACTGGGGCACCCCCGGGCTGGGCTCCGACACGGCAACATCAAAGTAGCGCAGGGAGTGGGGCCCTGCGGGGACATGGGGGGTGGTGAGAGGTGGGGGGAAACGGGGCTTGGGGGGGGACGGGGGGACAGGGATGAGGGTGCCCGGGGTGCAGGGGTGGGCAGCGGGGCTGGGTGGGGGTCTCAGGGCAGCAGATCGGGGGGTGGGGGGCAGCGTCAGGGGGGATGTGACTGGTGGGGGGATGTTGGGGAGCCCGCTGTGTCCAGGAGGGGGGGTCCTGGTTCCCGGAGAGCCTGGAAGCTCCCGGTATCAAGGAGAAGGGGGGCTGGGGATGGAAGACTTGGGGTGCTCAGGAAGGGGGGGGGTCCTGATGTCAAGGAGGGCAGCCCGGGGGTGGGACACCTGAGTCGCCCAAGCAGGGGGGTTCAGGGGGGTCCCACTGTCAAGGGCAGCAGATCCAGGGGAGGCTCCAGGGGACCAGGAAGGGGGTCCAGGGTTGGGGAGGGGGCTCCAAGCACCCGGGAAAGGGGGTTCCAGAGCATCCAGCAGGGTCCTGGGAAGGGGGATGTGGGGGCGAAGAGGGTCTGAGGGGGGGATGCAGTGGTCGGAAAGGGAGGTCCAGGGGGGTTCCTGTGCCTGGGGGGGGGTTCCCAGTGCATGGGAACGGGTGTCCAGGGGGGTTCCTGTGGCCAAGAATGGAGCAGGGATTGAGGGGGAGGTGAAGGGGGAGGTTCCTGATGGCAAGAAAAAGGGGTTCAGGGGGGTCCCGGTGCCCAGGGATAGAGGGGTGTCAAGGGGGGGTTCCCAGTGCCCAAAGAAGGGGGTCCAGGGGGTTTTCGGTGCCCAGGGACTGATGGGGGTGAAGGAAGGGGGGTCCCGGTGCCATGAAAAGGGTGTTCTGGGGCGTCCCTGTGCCCGGGGATGGAGGGGGGTTAAAGGGGGGGTCCCAGTAACCAGGGAATGGGGCACCGGTGCCCGGGAAGGGGTGTGCAGGGGGGTCTCGGTGCCCAGGGAAGGAGGGGGGTGAAAGGGGGGGTTCCCAGTGCCCAAAGAAGGGGGTCCAGGGGGTTCTCGGTGCCCAGGGAAGGACGGGGGTGAAGGAAGGGGGGGGGCGGGGGGTGCCATGAAAAGGGTGTTCAGGGGCGTCCCTATGCTTGGGGATGGAGGGGGGTAAAGGGCGGGTCCCGGTGCCCGGGGAATGGGGCACCAGTGCCCGGAGAAGCGGTGTCCAGCGGGGTCTCGATACCCAGGGAAGGAGAGGAGTGAAAGGGGAGGTGTCCCGCTGCCAAGAAAAGTGGGTCCAGGGGAGTCCCGGTGCCCGGGGAACGGTTTTCCGGGGCGGGGGAGGGGGGGGAGGTATCCCAGGGGCCAAGAAAGGAAGGGGAATAAAGGGGTGGGGTGGGGGGTGTCTCCCCGTGCCAAGAAAAGGGGGTCCAGGGGGGTCCCGGTGCCCAAGGATAGAGGTGGGGGTTAAGGGGAGGTTTCCCGGTGCCCAAAGAATGGGTGCCCAGGGGGTCCCGGTGCCCGAGGATGGAGGGGGATCAGGAGGGGGGGTCCCGGGTCCCCGCTCACCGCCCGCCGTCCCGCCGAGGACCCCCAACAGCAGCAGAAGCCGCCCCAGCGCCCGGCCCGACCCCATCGCGGTGCGATACTCCGCTCTCGGCCCCGAGTCCGCACGGGACACACCGGTCCCGCCCCGCCCCCGGGCCCCGCGATTGGCGCCACCACCCACCGCCCGCCAATGGCAGCCCGAGCTGCCTTCGGACGTCACCGGGCGCCAGGCAGATCCCGGCTCGGCAGGTTGGAAGCGAAAGCGAAAGCGCCGGAGGCAGCGCGGCGGGGCGGGGAAAGGGGAATTCCGGGAACCCCAACCCCAACCCCCGCCCGGGACCTTCGCCCCGGGACTTCCACGGGGCAGCCTCGCCCTCAGCCCCCCCCACCGGACCCTCCTCAGGGCCCGAGACCCCCCCGCACCCCCGCTCTGCCCGTGTCCCCCCGGCCCGGGGTCACCCCTGGGACCCCACAGCCCCAGAAACCACCCCGGCCCCGGTCTTGTCCCTGGGACCCCAGTGTCTTGTCCGGCCCAGGGGGAGACCTTGCTGTCCCACACCCCACGGTTCTCCAGGGACTGGTTTGGCACCCAGTGTCCCTCCTTCCCTGTGTCCCTCGCACGGGTCATCCTGCTCCTGCTCTCCCCCACGCTGATGTCCCTGACACCCTCACGCCTGGTGGGTGTAGAGGGATCACAGAATGGTCAAGGTTGGAAGGGACCTTTCAGATCATCGAGCCCCACCACCAACCTCACACTGCCAAAACCGCCACTAACCCACGTCCCTGAGCACCACATCTACGCGCCTTGTCAATAACCCCAGGGATGGTGACTCAACCCCTTCCCCGGGCAGCCCGTTCCTATGCTTAATAACCCTTTCCATGAAGAAATTTTTCCCAATATCCAATCTAAACCTCCCCTGGTGCAACTTGAGGCCGTTTCCTCTTGTGCTATCGCTTGGGAGAAGAGACTGCCCCCACCACTACCCCCTCCTTTCAGGGAGTTGGAGAGCACTAGAAGGTCTCCCCTCAGCCTCCTCTTCTCCAGGCTGAACACCCCCAGCTCCCTCAGCCGCTCCTCACAAGACTTGTGCTCCAGACCCCTCACCAGCTCCGTTGCCCTTCTCCGGACACGCTCCAGCACCTCAAGGTCTTTCTTGTCGTGAGGGCCCCAAAACTAGACACAGCCCTCGAGGTGGGGCCTCACCAGTGCCGAGGACAGGGGGACGGTCACTGCTCCAGTCCTGCTGGCCACACTACTGCTGACACAGGCCAACTTCCTTGGAGGAGGTCATCTGTGAACATCAACCAGTTTTCTTGCCTCCCCCCGCCATATTAAAAAGGTCCAAGATAAAAATGGCTTCGAAGACCTGCGCAAGAGAACTTGGCCAAGAGTGCTCTCACCCATAC
This sequence comes from Sterna hirundo, assembly GCA_009819605.1. Classification (NCBI taxonomy): domain Eukaryota; kingdom Metazoa; phylum Chordata; class Aves; order Charadriiformes; family Laridae; genus Sterna; species Sterna hirundo. The sequence goes on from WNMW01000078.1 coordinate 256,945, forward strand.
AAGCGGGTTTGTTGTGAGAAGAAGCCAGACCAAACCGGGGGTTTGAGCTAGCGCCTACTTCTGCTGCCTTTCTGTCCTGCACCCACGCGCAAAACGCAAGGAAATCCATTTTGGAAACACCCTTCCCTCCAGGAACTTATCCTGAAGGATTCTTCCAAGCAGATCTTTGAAGAAGTCAAAGTGCTCTCCTGAAGTGCAGGGTTGTGACCTTGTCACCCTCCTTGTCCTCAGGATCCCGAACTCCACCAGCTCATGGTCACCGCAGCCCAGGTCGCCTTTGACCTTCACGTCCCCAACGAGCCAATCCGTGGTGTGTACGAGCTCTGGCCACCCCCTGTCCAGTGACAAAATCTCCACCTTAACGTAGGTGTGACTGTAGACTCCAGGAGACCCTACAATAACACCCCCAGCACAGGGAGGTCTCTGATGGTGGTGTTACCAAAGCACATCCTAGAAATGTTATTAGTAATTACTGTTGAAAGGCCTTACGTGCATTCCCATGAATAATAAGGATTCTATCCTTGAATTTTGCAAGCATGAGTTAATGAAAAGAACTCCTAATCGAGAGACAAGTATTGTATCATTCTTGAGGAGGCGCACTGAACATAAGGACCTTGAGGATGGTACCAATCTACACGTTTTGAGAAGTTTAGCCAACTTATCGGGAAAGTGAAAATTCTTAGTGTCCTAAACTGAACTACCTTCATTATAATACTAAAAATTGCGCTCGTAGGTCAAGAAGAGCCTCGCCCAGGTGAAGACCCTTCCCTCGAGCACGCGTGGGAGCTGTAACTTGGTGGTGTTAATCGTATGTATAAATTACTAAACAATCAAGTATAGGTGGGAGGTACCAATATTCTAAATATAGTCTCATATATTAATATAATTATAAATATTCTCATAATTCCCCCTATCTAATACATAACCCCACGCAGGCTTACAGATTCATCAGGATGACCCAACAGCCTTTTTGCGCAGGCGTATTAAGTTTTGCTGCACCGGCAAAACACTTCTGCGCCAAGCGTGAGCTTCTCGGTGGTCGCTTGGGTGAGGAGACCCTTCCTCATGTAATAAACACCCAGATCCCTTAAACAGAAATGGCACTTATTTTATTATAGGGACAAAGTCAGTAAAGCAGAAGCACAGCGCTGGGGGCATGGCTCAAGTCCAAGGCACACCTTTGGTTCTTGAAACACACCTTTTTATTTCCTAATCCCAGCCGAATTTTTCCCTCCTGTTTCCCATGGGTTGGGTACTCCAGGGTTCACAGTCTGTCCGAGGCGCGTAAAATTCTTCCTGGATGTCGTGCTTCTGTTTATGCTGACTAGTTTCTTTCTTTCCTTTTTGGTAAAACTTTGCTCACTGTCATTAGCCCTGGTTAACTGTTTGACTGCCCTTCTAGACCCTAATCCGGGATGAATCAGTTTGTCCTTTTGTCCGTGTGACAAGAGATGTTCTACAGGCCTTTGCTGGAGCCTCTTTGTTTTAGTCATTCCCTTCTCGTGCCACCTCTGATGGAAACGGCTTTTCTCCTCCGCAAAAGCAACCCTTGCCTTTCTTACACCTCTGGTGGGGTTGATTGTCATCAATTCCCTTCTCCCGTACCTCTGGTTCCTTCTGTTAATCATTTGTGGGGGCTTTTGGAGAAGTTCTCTTTTGTTTCTCTCGGATGTTTTTCTTCATAGCTGCTGTTAGTCGTTATCTTTGAGGTTCCTCATGTTTCCTGTTTTACTAAAGGTTAGTTATCGTTATAAATCAAATGTTTATAGCCTTGTTATTATGGCGAAAGCCAACAATACCTTCACTATTTTTCACACTCGTATTATCTTTTTAAGGTATTGAGTCATCTCAGGACAGCACAAGTTTCCTGTAAGCTTGCCAACTTCTGGAGGATGATACGGATGTCCCTTGAAGCAGCCACAGCTCTGTCCTAATTGGTTTAAGAGAACATACGTGACACATACAAGAGCCTTGAAGTCATTAACTACTTCTTGCTACCCCCTCCTTGGCGATGAGCTACTTCTGGCCGTCTCCTCATTAACATCAGCTCAGTGAGTATTCTCTCACACAGAAAGAAGGTCAGTAATTAGCTATTTTCTCACACAGTAAAAAGGTTGGTGGGAAACAAACAACGTTTTAGCTAGCGTATGGCTATAAACAAAGCAGAGGTTTCGCTTTGGTAACAGCCCGGGGCTCCGGCCCGTCGCTGCCCGCTCGCCCACAAGATGGCGGCGCAGCGCCCCCTCCGCTCCCCTCACAGCGCCGCGCGGCCACCCCGCCTCCCTTCCGCCGCCCAATAGGACGGCGAGGAGCTCGGTGACGCCACGGGTCGCTGGGCAGAGCAGGGAGAGACGGCGGGAAGGGGCGGAGGAGAGGGGGGGAAAGGGGCGCTGCCGCAGGGGCTGCCGGGATCGTGGCGGTTCGGTGGAGGGTGGGGCCGGGCCGCAGCGGGAGGACCCGAGCCGGGGCGCCGGGGGGGGGGTGTTTGTGTGTTACCGGATCCCGGGGTCCCGTCCCGGGTCTCTCCGCAGAGATGTTCTTCACCTGCGGCCCCAACGAGGCCATGGTGGTGTCGGGTGAGTCGGGGGCTTCCCCCGGACGCCTGGGTCCCTTCTACCCTGAGCCTCCTGGGTGTGTGTTTCCCCCCCCCGGATGCCTGAGTCCCCCCTGGACGCCTGGGTCCCCATAGGTACCCCCCCCCCCAAGGTGTCCTGGGTGCCCCCATGGTGATTTGGGTCCCCCCCCACGCTCCCAGGACACCTGGGTTCCCCCCGGACGTCTGGGTCCCCATGGGTGCCCCCCCATAGTCAACTGGGTGTCCCCTTCCCGGACTCCTGGGGCCCCCATAGGTGCTCCCCCATAGTCAACTGGGTGGGTGTCCCCTTCCTGGACGCCTGGGTCGCCCCCCCCTCTGACGCCTGAGTCGTGTCGTCGTCCCCCCCCCCGGATGCCCGGGTCCCTCCTGGATGCCTGGGTCCCTCATAGGTGCCCCCCCCCCCCATAGTCAACTGGGTGTGTGTCCCCTTCACGGATGCCTGGGTCCCCCCCAGACGCCTGGGTCCCCATGGGTGTGTGTGTCCCCCCCCCCCCCCATGGTTAACTGGGTGTCGTGTCCCCCCCCCCCAGACGCCTGGGTCCCCCACTCAACCTCCCTGTCCCCACAGGTTTCTGCCGCAGCCCCCCCGTGATGGTGGCCGGGGGGCGGGTGCTGGTGGTGCCGTGTCTGCAGCAGATCCAGCGGTGAGGGGGACATGGGGGGGGGACATGGGGACAGGGTGGGGACAAGGTGGCAGGAGGGTGGCCGGGGACACAAAGATGTGGGGGGGTGACACAGGACCTGGGGGGGGGGGCAAAGGAGGGCCATGAGGGTGACATGGGGGTGGAGGGTTCCACGAGAGGGAATATGAGGGACAGGAGGGGACACCGGGTGACCCCTGTTGTCGTCCCCCCCCCCCCCCCCCCCAGGATCTCCCTGAACACCCTCACCCTCAACGTGCGCAGTGAGAAGGTGTACACCCGCCACGGCGTCCCCATCTCCGTCACCGGCATCGCCCAGGTACTTGTCACCCCCCCACACTCCGTGTCACCCCCCACCACCACCACCACCACCACCACCACCACCACCACCGTGTCACCCACCTTCCCCCCCCACGCGCCCCGTGTCCCTACAGCGGCCTCCCAGCAGGGCGGGCGCAGCCCCTTTTAAGGGGTGCGGCGGTGGGGCCCACCAACTCTTGGGCGGGGCCCCCTTAAAACGGCCGTGTCATGCTGCAGCGTGGCCGGGGTGGGGGGGCGCGCACCCTTAAAAGGGGCCGTTTCTGTGGGCCCCACCGGGGCCCTTAAAAGGGGCGTGTCAGAAGGGAGTCCCGTCCCCCTTCAGCGTATGGGGACGGGGTCTTATTTAAAAGGGGGTTGTTCTGATGGGGCCCACTCCCCCTTTAAAGGGGCAGCGTCCCTTTAAAATCTTCGGAGCCCCCCCCCCCCACCTCAAGGAATGAGGTTTCTGTAAAAAAGTATCGCTGGGGAGGGGGCAGCATCCTCTTAAAAGAGATCTGTCGTGGTGGGCCCCCCCCCCCCTGCTCGGACCCTTTCTGGGAGGGAGGGAGCGGCGTTGTCTTAAAAAGGTATCATTATCAGCTCCCCCCCCCTAAATTTTCTGGAAGGGGCAGCAGCCTCTTGAAACATGGCAGCCCCCCCCTCCCCAAATATTTTAGGGGGGGTGGCAGCCTTTTAAAAGGGCTCCGGCATGGCAGAGTCACACCTTCCTTGCTCTTAAAGGGGTCACGCTATGGTGGTGGGCACACCCCCCCCTTCCCCCGGGGGGTTGACCATGCGAGACGCGTGTGCGAGACCGTGGTGTGTTTCCTTGGGGGGGAACAGGTGAAGATCCAGGGGCAGAACAAGGAGATGCTGGCGGCCGCCTGCCAGATGTTCCTGGGCAAGTCGGAGAGCGAGATCGCCCAGATCGCCCTGGAGACCCTGGAAGGCCACCAGCGCGCCATCATGGCCCACATGACGGTGGAGGTGAGGAGGGGGCGGGGGCAAGACGTGCCCCTTGGGGATGGCCACCCCCCTTCGGCGAGGAATTCCCTCTTGGAACCCCCAGTTCTCTCTAAGCTCCACCCTCCCGATACGAGCCACACCCCTTTTAATAAGGTCCACCCTGTGGAAGCCCCACCCCTGAGGCTCCACCCCTAACAAGGGCCCCACCCCATTAGGCCCCTCCCCTTTGCTAAAGCCCCACCAATGGAACCCCCACCTCCCCCAGGCTCCACCCCTTGGCCAATGAAGCCACGCCCCCTTCCAGAGGCCACGACCCCCCACTGTGGGAGCTCTGCCCCTTGGGCCAGGCCCTACCCTGGTGGCCATGCCCCCTTTGGGAGGCCACACCCCCATGGCCACACCCACCCTAAGCCCCTCCCTCTCTGTGCCCCGCCCCCCAGGAGATCTACAAGGACCGGCAGAAGTTCTCGGAGCAGGTTTTCAATGTGGCCTCCTCCGACCTGGTCAACATGGGCATCAGCGTGGTCAGCTACACCCTGAAGGACATCCACGATGACCAGGTGGCACCTGGGGAGGGGACAGAGGGGGGACAGGGTGGGGACAAGGGTGTCAACATGGCCACCTACACCCCAGTGGGTATCCATGATGACCAGGTGGCAGTTAGGGAAGGACAGAGCGGGGCACAAAGGGACACAGTAGGAACAAGGATGTCAACGTGGTCAACTACACCCTGAAGGACATCCATGATGGGCAGGTGGCACCTGGGGAGGGGACAGAGGGGGAACAGGGTGGAGACAAGAGTGTCAATACGGTCACCTGCATCTTGGTGGATATCCATGATGACCAGGTGGCACCTGGGGAAGGATAGAGTGGGGACATAAGGGGACACAGTAGGAACAAGGCTGTCAACGTGGTCACCTACACTCTGAAGGACATCCATGATGGGCAGGTGGCACCAGGGATAAGACAGAAAGGGGACAGGGTAGAGACAAGGGTGTCAACGGGGTCACCTACACCCTGAAGGACATTTATTATGACCAGGTGGCACTAGAGGGGGGACACAAAGGGACACGGTGGGAACAAGGGTGTCAGCAGGGTTAGCTCTACCCTGATGGACGTCTACAATGGCCAGGTGGCACCAGGGACATGGGGACACAGAGGGGACATAGATACCAGTGTGGTGTTGGTGACACGGGGGTGCAGAAGACTGTGGGTATGAGGACAACGATCCAGGGACGGGGACAATGACCTAGGGATGAAGCTGACACAAAAAGGGTTGTGGGGACAGAGAGAGGGACATAGCGATGGAGCCCTTGGGACAGAGACAGAGGAACAGCGTTTTGGGGACAGGGACGTGGGGGTGGGGACGTTGGGTGAAGGACTGGGACACTGTCCCAGGGTGGGAACGGGGCCACCAGGGTGGGGACAGACAGTGGGGACGTCCAGAGAGGGAGGGGGATGCCATAGAGGGATGGGGCTGTCCTCAGGGCCACCAGCGTTTGTCGGGGCAGGGATGGCCGCAGTCAGGGAGGGACAGGGTGGGACGGGGGTGTGACAGTGTCCCCCCCGTCCCCAGGACTACCTGCACTCGCTGGGGAAGGGCCGCACGGCGCAGGTCCAGCGCGACGCCCGCGTCGGGGAGGCCGAGGCCAAGCGGGACGCTGGCATCCGCGTGAGCTGTCACCTTTGTCACCTCCATCACCTCCGGCTCCCCCCTGGTGTCCCATGTGTGCCCACGGCCCCCCCTGGTTCCTCACTGAGGTCTCCCATGTCCCCCCCCAGCATCCTCCTCACGCACCTCCCATGTCACCGCCGAGGTCCCCATATGTCTCCATGTCCCCCTCCAATGTCCCTGGGCCCCTCGGTCTCCCCATGTCCCTCCACGCCACCCCAACCCCCGGTGTCCCCATGTGTCCCCCCTCAATGTCCCCATGCCTGTGGTTTCCCAGTATCCCCCCTGTCCCCTGGTGTCCCCCTGTCCTGCAGCCTTCCCTCATCTTCCCCCGTGTCCCCACACCTTTCCAGTCCCACGTTGTCACCACGTCTCCTGTCCCCCATCTCCTTTCATCATCTCCCAGTGCACCCCCACCCCACGGTGTCCCCCTGTCCCTCGGTGTCCCCCATGTCCCCCTTGTCCCCGCAGGAGGCACGAGCCCGCCAGGAGCAGGTTTCGGCGCAGCTGCTGAGCGAGACGGCCATGGCGCAGGCCCAGCGTGACTTCCAGGTGCAGCAGGCCCTGTGCGACGCCGCCGTCAGCGCCCGCAAGGCCCAGGCTGACCTGGCCTACCAGCTCCAGGTACGCTGGACGCCTGGGTGTCCCCCCGCCCCGGGGTGTTTGGGACCCCTCTTGGGCCCCCCCCCACACCTGGGTCCCTCCCTGACGTGGTCCCAGACACCTGGGTGACCTGGGTGTCCCCTTGGACACCGGGGTGTGTGTCCCCTGGGATGTGTGGGACCCCTCCTGGGTTACCTGGGTTTCCCACACACATCTAGGTCCCTCCTTGGTGTCGTTTTGGACACCTGGGTCCCCTCCCCAGGACACTCAGGCTCCCCCCTGCACACCCCCACAGTGCCTGGGTCCCCCCCCCCCACCAGACACCTGGGTCCCCCCCCAGACACCCGGGTTCCCAGGACTGATGGGTCTCCCCAGCACCTGGGTCCCCCCAAAACACCTGAGTCCCCCCTGACATCCCCATGGGTGCCTGGGTTCTCCACCTGGGTCCCACGGTGGGACCATCCCCCAGATGTTGGGGTCCCCCCCAGACACCTGGATGCCGTCGTGGGGCTGAGGGGTGCCGTGGGCGCAGGTGGCGAGGACGAAGCAGCAGATCGAGGAGCAGCGGGCGCAGGTGCTGGTGGTGGAGCGGGCGCAGCAGGCGCAGCTGCAGGAGCACGAGATCGGCCGCCGCGAGCGGGAGCTGGAGGCCACCGTCCGCAAACCCGCCGAGGCCGAGCGCTATCGCCTCGAGCGCCTGGCCGAGGCCCAGCGGTGAGCCCTGCCCCTTCCCCGCCCCCAGCTGGTGGGCCCCACCTCCTTGGGTGAAGCATGCCCCCTTTAAGGGAAGTCATGCCCCTTTAAAGAGGAGCCGCACCCCATCTAGCTAAGCCACAACCCCACTATAGCGGGCCCCACCACCTTGGGTGAAGCCATGCCCCTTTTAAGAGAAGCCATGCCCCTTTACACGGTAGCCACATCCCCATTCTGGTGGGTTTCACCACCTTTGGTGAAGCCATGACCCCTTTAAGAGAAGCCACGCCCCCTTAAAGGGGAGCCACACCCTGTCTACCAGGCCACAACCCCATTCTGGTGGGCCCCACCTCCGTGGGTGAAGCCATGCCCCCTTTAAGGGAAGCCACGCCCCTTTAAGGAGGAGCCGCACCCCGTCTCCTAAGCCACACCCCCGCCATGGTGGGCCCCACCACCCTGGGTGAAGCTGTGCCCCCTTTAAAAGCAGCCACGTGCTTTAAAAGGGCACGGTGACCCCACCTGCTGGGGTCCCACCACTCTGACATCGTGCCCTTTTTAAGGGAGGTGGGGCCCTTTGACAGGGAGCCCCGCCCACTTCCAATAAGCCCCACCCCCGTGGTGGTGGGCCCCACCACGTTGGAAAGTCAGGGCCCGTTTAAGGGCAGGTTGCCGCTTTAAAAGGCCCCCTTGTAGGGCACGCCCCCTTTGACAGGCCACGCCCCTCCAGGCCCCGCCCCATTATCAAGCCCCGCCCCCCCCCCCCGCAGGTCGCAGGTGATGATGCAGGCAGAGGCCGAGGCCGAGGCCATGAGGGTGAGTCGGGGGGACCCGGGCACCGGGGTGGGGGGCGTGGGGCGACAGGGGACCCTGGTGTCCAGGCAGGGGGTGACAGGGGACACAGGCATCGGGGGGACACAGGGTCCCAGAGGGGGATGACAGGGGACACAGGTCGTCCTGGGGGACCCTGGTGTCCAAGGTTGGCGGGGGGGTGACAGGGGACCCAGGCATCCGGGAAGAGGGGGTGATGGGGGACCCTGGTGTCGGGGTGGGGGGGACAGGGGACCCTGGTGTCCAGGGGACCCAGGTGTTTGGGCAGGGGGTGACAGGGGACACAGGCATCTTGGGGGACACGGGGTCCGGGTGGGGATGACGGGGGACCCTGGTGTCTTGGGGTCTCCGGTGTCCGGGTGGGGGTGATGGGACCCAGGCATCCAGGAAGGGGGGTGACAGGGGACCCTGGTGTCTGGGTGGGGGTGACAGGGGACCCAGGCATCTGGGAACGGGGTGGGGGGTGGCAGGGGACCCTGGTGTCTGGGAAGGAGGGGTGAGAGGGGACCCTGGACTCTGGGCAGGGGGTGGTGGGGGACCCAGGCGTCCAGGCCAGGGGTGACAGGGGACCCTGGTGGCCGGGTGGGGGTGACAGGGGACCCAGGTATCCAGGAATGGGGGGTGACAGGAGACCCAAGCGTCTGGGGGACCCTGGTGGCCGGGGGAGGGGTGACAGGGGACACTGGCTTCCAGGAAAGGGGGGGTGACAAGAGTCCCTGGTGTCCAGGGTGGGGGGGGTCACAGGCATCCGGGTGGGGGTGACAGGGGCCCCAAGCGTTCGGGGGGGTGGGGGGGTGTTGGACCCTGGGCTGGGGGGGGGGGGGGGGGGGGGTGTCCCCAGGCGTGCGGGGGACCCAGGCGTGCCCCGCAGGTGACGGGGGCGGCGCGGGCGGCGGCGGTGGCCGCCCGGGCGCGGGCGGAGGCGGCGCAGACGGCGGCGAAGGCGGAGGCCTTCGGGCAGTACCAGGAGGCCGCCGTCGTCGACATGGTGCTGCAGCGGCTCCCCCAGGTATTTCGGGGCGCCCCCCCCTGCAGCGTGGGGGAGGTTTGGGGTGGGGGGTCACGGGGAGGGCTGGGGGGTCCCTGGGGTCCCTACAAGGTAACTAGGGGTCTCCGGGGGGGCGTTTCAAGGGTCCCCAAGGGGTCTTTTGGGGTCCCACAGGGTATTTTGGGGTTTCTCCTATGGGAGGGGGGTGTTTGGGGGGGTCCCTGGGAGAATTTGGGGTCCCTACGGAGTATCTGGGGGTCTCAGGGGGGTATTGCAGGGGTCCCTGTGGGGTATTTTGGGGTCTCCCCCATGGATTTGGGGTGCTTTGGGTGGGGGCAGTTTGGGGGCATCCCAGGGCAGATTTGGGGGGGGGTCCCTGGGGGTATTTGGGGTCTCTGTGGGCTCTCAAGGGGGTCTCAGGGGTGCCCAAGGGGTATTTTGGGGCCCCTCCATGGATTTGGGGTCCCTCCTATGGGGTGGGGGCGGTTTGGGGGGGTCTCGGGGTGGGGATTTGGGGTTCCTATGGGGTATCCAGAGGCCAAAGGGGGATATTTTGGGGTCCCCCCCATGGATTTGGGGGAGGTCCCAGGGAGGATTTGGAGGTGCCGTGGGTAGATTTCGGGGTGAAACATGGGGGTTTGGGGCAAGAGGAAGCACAGGGCAATTCAGGGGTGCCATGGGCAGATTTTGGGGTGAAATGGGGTGATTTTGGAACAGGTGGCAAAGGGGGGGGATTTTGGGGTGAGATCTGTGGATTTTGGGGTGCCCTGGGCAGATTTTTGGGGTGAAAGACGCTGGTTTTGGGGAGCAGGTGGCAGAGGCGGTGGCGCAGCCGCTGCTGGGGGCGCGACGGGTGACGTTGGTGGCCGGTGGCTCCGGTGACATCGGGGTGTCGCGGCTCCCGGGGGAGATCCTGGACGTCGTCACCCGCCTGCCAGCCGCCGTCGAGGCCCTGACGGGCGTCAGCGTCACCCAGGTCTGTCCGGACGCCTGGGTCCCCTCGGGGACAAGGGTGTCACGTCTGGGTCCCCTTGGGGAGGGGGTGTCCTGGATACTTGGGTCCCCTCAGGGACAGGGGTGTCACATCTGGGTCTTCTTGGGGAGGGGGAAGCCAGACGCCTGGGTCCCCTCGGGGACAGGGGTGTCACATCTGGGTCCCTGAGGGGTGTCCTGGACGCCTGGGTCCCCTTAGGGACAGGGGTGTCACATCTGGGTGCCCTGGGGGGTGTCCTGGACACGTGGGCCCCTCGGGGATGGGGGTGTCACATGTGGGGGTGCCCTGGGAGGGCACCTGGCCATCGAGGTCACTTGGGTGGGTGGGGACACCTCTGTCCCCTGGGTGTGGGGACACCAGAGCGTCCCTGGGGAGACGGAGGGTGTCCCTTGGGGCGGGGTGGGGGGGGAGGAACACACGGGGGTCCACAGGGTGGGGGGGGGGGACACCTGGGTCCTCTCCTCAGTCCCCCATCTGTCCCCACAGGCTGCTCAGAAGAAGTCCGAGTGCCAGGCCTGAGCCAGTGCCACCGTGTCCCCAAAGTGCCACTACACCTGCGAGGTGTCACCGCTCCCTGGGGCCCTGTCCCCGTGGTGCCACCACCCCCTGGAGCCCCCGTCTCGCCAAAGTGCCACCACCTCCCAGTGACGCCGTGTCCCCAGCGTGCCACCCTGCCTGCGAGGTGCCACCCCCCCCCCCCAGAGTCCCCGTCTCGCCAAAGTGCCACCACCTCCCAGTGTTGCCACATCCCCGTGGTGCCGCCCCCCCCCCCCCCCCCCAATGCCACTGTGTCCCCAACGCGCCACTGCCCCATGGTGCTCCTGTCCCCAAAGTGCCACCCTCCTCTCTGTGCGCTGCCATCCCCCCCCCCACCCCCGGGGGCTGGCGTGTTCCCAAGGTGGGGGACATGTCCCTGCGTCCTGTCCCCGCCTCATTAAAACTGCTGCGTTCACAAGGGACGGAGCTGGGTCCCCTGGGGGGGGGGGGGGGGGTTTGGGGACCCCAGAAGGGACACAGGTGGCCCCTAAGAGGGACAGGGGGAACCTGACCCATTGGAGAGGACCCCCATGGGACAGTGTGACACCAGGTGGAGGACTGGGGGACATCAGAGGTGACATGGGGACTACAGCAGACCCCAAAGGGGTGTCACCGCTCCCCGGAGCCCTGTCCCCATGGTGCCACCACCCCAGGGAGGGACACAGGAGACCCCCTGGGGGGGACAGAAAGGACATGGCGGGGGGTGTGTGTGGAGGGCACCCGGGGCCATGGGGACCCTGAAGGGGACACAGGAACCACCCTGGGGACATCTAGAGGTGGAGGGACCCAGGTGGGACCCCACCACGGGGACCTGGAGGGGACCCCCCCGAGGGACATGGGTGGGACCCTAAAGTGGGCCTGGAGGACCCCAGGGTGGTGGTGGGGAACAGGAGGAACCCCCACCCCACACACGCCATGGGGACAGGAAGGTGACAAGGGATACGCGGTGGCTTTACATCCCGGGTTTATTCTTCGCCCGGGGGCGGCTTTTCAATATGAAAAAAAAAAAAAAAGAAAAAAAAAAAGGAGGGGGGGAAAAAAAAAGCTTAAAAAGGGAAAAAAAATGAACCAAAACAGGATGGATTTGGAGGGGGGAGGGGACATGGAGGGGACAGGAGAGCCCCCACCTGGGGACAGGAGGGACAGGGCCACCCGGGAGCCCCCTGCAGCTGGAGTGGTTGGTGGTTTTGGGTGGAAACGGGGGCAAATTGGTGCCCGGGGGGCTGCAATAATTTAGTGGTGATGTCACCCCCGGCGGTGGGGGACATGGGGACAAGGGGGGGTGACACGGAGGGGACGGTGGCTCTGCAGTGACAGGGGCCATCTGGTGACAGTGACAACAGCAACGGGGTGGGGAATCTGGTGCTGAACATGATCGTGAAGGAGGGGGACGCTCCGGTGACGATGATGAAGGACGGGGACTCTTCATGATGGAGGATGAGGACTCGGGTGACCATGATGAAGGACAAGGGCTCTTCAGTGATCATGATGAAGGACGGGGTGGGACTCTCTGGTGACGATGACGCCGGTGAAGACCAAGGACTCTCCCAGAATGATGACAAAGGCTTTGGGCTCTCCGAGGATGATGATGACGAAGGCCAAGAGCTCTCCAGTGACAACGGTGAAGGCCGAGGGCTCCGAGGACAGCCGTGATGAAGGCCAAGAGCTTTTCGGTGACAATGACAAAGGCCAAGCGCTTTCTGGTGACAACAGTGAAGGACAACAGCTCTTTGAGGACGATGACGAAGGCCAAGAGCTCTCCGGTGACAATGACGAAGGCCAAGAGCTCTCCAAGGACCACACAGTGAAGACCAAGGACTCTCTGAAGATGGTGACACGGGCTCGACGATGGCCAAGTGCTTTCCGGTGACAGCAATGAAGACCAAGGGCTCTCCGAGGACACTGACGAAGGCCGAGGATGATGAAGACCAAGGGCTCTTCGAGGACGCTGCTGAAGGCTGAGGATGATGATGATGGACGAGGACGATGCTGCTGAAGGCCGAGGGCTCTCCAAGGACAACGGTGGAAGGACGAGGGCTCTCCGAAGACGACGGCGGCGGCGAAGGACGAGGGCTCTCCGAGGACGACGCTGAGGGAATGAGGGCTCTCCGAGGATGAGGAAGATGGCAGTGAAGGGTCTAGGATGACCAACCCTCAAGCCTCTTCTTCGGCCTCCTCACCGAAGTCCTCCTCCTCTTCGGCGGTGGCGTCCTGGTACTGCTGGTACTCGGAGACGAGGTCGTTCATGTTGCTCTCGGCCTCGGTGAACTCCATCTCGTCCATGCCCTCGCCCGTGTACCAGTGGAGGAAGGCTTTGCGCCGGAACATGGCCGTGAACTGCTCCGAGATGCGCTTGAAGAGCTCCTGGATGGCCGTGCTGTTGCCGATGAAGGTGACGGCCATCTTGAGACCCCGCGGCGGGATGTCACACACGGCCGTCTTGACGTTGTTGGGGATCCACTCCACGAAGTACGAGCTGTTCTTGTTCTGCACGTTGAGCATCTGCTCGTCCACCTCCTTCATGGACATGCGGCCTCGGAAGACGGCGGCCACCGTGAGGTAACGGCCGTGACGGGGGTCGCAGGCGGCCATCATGTTTTTGGCGTCGAAGACCTGCTGGGTGAGCTCGGGGACGGTGAGGGCGCGGTACTGCTGGCTGCCACGTGACGTCAAGGGGGCGAAGCCGGGCATGAAGAAGTGGAGGCGTGGGAAGGGCACCATGTTGACGGCCAACTTGCGGAGATCGGCGTTGAGTTGACCGGGGAAACGCAGGCAGGTGGTGACACCGCTCATGGTGGCAGAGACGAGGTGGTTGAGGTCACCGTAAGTGGGGGTGGTCAGCTTCAGGGTGCGGAAGCAGATGTCGTAGAGGGCCTCGTTGTCGATGCAGTAGGTCTCGTCCGTGTTCTCCACCAGCTGGTGGACGGACAAGGTGGCGTTGTAGGGTTCCACCACCGTGTCGGACACCTTGGGGGATGGGACAACGCTGAAGGTGTTCATGATGCGGTCGGGATATTCCTCACGGATCTTGGAGATGAGGAGGGTCCCCATGCCGGAACCGGTGCCACCGCCCAGCGAGTGGGTCAACTGGAAGCCCTGGAGGCAGTCGCAGCTCTCCGCTTCCTTCCTCACCACGTCCAGGACCGAGTCCACCAGTTCAGCCCCCTCCGTGTAGTGGCCCTTGGCCCAGTTGTTGCCTGCGCCGCTCTGGCCTGGGGTGGGGACACGGTGGGGACATCACAGAGGGGCTCCCCAAGGGAAAAACTGAAGCCTTTGGGGACTTTGGTTGCTCACTTTGGGGGCTTTCAGGCCAACCTTGAGTACCCTGGGGACCTCCAAACCAACCTTGATCACCTCAAGGACCTTGATCCCACCCTTGAGGTCCTCCATCAACCTTCTTGGGAACGTCTATCCCAACCCTGGGGACCCTGAGCTCCTTGGAGACCTCCGTTACCCTCTATGGTGACTTCCAGCCCACCCTTGGGGACTTTATGGTCCTTGGAGATCTCCACCGCTCTCCTTGGGGACCCCCAGCCCATGCATGGGGACTTTATGCTCCTTGGGGACATCCATCACTGTCTTTGAAGACACCTAGCAAGCCCTTGGGGACCTTCATGGCTCTTATCACCTATCTCCAGTTCACCCTTGAGCTCCTTGGGGACCTCCATCACCCTCCATGGTGACTTCCAGCTCACCCTTGGGGACCTCCATCACCCTCCTTGGGGACCCCTAGCCCATGCATGGGGACTTTATGCTCCTTGGGGACATCCATCATTGTCTTTGGGGACATCTAGCAAACCCTTGGGGACACCCAAGTGCCTTGGGGACCCTCATTGCTCTTCTTGCCTATCTCCAGCCCACTCTCGAGGACCTTGGGGACCTCCATCACTCTGTTTTCTCCACCTCCATGCCACCCTTGAGCACCCAGAGACCTCTGTCCAACCCCTGGGGACCTCCAGTTTGCAGCTGAGCTTCTTGGGGACCACCATCCCTCTACTTGGGGACCTCCAGCTGCCCCTTCAAAACCTTAAGCTCCTTGGAGACCCCCAAGCACCTTGGGGACCTTTTGTTACCCTTCTTGGGGACCTCCAGCCCACACTTGGGTACCTTAAGCTCCTCATGGACCTCCACCATTCTCCTTAGGTATCTCCATGCCACCCATGGGCACCCTGAGCTCCTCAGAGACGCCCATCTCCTAGGGGACCCTCATAACCTTGATTTGGGGACCCCAGAAAACCCTCCGAGAAGCAAAGCAGGGGCAGCTCTGGGATGCAAGAGATGTGTCACTCCACCGGAAAGGGCACCCATGAGCAACCACCAGGACCCCATGGGCCACTACGCTGGGGACAGTGGGGACCAACTCCCCCACTCCACGGTGATGGTCACCTAAGGGCCACCACGAGGAGCCTCACAGCCACCAAAGGAAGAGAAATGCCACCCTGCCAGGATGGGTGCCCCCGGGTCACCTAGGAGGACATAGGGCGGGGGATACGGGGGACCCCATGGGAGAGTGGGTGACACGGGGACTCACCAAAAACAAAGTTGTCCGGCCGGAAGATCTGCCCGAAGGGTCCTGAGCGCACGGAGTCCATGGTGCCCGGCTCCAGGTCCACCAAGATGGCTCTTGGCACATACTTACCCCCTGGGGACATCACCGTGTCACCAAGGGGGTGATGGTGACACCACCACCCCATCCCCAAAACCCCCAGAAACCACCCCCAAAACCTGAGGGGGGCGGGGAAGGGGAATGGGTGAGCTGAGCGTGTTGGGTCTCAGGGGGATGTGGGGAGGGGTGTGATGGGGACAGCATGGGGGTGACAGGGTGACACCGTACCGGTGGCCTCGTTGTAGTAGACGCTGATGCGGTCGAGCTGGAGGTCGCTGTCGCCGTGGTAGGTGCCGGTGGGGTCGATGCCGTGCTCGTCGCTGATCACCTCCCAGAACTGGGGACAGAGGGGGTGGGGGTGGGTCAGAAAGGTTCTTCCCACCACCACCCCCCACCCCGGATGCCTGGGTCCCCTCCATGAGCGGGGACAGGGTGGCCCGGACGCCTGGGTCCCTTTTTTGGGGAGGCAGAGGAAGGTCTGGGGCCCCCATTGGGGCTGCAGGGTGGGCAGGGCCAGTCCTGGGGTGGGAGGGGCTTATTTAGGGGGTGGAGCTTGATCTGGGGTGGGCCCAAGGGGGCGGGGCCTGTAGGAGGGGACACCTCATTGAACCAACCAACCCTGTGGGCTGAGCTTTGAATGGGAGTGGAATCTTACTGGAGGAGGCAGCCCAGGGGGGCGGGGCCTCGCAACTACGAGGGAGATGCACCCCGAGGGCGGAGCCAAGACAGGCAGAACCAATCAGGGGGTGGGGACGGCCCAAGGGGGCGGAGACAGCCATAGAGGCGTGGCCAACACAAAAGGGGCGTGGTCTTGTCACCCGCAGGGGCGTGGCCACACCTCCCCCTTCCCCCCCAAAAAAAACGGCCGGGCGGGAACCGGAAACAGGGTTTGAATCGCGGAAAACGTTTAATTGCCCGAACACCCAAAATTTGCCTTTTTTCCCCCTCTAAAAGACCCACCCCTCCCGTCAAAAAAAAAAAAAAAAAAAAAAAAAAAGGAAAAAAAAAAAGCCACAACAAAAAACCCCAAAGAAACTTAATTTCCCCCGAAATTTCCATTTTCCTGCCCCAAAATGCTGCGCGTGGGGGAGGGGCGGCGGGGAAACAAAGGGCGGGGGAGGGGCGGGCACCCTGGGGACCCCCAATTCCCCCCCCCAAGGTCACGGGGGGGGAAGACAGGGCCACGCCCTGTGGGTGAAAAATGAGCAAAACCATCGAAATTCGGGACTGAAAGTGGAGAAATGAGTGAAAAAACGCCAATTTGGGTTAAAGAACGTCTTTCTGGAGACGGAAAAATCCGCATTAATGAGGAGTTAAAAAATACAATTTACAGAGTTCAGCAATTTTTTTTTTTTTTTTCAGAATCAATCCCGTTTCAAGGCAAAAAAAAAGGCATTTTGTAGCTAAAAAATTTAATTATGGGCTAAAAAGTCCACGGGGTGGGGGGAGAACTAATTTTGGGCTGAAAAATTTCAGTTTTGGCACCGAAATGTGCTTTTTAGGAACAAAAAGCCTCTAAGGTGGTGCTGCAGAAAAAAAAAAAAAAAAAGAGTAATTCTGCAGTGGGATGATCCTGCTTTGACGCTAAAAATCGCTATTATTGGGCTAAAAACACCATTCCGGAGCAGAAAAATGCTTTTTTTTGGGTCTTTAAAAGCCTCTTTTTAGACATTTGGGAGAACAAAGATCCAATTCTGGGGCTGAAATCCTCCATTTTGGGGGTTGAAAACTCCCGTGTGGAGAAACAAAGATCCTATTCTCATGCCGAAAACGTCCATTTTGAGACCAAAAATCGCCCTTTGGGGTGGGGGAAGCCTGATTTTGGTACTAAATATTTATTTGGGGGAGGAAGAAAATCTTCAGGGGAGGGAAAATCCTACTGTTCATCAAAAACAAAAGATTATATTCCGGCAGAGGAAAAGCCTATTCTGAGGTCAAAAACACCCACGTCGGGGCTGAAGCGGCCATTGTGTAGCAAAACCTCCATATTTTGGGGTCAAAAAACCCATCCGTTTTGGAGGCCTTTAATACGCGGCAGAAAAAAAAATAGCATTTGGGAGCATAAAGGTGTTATTCTTGAGATGAGGACCTCCATTTTGGGGGTGGAAACCTCCATTTTGGGGGCGCCACCCCACCCCCCCCGTTTTAGCTGTGAAAAAAATCCGCCCTCAACTAAAAAAGCCTATTTGGGGCTGAAAAGCTCCTTTTGGGTCCTCAAAACCCTATTTTGGAGGTGAAAAAAAGACATCTGGGGACTGAAAACAAGAATCCAGGGAACAAAGATCTCGCTCGGAGGCTGAAAACCTCCATTTTGGGGCTGGAAAACCCTTCTAGGGGCAGAAAGCCACATTTTAATTGTGAAAAATATCCAGTTTCGGGGTGGAAAAAAATCCTTATTTTAGGTCTGAAAACCTCCATGTCAATGCCAGAAAGCCTGTTGAGGGGTGGAAATCCCCCATTTTAGGGCTGAAAACTCAACTTCAGGGAACAAAGCTCTGATTTTGAGGCCGAAAACCTCCATGTTGGTGACGGAAATCCCCATTTTTGAGGCCAAACCCTTTAATTTTGGGGCTTAAATACCTTTATTTTTTACCTCTAAGCCCTATTTTATGTCTGGAAAGGAAACTCCCTATTTCGGAGCACAAAGATCCCCTTTGGGGGGCGAAAAACTTCCATTTTGCGGCCAAGAGCGCCTCCTGAGAGGCGGCACGCCCCTATTTTGGGGCTGAAAACCCCCATTTTGGGCTCAGAAAGCCCTTCTTTTTGGGGCGGGAAACCCTAATTTTGGGGCCGAACACGCTGTGGGCGGCACGCCCCGATTTGGGGGCAGAAATCTGTATTTTGGGGCATAACCCTCTTATTTAGAGCGGGAAGCGCCTACTTCGTGGACAAAATACCTTAATAGAGGGTTACAAATTATATTTTTGGGGCCAAGACCGCCATTGTGGGGCTGAAAAAGCTGCAAGGGGCGGGACGCCGCGATTCTGAAGTAAAAATAGCGTGATTCCGGCTTTTAAAATATAGCTTGGGAAAAATGTGTGTGAAAACCTCTATTTTGAGGCTAATCTCCCCAATTTTGGGGCTTTAAGCCCCGCTTTAAGGCGGAAAATTTCCAAATAGAATAAAAAATAGGAATTTTGGGAACGAATATCGTGAAGGGGGAATTTAGGGGTTAAAAAAAACCCAGATTTTTGTGGTGAAAAGTGCTATTTGGCGGGTGAAAAGCCGCATCCCTGCGCCGTTTCCCTCAGGCGCGGCGGGAAACCGCCATTTTGGGGCCGCGTGAGAAGAAGGGGGGGGAGGGGCGAGGCGCCCCCATTTTGAGGCCGGAAACCTCCATTTTGGGGCCGAACCGCTTCTTTTGGAAGCCGAACCCCCCTTATTTCGAGGCCGCACTTTTCATTTCAGGCCCTCAGCGGGTGGGAAAGTCAAGATTTTAGGCTGAAATCGCCCCGATTCGGGTCCGCCTTTGTCTGACCGCGCGGTGTGGGAGGTGGGGGGGGTGGGGCTTCTTAAAAGGGGCCGCGCCGCAGTAGGGGGGGGAAGAAGGAGGGGGGGCCACCCCGCCGGCCCGACGCCGCCCGCCCGCTGTTCACCTTGGCCCCGATCTGGTTGCCGCACTGGCCCGCCTGGATGTGGACGATCTCCCTCATGGTGGCGGCGCGGGTCGGGCTGGGCGCGGTGACGGTTGCCGGAGCGGTGGGCCCCACCCGGTCTTGCTGGGCGAGTCGGTGGCGCAGCCCCTTTAAGGCGGAAGCGCTGTCGCGAGCGCGGCGGCGGCGACAATGGCGGCTGCCACGGCCCCGCGGCGCCTCATATAGACAAAGCGGCGGCGGCCGGCCCCGCGCTCCCATTGGTCGGCGCCGCCCGCTCGCCGCGCTCCCATTGGGCGGCGCGGGCGGGAGGCCCCGCCCCCTCGCCGGGTCCGCTCTGCCACCTTCTCTATGGCTGGACCTGGGCGCTCTGCGCGCCGCGCTCTATGATAAGCACGGCCCGCCGCAGCGCTCGGAGGACCGTCCCCGCCCCTCTCTATGGTCCTCGCTGGACGGACGCGCGCGGCGCCCAATAGAAGCGGCCGGTGGGCGGTGACGCGAGGCGGTGCCGGCCAATGGGGCATGGAGGGCGGGGCATGGGGGCGGTGGCGCGGGAGGGGTGAGTGTGGGGGCTCCGTGGGGCAGGTTGGGGGGGCCTGAGGGGCAGTTGGGAGGTCCTCGGGCAGTTTTGGGCCCTGTGGGGCAGTTGAGGGGTCCAAGGGGCGGTTGGGACGGGTGTGAGGCAATTCGAGGGGCCCCTGGGGAAGTTTGGGGGGGTTTCGGGGCAGATCAGGGGGTTCCAGAGGCACTTTGGGGGCGGGGACCGGGGCAGTTTGGGGCCCTATGAGGCAATTTGAGGGTCGAAAAGCAGTTGTGAGGGGTGTGGGGCAGCTCAGGGAGTTCTTGGGGCAGTTCGGGGTCCTGTGGGACAGTTTGGGGGCTCCCCGGGACAATTTGGGGCTCTCTGGGGCAGTTTGGGGCTCTCTGGGGCAGTCTGGTGAGGGTCTCTGGGGCACTTGGGGGTCCCTGGAGCACTTGGAGGGGTCGAGGGGCAGTTGCAAGGGGTGTGGGGCAGTTTAAGGGGTTCCCAGGACAGTTTTCGGATCCCTGTGGGGCAGTTTGAGCAGCCCCTGGGGCATTTGGGAGGGGTGTGGGGCAGTTTGGGGCTCTCTGGGAAAGTTTGGGGCTCCCTGGGGCAGGATACAGGCTTTGGGGGGGGCAATTTGGGGAGGGTAGTTAGAAAGCAGGGGGGCAGTAGGAGCCGGGGGGCAGTTGGAGGATGGGGAAGGTAGTTGGGGGTGTTCTTTGGATGCAGGGGGGCAGTTGGGGGGCCAGTAGTAACCGAGAGGCACTTGAGGGGGGCAGTTGTAGCTGAAGGGGGGCAGTTTGGGGGGCGCTTAGGGGCTGGGGGGGCAGTTGTTTCCGTGGGGCAGTTGTTCCCCCCCCTCAGACCATGCAGCGAAGGCGCCACCGAGGCCTCAGCACTGCAGGGGGTGCAGGTAGGTGTGTGTCCCCCCACTGCGATATCGAGGTCCCCTCCCGGACATCTGGGTCCCTTGGAGGGAGGTGGGGTGAAGGGGGGGCTCTCGGGCACCTGGGTCCTCACGGAGGGGGGTGTCCTGCAGCCCCCCGGCTGCCTGGGTCCTCTCTAGGGCGGAGGTCGGAGCCAGGGATCCCCCTCACCAGCGACTCGGAAGACGATGAGCTGCCCTGGGGTGAGTGTGTGTGGGGGGGAACACGGTGTTATTGTAGGACCTACAAAAACACACCAGGGAGGTGGTTACGGTAGGACTGACATAAACACCAGCGTTGTGTTATTGTAGGAACCACCAAAATGGGGTGGAGGGAGGATGAGCCCGGATGCCTGGGTCCAATAGGACCCTCTGGAGTTATCGTAGGCCCTACAATAACGATCTCTGCCCCACTCCCCCAGGCCCTGCCCTCGGAGACGCTGCCTCGCCCCGAGTCGTGCCGGAGAGGTAAGTGGGACCCCGATGTGTGGGTCCCTTGGGGGGGGTTCAGGACCCCAAATCCCAATGTCGTCCCCTCGCAGCGACACGGAGGAGCCAGACGTGTGCCCAGATGTTCGCCCCCCACGAAAACGCCACCACCACACCCCCGCGCCAGGTCACCATCCAGATGTGTCTGCGCCCTGCCCGGATGCGGACATCAGAGGACCCAAAAAGCGCCGTTTTGGCCCCCAAAACTCCCCAGAGCCAGATTTGGGGAGAAAAATAGCTATTCCAAATGTTTGGCCCCAAAATCACTCCCTGAACCCCAAAAAGGTTGCGGATCCAGATGTGAAACATCTGGAAGGCAGCAACCCGACTCTCGATGTCGAGAGTGATGCAGATGTCAAGGCGCTCCAAAAAAACGGCTCTTTTTCACCCAAACCGTCACCGAACTGCCCTGGAGGTGAGCAGTCACCCAGATGTGGAGGAAAGGGGGACAAATCCAGATGTTGGGGATGCCAAAAACGCACGGTGGATGCTGGTGGTGGACAGTGACACAGATGTGGAGGAAGTTGAGGTCCTTCCAGATGTTGGGTGCCCAAAAATACGTAGAAAGGACCTGAAGATGCAAAAAAAACCATGTGTGGAGATGGAGATCCCAAATCCAGATGTTGGGGGTCCCAAAAATGGATGCCGGACCCTTGTGGACAGTGATACAGATGTGGAGATGGAGAGCTCCAGCTCAGCTGTTGAAGGGCCCAAAAACGGACACCAGATGTTCATGGTGGACAGTGATACAGATGTGGAGGAGGATGGAGCCAATCCAGATGTTGGATGCCCCCAAACCCATCAAAAGACCCAAAATATACCCAAAAGCCAGAATATTGAGATGGGGCCCAACGATGCAGCTGTTGAAGGTTCACAGAAAGGACATCGGATGCTTGTGGTGGACAGCGATACAGATGTGGAGGAGAACGGAGACAATCCAGATGTTGGATACCCTAAAACCCGTCAGTCAACCCAAAACATACCAAAAAACCAAATTATTGAGCTGGAGGTGCGAAATGCAGATGTTGAAAGTTCACAGAAGGGTCATGGGGTCCTCATGGTGGACAGTGATACAGATGTGGAGGAGGCCACTTCAAATCCAGATGTTGAGCATCCAGAAAGCCGCAGAAGAGCCCCCAGAGACCCAGAGGTGAGGACAGAGACCACAAATCGCGCTGCTGAAGGATGGCGGGCTCTCCTGGTGGAGAGTGATACAGATGTGGAAGAGGACTTTTCCAATCCAGTTGTTGGGGCTCCAAAAACCCATGGAGCAACCCAAACTGTACTCAGAAACCCAGATGTGGAGAGGCCAGATCCACCCCAAAAGGAGCACTGGACACTTGTGGTGGACAGTGATACAGATGTGGAGGAGAATGAAGTGAATACAGATGTTGGGGGTAAAAAGATCCATAGAATTACCAAAAAACCCTGCAAAGATCCAGATGTGAACGTGGCAAACCCAAATCCAGATGTTGCAAATCTCTCAAATGAGTGTCAGAACCTGGAAGTGGATAGTGACACAGATGTGGAGGAAGAAGACCTGACTCAACATGTTTTTTGCCTGAAAAGCCT
The DNA here is from genome assembly GCA_009819605.1 of Sterna hirundo. Lineage (NCBI taxonomy): Eukaryota > Metazoa > Chordata > Aves > Charadriiformes > Laridae > Sterna > Sterna hirundo. The sequence goes on from WNMW01000078.1 coordinate 279,474, forward strand.
CAAAACACCCCAAAACACCCAGAAAGACCCAACGGTGGTGATGGAGACCCCGAATCCAGATGTTGGTGGCCTTAGCCGTGGCTCGGTGACCTCCAATGGCGACAGTGATACAGATGTGGAGGACCTCGATGCCCTTCCCAACACTGGAGCTCCAAAAACACATGGGACAACCCCTGAGGTCATGGATGCAGTTGCTAAGATGGCTGCTGCTCCAGATGTTGACCCCAAAAGGCTGACGCGGACCAATGATGATCCAGATGTGAAGGTGACATTCCCAACTCCAGATGTTGGAGCCCCCAAAGCCCAGTGCCCGGTCCTGAATGTGGACAGTGATACAGACGTTGAGGACAATGGTGTTATTCCAGATGTTGGGGCAGCGCAAGGGTGTCAAGGGGCACCTGGTCACCCAGATGTGGCAGTGATGTCCCCAAATCCAGATGTTTCCTCTTTCATGAGCCCCCAGAGTGGCAGTGACACAGATGTGGAGGAGGTGGCCCCCACTCCAGATGTTCGGGGCCTCCGGAGTCGAATCTGGACCCGAAACCGGCCCCATCCAGATGTTGGAGGCCCCACCACAGGCAGCGATACAGGTATGAAGGAGCCGGACCCAAAACGGTGGGAATCGCCCCCAAAACGGCGCAGTTTGTCCCCAGAATCACCCGGTGACGCAAGTGTGGAAGGGATGGTCCCAAGCCATCAGGACTCAGCCCCGAATCCAGATGTGGAGGCCCGGAATGCAGATGTTGGGCCCCAGCGGTGCGACGGGGAGCCCCCGGCAAGGGGCAGGGATCCAGCTGCGCCGCCAGGTGTTTCCACCCCCGAATCCCCACGTCTGGCCCCGAATTTGGGTGTCACCGGTGATGCCGAGGCCACCTCCGGAAGGGACGCGGATGCCACGGTGACAGAGAGTGACACCGAGGGTAAGTGGGGTGGCCCCGGCTGCCTGGGTCCCCCCCCAGACACCTGGGTTCCTTCTCAAGGTCCTTTCTCCCCCCCCCACCAGAAGACCCCGAGCTCTTCCTGGAGCCCACCCAGAGCTTCTTGCCACCAGCGACCAAGGGTAGGTGGCCCGGATGCCTGCGTCCCCCCCCCAAAAACACCTGGGTGTCCCCCCCAGATGCCTGGGTCCCCCCGGGGAACACCTGGGTCCCCAGCGTGGCTTTCCCGCAGGCGCAGCCCCAGGCTGGGACCCCGAGGAGCCCACCCAGCGCTTCTTCCTCCCCAAGGAGAAGGAGAAGGAGAAGGAGGAGGAGGAGGAGGAAGAGCAGCCCCCTCCGGAGCCTGCCCGGGGCCCCCTGGACACCAGGGCCCCCCCCGGCCGGCTGGGTCCCCAGCGGGGCTCTCCTACAAACATAGCTCCAGGCTGGGACCCCGAGGAGCCCACCCAGCGCTTCTTCCTCCCCAAAGAGGAGGAGGAGGAGAGGGAGGAAGAGCAGCCCCCTCCAGAGCCCCCCCAGGCTCCCCCGGACACCAGGAGCCCCCCCGGACACGTGGGTCCCCAGCGTGGCTCTCCCACAGACGCAGCCCGGGGCTGGGACCCCGAGGAGCCCACCCAGCGCTTCCTCCCCAGGGAGGAAGAGGAGGAGGAGGAGAAGAAGGAGGAGGAAGAGCAGCCCCCTCTGGAGCCCCCACGCCCCCCACCAGATGCCTGGCCTTCCCCTCCGGACACCGGGGACCCCCCGGAACGCCTGAGTCTCCAGCGGGGCTCACCCACAGACGCAGCCCGGGGCTGGGACCCTGAAGAGCCCACCCAGCGCTTCTTCCTCCCCAGGGAGGAGGAGGAGGAGGAGGAAGAGCAGCCCCCCCCGCAGCCCCCTCAGGACCCTCACGACGCCTGCGTGGCCCCCGTGGATGCCTTGGTCCCCCCGGCAGAGCCGGTGACGGTGACAGCAGCCCAAGAGGGGACAGGGACTGGAGCAGCCCCCGGCGGGGAGGTGAGTGTGAGGGGACCCAGGTGTCCGGGGGGGAGTGGGGGGGGGTCCCCACCCCCCCCCCACCCCCAAAAGGGGACCCAGGTGTCCGGGCATTGACAGACACCCCCACTAAATCCCGCAGGTCATGGAGGGGCCCCGCCGCAGCCGGCGCCTGGCCAGGAGCCGAGGGGGCGGAGCCACGGGGGGCGTGGCCTCAGGAGGGGGCGGGGGCAGCAGGGTGAGGGGTGGGGGAGGACCTGGCCCCGCCCCCGTGCGGCGCAGCCCCCGCCTCCAGGCCCCGCCCCCAACTCCACCGGAGCCAACGGTGACAAGGGGGCGGGGTAAGGTGGAGCCACGCCCCCCTGCCAAGCCACGCCCCTCTGCCAAGCCACGCCCCCGTCAGACAAGCCCCGCCCATCCGCAGGTAGGGATGGGGTCTGTTATGGCTGGGCAGGGCCTAAGGGATGATGGGTGTGTCCATTGGCTGGGCGGGACCAAAGTACAGGGTGTGTCTGTGGGTGGGCGGGGCCTCTGGGCAGTCCCACCCCCACTGGCTGCTGATTGGTGGTGAGCAGGGCGGGGCTTGGAAGGAAGGGGTGGGGTCTCATGAATGTGGCTTCCCTCCCCCCCCAGGAGGAGGAGGAGCCACCAGAGGTCACCGGGCAGCAGCTCCGCCCCCAGGGGGGCCCCGGCTCCACCCCCCCCAAGGTACGGTGGGAAGGGGGGAGGGACAGCACCCCGGGATGTCCCCAAGTGTCCCCCGATGTCCCTGTGTCCCCTCAGGGTGTCCCCTGCCCCGCCCCCAACCTGTGTCTGTCCTCCATCACCCCAAAGTCACCCATGAGCGTCCCCATGTCCCCCCCAGGTTCCCCTGGGGTGTCCCCACGGTGTCCTCAGGGTTGGTGGCAGCGTCCCCATGGTGTCCCCATGTCCCCATGTTATGTTCGTTGATGTGGTGGCCACCCCAGAGGTGTCCTCATGGTGTCCCCATGTCCCCACATTCTGTTCGTCACTGTAGTGGCCACTCCAGGGTTGTCCCCAACGTGTCCCCATGGTGTCCTTATGTCCTCAGGTGCTGTTCACGGGGGTGGTGGCCTCCCCAGACATGGAGGTGGCCCTGAGGACACTGGGGGGGTCCATGGCCACCTCCGTCTTCGACTGCACCCACCTGGTGACCGACCGCGTCCGACGCACCGTCAAGTTCCTCTGCGCGGTGGCCCGCGGCGTCCCCATCGTCACCCCTGAGTGGCTCCACAAGGTCCCATGGGGGCGGGGGACAGGGGAGGGGGACCTTGGGGACCGGGAGAGAGTTTTTGGGGACAGGAAGGAGGATCTTGGGGTCATGGGGGTCCTTGGGGACAGGGCATGGGGTTTCTGGGGACAAGGGGAGGTTTCTTGGGGACATGGGGGTTCTTGGGGACATGAGATCCCTTGGGGACATGGGACAGGGATGGGGTCTTTGGGGACAAGGTTCCTCCCTGGGAACATGGGGGGTCCTTAGTGACACGGGGAGGTGTCCTAGGGGACAGGGGGGTCCTTGCGGGCATGGAATAGTGGTCTTTGGGGACCTGGGGGACACTGGGGGCAGGGGACAGTGTCCTTGGGGGCATGGGATGGGACCTTTGGAGACATGGACAACCTTGGGGACAAAGTAGAGGGTTCTAGGGGACAGAGGAGGGGGCCTTGGGGACAGGGGCTCTTTGGGGACAAGGAACAGGTCCCTGGGGAGAGGGGATGGTGTCTTTGGGGACAAAGGAGGGGTCTTTGGGGACAGGAGGGTTGTGCGGGACAAGGGAGAGGGGTATTTGGGGACACAGTGGTCCTTTGGGACAAAGAAGGGACCCTTGGGGACAAGGGTGGACCTTGAGGACAAGGGGGGACCTTGGGGACAGGCAGTGGGATCCTTGGGGACATGGAGGCTTTGGGTGACAAGAGAGGGGGTCGCTTGGGGGTGGGGGGAATCTGGTGGGTCCCTGGGGTCGGGGGTGCCACCACGTGTCCCCCCTCATGTCCCCAGAGCGCCCGCAGTGGCCGTGTCCTGGTGCCGGGTCCCTTCCTGGTACGTGACAGCCAGCAGGAACGTCACTTCGGCTTCAGCCTGGCCCAGGCCCTGCGCCGCGCCCGCCGCCACCCCTTGCTCCAGGTGACCGTCCCCAACTGTCCCCAGCCCTTCCCAGCTGTCCCCAACCCTTCCCAGCTGTCCCCAACCCTCCCCGAGGGGTACTGTCCTCCCCACAGGTGTCCCTGTCCCCTCACCGAGTGGGGCACCCACTGGGGACTGAGTGCAGGGTGGCCAGGAGGTGTCACCTGATGCCACCTAATGTCACCCGGTGACCCCATGGTGGCCCTGTGTCCCAAAGTGTCCTTGTCCCCGATGGAGTTGGGTGCCCCCCATGTGGCCTTGGTCCCATCTGGCTTGGGGATGGCCAGAGAGGTGTCCCCTCCTTTGCTGGTGTCCCCGCAGTGTCCCCAGGGTGGCCCTGAGGTATCCCTGTCCCCTAGAGTGGCCCTGGTCCCCCAGGTTGTGTCACCCCCGTGTGGCCTCGGTCCAGTGCGGTGGACTCGGGGACAGCCTCAAGGGGTGTCACCTGGTCATAGAATCGTGGAATCATTTGGGTCGGAAAAGACCCTTGGGATCATCGAGTCCAACCATCAACCCCACTCTACAAGGTTCTCCCCTACACCGTGTCCCCCAGCCCCACGTCTGACGAGTCTTGACCACATTCAGGGACGGCGACTCCACCCCCTCCCTGGGCAGCCTCTTCCGGTGTCCGACCGCTCTTTCCGTGAGGAATTTTTTCCTAATGTCCAGCCTAAACCTCCCCTGGTGCAGCTGGAACCCATTCCCTCTTGTTCTATCGCTAATTACCCGTGAGAAGACACCGGCCCCAACTTCTCTCCAACGTCCTTCCAAGTAGTTGTAGAGTGATGAGATCTCCCCTCGGCCTCCTCTTCCTCAGACTAAACAGTCCCGGCTCCTTCCATCGCTCCTCATCAGATTTATTCTCCGGGCCCTTCACCGGCTCCGTTGCCCTCCTCTGCCCTCGCTCCAGCACCTCGAGATCTCTCTCGTCTTGAGGTGCCCAAAACCGGACAAAATACTCCAGGTGTGGCCTCACCAGCGCTGAGCACAGGGGGACAATCCCCTCCCTCCTTCTGCTGGTCACGCTATTTCTAACACAAGCCAGGGTGCCATTGGCCCTCTTGGCCACCTGGGCACGCTGCTGGCTCATGTTCGGCCGCTTGTCAGTTAGAAGCCCCAGGTCCTCTTCTGCCGGGCAGCTCTCCAGCCACGCTTCCCCAAGCCCGGAGCATCCATGGGGTTGTTGTGGCCCAAGGGCAGGACCCGGCACTTGGCCTTGTTGAAGCACATTCCGTTAGCGTTGGCCCATCGATCCGATCTATCCAAGTCTCTCTCTAGAGCCTCCCTATCCTCATGCGGATCAACACTCCCGCTTGGCTTCGTGTCATCTGCGAACCTGCTGGTGATACACTCTGTGTCCTTATCGAGGTCATCAATAAAGATGATCAACAGAAACGGTCCCAACACCGAGCCCTGAGGGACACCACTTGTGGCCGGCCACCAGCTGGATTTAACTCCAGTGACCACCGCTCTTTGGGACCGTCCATCCAGCCGGGGCTTGATCCAGCAGATCGTACGCTCATCCAGGCCACGAGCCGCCAGTTTTTTCCATGAGAATTGGTCAAATGCTTTTCGAAAGTCTAGGTAGACGACGTCCCACAGCTTTTCCCTCCTCCGAAGAGCGGGTCGTCTCGTCGTAGGAGGAGATGGGGCTCGTCAGGCAGGACCTGCCTCTGGCAAACCCGGCCCGCGTTGGCCTCGTCCCCGGCTTGTCCGTTAGACGATCCGTAACGGCGCTGGGGACGAGCTGCTCACGCCGCGTGGCCTGGCGAGCACGGCCGACGGCTCTTTCAGCGCTCTCGGGTGTAACCCACCCGCTCCCACGGACTTGGGCGCATCCGAGCGGCGTAGCGGGTCGCTGGTCGCTCCCTCGTTAATTGGGACGACCTCGTCCGGCTTCCCCTCCCCGTCTCCCAGCTCGTGAGGCCGGGTGCCCCAGGGAACGGCCGGTTCCGCTGCTGCGGGCTGCGGCAAAGCGGGCGTTGGGCACCTCGGCCTTTTCCTCGGCCTTTGTGACTGCGTTTCCCTCTGCATCCAGCAAGGGAGGGAGATTTTCCCTCATCCTCCTTTTGTTGGGAAGGAATTTACGGAAGCATTTTGTGTTCTCCTTGCCAGCTGTAGCCAGGCCGAGCTCTATCCGCGCTGTGGCTCTCCTCGTTTTCTCCCCGCGTAGCTTCGCTACGTCCTCATGGTCTTCAGGAGAGACCTCCCCCTCTTCCGGAGGTCGCAGACGCTCCCTTTGTTCCCGAGGTCCAGCCGAAGGGCCCTATTTAGCCAGGCCCGTCTCCTTCCCCGCCTCCTTGCTTTTCGGCACACGGGGAGGGACAGTCTCCTCCTGGGCCTTTCCGACGTCTCTCTTGAAGTACGTCCGGCCTTCCTGGGCTCCCGTATCCTCCAGGGCCGCCTCCCAAGGGATTTTGTCCGGCAGTCTTCTGAACGGGTCAAAGTTTGCCCTCCGGAAGGCGAAGGTGGCGCTTTTACTAACCCCGCTCCTCGTTTCTCCGAGGAGCAGGCATTCCATCATCTCATGAGTGCCGTGCCCTGGACGGCCACCGACCTTTACTTCGGCACTACAAGCGCTTCCCCGTTCACGAGGAGCAGGTCCGGGAGGGCGCCTTCCCCCGTCGCCTCGCTTGCCGGCTGCGCGAGTTCCTGGAATCCTCCACGCATTCCAGGAACTTTCTGGATTGTTCCCTCTCCGCGTGGGTTGTATTCCCAGCAGATTAGCCGGGAGGTTAAAGTCTTCCCGCGAGAACAAGGACAAGTGACGGCGAGATTTCCCCCATGGAAAGCTTCATCCGCCTCCCGGCTTTGGTCGGAAGGTCCGGAGCGGACTCCCCCAGCGGTGGCAGCTTTCTCGGCCCTTAACCTCATCCAAGCGCTCGCCACCCCCTCGTCCTCGTACCCCATTTCCGAGCTCCCGCAGCGTTCTCTCACATCCAGGGCCGCTCCACGGCCTCCCCTTTCCTGCCTCTCCCTCCTGAAGGGCTCGTAGCCGTCGATGGTGGCATCCGGTCGTGTGGGGCATCCCTTAGTGTGATGTCCCTTAGTGTCCCCTGGGGTCTTCACGCCGTCCCCAAGACGTTCCCCGTGTCCCCGAGGTGTCCTTGTCCCCAAGGGGACATTCCAGGGTCTCGGGAATGGACTGACGGACGTGTCCCCTCTGTGTCTCCCTTCCCCCTCCTGGTGTCCCCAGGGCTACGAGGTCCACGTCACCCCCAGCGTCCGCCCCGAGCCCGAGCACATGAGGGACATCGTCACCTGCAGCGGTGGCACCTTCCTGCCCACCATGCCCCACACCTACGCGGTGAGGGGACAGCGGGGGGGGCGGGAGGGGACGGGGGGGCCCAGAGCGATGGCGGGGGACGGGACACATGGGGGACCCAGAGCCACTGGGGAGGGGACCAAGGGGATGTTGGGGGACCCCAGAGCCGTGGGGTTGGGAATGAGGGGACGTGGAGGGGGGCGATGGGGACCAAAGGGGTATTTGGGGGGGGGTCCCAAAGCCACTGGGGGGGGGACAAAGGAGTTCCTGGGGGGTCAGGGTGCCTTGGGAGGGGGGGTCAGGGCATCCTGGGGGTCTTGGGGGGTCCCATTGGGGTCTCCTGGGGGGGGAGTGGGGGGGGTCAGGACATCCCGGGGGTCTTGGGGGGGTCCCATTGGGGTTGGGTGTGTCCCACTGGGTTTGGGGGGTCCTGGGGGGGGGGTTATGGGGGTCCCAGGGGTATTGGGGTGCTATGGGGGGGGTCAGAACATCCCAGGGCTCCATGGGGAGGGCATCCCATTGGGGTTGGGGTCTCCCGGGGAGGGGTTTGGAGGGATCAGGGCATCCCAGGGCTCCTGGGGGGGTTCCACTGGGGTCTCCCAGGGGGGATTGGGGGGGGGGGGGGGTGTCGGGGTGGTTGGATCGGGGCATCGCAGGGCTTTTGGGGGGGGGTCCCACTGGGTTTGATGGGGCCTCACTGGGTTTGAGGGGTCCTTGGGGGGCTGATGGGGGTCCTATGGGGGGTTGGGGTCCCATGGAGGGGGGGGTGTCAGATCATCCCAGAGCTCCTGGGGGGGGGGGGGTCCCATTAGGGGTTACTGGGGATACTGGGGACACCAGGAAACCTCGGAGTGTTTGGGGGGCAAAAACCCGGCAGAGGGGGGGGCAGTCCTGGCAGTGGGGGGGGGGGGTCTGGGAAATGGGGGGGGGGGCACACCACAGTGACACAGCCCCCCCCCCCCCCCCGACTTTTTGCAGCCCCGGCGGCTGGTGATCTCGTGCGCGGCGGACGCGGGGTGCTGGGCCCCGGCGCTGGGCGCCCGCTTGCCCTTGGCCTCGGCCGAGCTGCTGCTGACGGGGCTCCTGCGCCAGCGCCTCCAGTTGCCCCCCTTCCTCCTGCCCCCCCCCGACGGGACCCCCCCGCAAAGGGCTCCTACGCCCCCCCCCAGAGGACCTTCCTCACCCCCCCGACGCTGCCCCGGAGCCCCCCGACGCTGCTGCGACCCCCCAGGGGATGGGGGGGATGACGACACGTGGCAGGAGCCGACGACCCCCCCTGGAACCCCCCCGAGACCCCCCCGGCACCCGGAGGCGGCCGACGGCCCCCCCCACCCGCTAATAAAGGGGGTTTTTGGCAGTGAAAAAGAGGGTGATTCAGGGTTTTGGGGGGATACGGGGGGGGGGGTCACCTCCCAGGTAGGGGACACCATCTCCCCCCTTCTGGGGGGACAGGGGGGTCTCACCTCCCTGGTGGGGTGGGGGACACCAAATACCCCCTTTTTTGGGGAAACATGGGCGTGTCACCTCCCTGGTGGGGTCGGGGACACCAAATCCCCCCCCCCTTTTTTGGGGGACAGGGGGGTGTCACCTCTCCTGTGGGGTGGGGTCCACAAGCCCCCCTGCTTTTGGGGGGACATGGGGACACAGGGACATATGGGGACAAAGAGGGGACATGGGAAGAGACACAGGAGGGGCTGTGGGGGGACACAGAAGGTGACAGGGACATGGAGGGGACACGGGGGAAGAGGCCCATCTGCATGGCCGTGCTGGCCCTGGGGACACCGGGACCCTCTTGGGTCACCGCGGTGGCCTTGGGGACACCGGACTTCCCCGTAGGGACACCAAGACCCCGTTGCATGGTCGTGGTAGCTTTGGGGACACCAGGAAGCCCCATGGGGACGCTTCAAGGGGACATGGGGGACACACATAGGTGGTGACGTGTGGGGACGTGGAGGGGACACGAGAGAGGGGACGCGTAGGCACATGGAGAGGCCACGTGGGAGGTGACATGGGGACATGGGAGGGGACGTGGGGACAAAGGAGACAGGTAGGACACGTGTTGGGGACAAAGTGACACCGATCCAGGACTGCAACAGTGACGTGTTGACGCCGCTGGCCCCCAAAGAAGCTGCTGGTCCCCAGCGAGGCCATCGGTCCCTGACGAAGCCACCCTCCCCTACCGCGGTCCCCGCAGCAGCCCTGGGAGGGCGGCGGTGGCATCCCGGCAGCGCTGGGCCACGGTGGTGGCCGCGGTGGCATCGGGGACACCAGGATTGACGAGCAGTCCCCGCGCCATCCGCAGCGTCCCCAGGAGGTGGCCCTTGGCCAGGTGGGCGCTGGCGTCCCACAGCGCCTCGGCCGCTGCCACCGCTGCCATCAGGTCCTTGGGGACACCAGGACCCTCCTGGGCCACCCCAGGAGCATCAGGGCCACCGTGTCCAGCAGCCATGGCAGCCACGGTGGCCTCGATGTCCTCGAGGCAGCGGCGCAGGTGACAGTAGAAGTAGGTGGCCCCATGACAGGCGGCCACCAAGCGTCCCAGGGGCTCGTAGGCCACCGCTGCTACCCGTCTCCGTTCCTTGGCCACCGCCGTCTCCACCATTGCCACCGCCGTCTTCTCGGTGGCCTCAGTGGCCGCCTGCAGCCCTGCGCTGGCCTCGGCCACCTGTCTGTCGTGGGCTGCCACCACCTCGGCCATCGTGGCCACCTCTGAGGTCACCGGCAGTGCCCGGGTGGCCCCCAGCAGGTCCTGGTGCGCCTTGTACTGCTGGGCCACCGCCGCTGCCAGGTGGTCCTTGGTGACCTCAGTGGTGGCCCCCGCGGTGGCCGTGGTCCCACAGGCATCCCGCAGACGCACAGCGTCCCCTGCCAACGTGGCCCAGGTGGCCTCCACAGAGGCCACCGCCTCCCGCCACTTGCGGGCGATGGTTGCCACGGTGGTCCAGGGGTCCCCCGCAGTGGCCGTGGGGACAGCGGGATCCCCTGGCGGGACAGCAGCAGGCTCAGGGGTGGCCACAGGGGTGGCCCCTGTGGTGGCCCTGGCTGTGGCCAGGGCACGATAGAGGCGGGTGGCCTCTCCATGAAGGTGGCCCATGGCCCGTTTCATGTTGGCAATGAGGGCCACCAGCCCGGCCCGCAGCGAGCCTGGTGGCACGTCCAGGGGGACATCCCCTGGGGTGGCCCCCAGCTCGCCCAGGATGGCCACCACAGTCACCAGCGGCTCCAGCAGCTCTGGGGACACCTGGGGACAGGGACACGGCCGGTGGCACGGTCCCCCACGTCCCTCATCTCCTGGGTGTCCCCCACGTCCCTTATCCCCTGGGGGATCTGATGTCCCCCGTCCCCTCTGCTGTCCCCATGTCACCCTGGGGTTCCCCGATGTCCCCTGTCCCCTCCCTGGAGTTCTCTATGGCCTTTGAACCCTCTGGGGTCCCCTGACGGTCCCTTCAGGCTCTCCCGATGCCACCCTCAGGTCCCCCGTGTCCCTTGTCCCCTCCTCGGGGTCCTCCAAAAGCCCTTGTCACCTTCAAGGTCCTCTGATGCCACCCTGGGTTTCCCCATGGCCCTTGTCCCCTTTGGGGTCCCCTGATGTCATCCTGGGGTCCCCCCATGTCCTCTGTCCCCTTCATTGTCCCCACTGTCCCCCCGGGGTCCCCCCCCCATCCTATGTGACCCCCACGCCCCCCTGTCACCCTGTCCCCGTCACTCACCTGCCACCCCATTCCCCATCCCCACTGTCCCCTCTGCCACCGCCCTGTCCCCTTGTCCCCATTACTTGTCACCCCCTGCCCCCCCCACACCCTCCGTCACCCCCCTGCCACCCAGTCCCCTCTGACCCTCCTGTCCCCTGTCTCTCTGCCACCCCCATCCCCTCTGTCACTGCCCTGTCCCCGTCACCCCCCTGCCACCCCATTCCCTGTCCCCACGTCCCCTCTCCCACCCTGTCCCCTCTGCCACCCCGTCACCCCCTGTCCCCATCATCGTCACCCCTCCGTCACCCCCGTCCCTTCTGCCACCCCCTGCCATCCCCATCTCCTGTCCTCTCTGCCACCCCATCGCCCCTGTCCCCTCTGTCACCGCCCTGTCCCCGTCACCCCCCTGCCACCCCATTCCCTGTCCCCACGTCCCCTCTCCCACCCTGTCCCCTCTGCCACCCCGTCACCCCCCTGCCACCCCCTGTCCCCATCATCGTCACGCCTCTCACTCCCATCACCTCTGCCCCGCAAGTCCCCACCCCCCCTCCCCGTCACCCCCTGCCACCCCCTGTCCCCTCTCTCACCCCCTGTCCCCATCCCCCCTCCCCGTCACCCCCTGCCACCCTGTCCCCTCTGTCACCCACTGCCACCTCCTCTCCCCTCTCTCACCCCCTGCCACCTTCTGTCCCCATCCCCCCTCTCCGTCACCCCCCTGCCACCCCCTGTCCCCTCTCTCACCCCCTGTCCCCATCCCCCCTCCCCATCACCCACTGCCACCCCCCGTCCCCTCTGTCACCCACTGCCACCTCCTCTCCCCTCTCTCACCCCCTGCCACCTTCTGTCCCCATCCCCCCTCTCCGTCACCCCCCTGCCACCCCCTGTCCCCTCTCTCACCCCCCTGCCACCCCCTGTCCCTTCTGCCACCCCACTGCCACCTCTCTGCCCTGTCCCCTCCCCCACCCCGACCATCCAGCGCCGAGATTTGTCCCACCTCGGGGGGGACGATGGCCCCAGTGGCCTCGGGGGTCTCCATAGGTGGTGGCAGCTTTGGGGACGCGGAGGGGACGCGGAGGGGGACACGCAGGGCCGGAATGTGGCGGCGGCGGCGGGGGCCGGACACAGTCCCAGGGTTGGGCCGGGCTCAGCCCACAGGGGCTGGGCGAGGGGACGCCGCCAGCGGGGACGTCACCCGCCCCGTCACCCCAGCACGGCCACCCACCCCCCGATGTGTCCCCCCCCATGTCCCCAACGGGACCCCACAGCCCACAATGTCCCCAGAAGGGCCCCAGCACGGCCACCCACATTCCTCAGTGTCCCCCAGTGTCCCCAACAGGGTCCCACAGCCGCCGGTGTCCCCCGATGTCCCCAACACAGCCCTATGGTCCCTGATGTCCCCCCTCAAAGTCCCCAGCGTGGCCCCAGCACGGCCACTCACCCCCTTCCATGTCCCCACGTGGCCCCAGCGGGACCCCACAGCCCCCCGTGTCCCCCCGTGCCCCCAATGGGACCCCACAGCCCCCAGTGTCCCCTAATGGGACCCCACGGCCTCCAATGTCCCCCTTGATGTCCCCAGTGGGGCCCCAGCACGGCCACCCGCAGTCCTCGGTGTCCCCCAGCTCCTGATGTCCCCCACTGTCCCCAGTGCAGCCCCATGGCCCACATGTCCTCCCCCCAGTGTCCCCAGTGGGGTCCCAACACGGCCACCTGCAACGTTCAATGTCCTCCCCGTGTCCCCTTGATGTCCCCAACATGTCCCCAGTGCTGGCTCCGGCACGTCCCCAGCGTGTCCCCAGTGCTGACCCCAACGGTGGCCTCAGTGTCCCCAAATGTATCCTCAATGGCAGCCCCAGCGTGTCCCCAGCGCTGGCCCGGTGATGGCCCTGGAGTGTCCCCAATGGTGTGGCCAAGGTGGCCTCAGAGATGTCCCCAACACAGCCCCAGTGATGTCCCCAGTGTGGCAATGGCTTGTCCCCAGTGCCGGCCCTCAGCATGTCCCCATCATGGCCACAATGATGTCCCCAGTGTCCCCCCAGTGCTATCCCCAACATCCCCTGATGCGTCCCCACCATGTCGCCCATGGCTCGGGGACATCCGGCCAGGCACCCTTGGGGACACTGGGGACAGTCCCGAGCCCTTTGACGGGGATGGCTTGGGGACATCCCTCCTCCTGGTGTCCTCTGAATGGGGTGGGGATGTCCCCTTGCCCTGGCGTCCCCACGTCCCTGCCGTGTCCCCAACCCCAGTGACAGGTCGGGGGCTTGGTGTGTCCCTGAGGTTTATTGGGGGGACGGTGTCACCAACCCGTCCCTGGTGTCCTCGGACCACAAAGGGGACCACAAAGGGGACACCCTCAACCTCCTCAGGTGGGATAGGGGACGCCCTGGTGTCCCCAGAACAAGGAGGGACCCCTGGGTGTCCCCAGATGGGATAGCGGACATCGGGATGTCCCCAGGCTGAGGAGGACCCTCCAGGTGTGCCCAGATGGGACAGGGGACATCGGGATGTCCCCTGGATGAGGAGGACCCTCTTGGTGTCCCCCGGTGGGACTGGGGATATCCTGGTGTCCCCAGAACAAGGACGGACCTCTGGGTGTCACCCGATGGGATAGGGGACATCGGGGTGTCCCCAGGATGGAGAAGGGACATCGGGGTGTCCCCAGGATGAGCAGGACCCTCCCAGTGTCCCCATCCTTGTCCCTACCCGTCCCCCGGCAGAGCCTCCAGCGCCCGGGCCAACCTCTCCGTCCCCTCCTTGGCCCCCATGGCTGTCCCCAAGGCCACCACGGCGTCCCCCAGGGCCCGGGCGCTGGCAGGGAAGCCCTGACCCATCTCCAGGTCCTGGGTGACAGCGTCCACCAGGGTCCTCAGGTGACCGGTCACCTCCTCCAGCATCCCCAGGGTGACATTGGCATCGGCGATGGCCTTGGTGGCCTCAGTGGTGGCGGCGGCGGCGGCGGCGGCGTCCCGGGCCAGGCGACGGTAGCGGTTGGCTTGGTGACGCTGGTGGCTGGCGGCGGTGGCCAAGTGACGCTCGGACGTCTCCGTGCCCCACAGGGCCACCTGGCAGAGCACGGCGACGGTGGCCAGGGAGGGGACGAGGTGGCTCTCCTGCGTCACCCCCAGCGCCTCCCGCACCACGTCCAGGGACACTGCGGGGACAGCGGGGGGACGGGGACATCACCTGGTGTCCCCAGTCCCATCCCAGTGTCCCCAGTCCCCTCCCAGGGTCCCCTCTCCCCTCCTGGTGTCCCCTCCCAGTGTCCCCAGTCCCCTCCCAGGGTCCCCTCTCCCCTCCTGGTGTCCCCTCCCAGTGTCCCCAGTCTTGTCCCAGGGTCCCCTCTCCCCTCCTGGTGTCCCCTCCCAGTGTCCCCAGTCCCCTCCCAGGGTCCCCTCTCCCCTCCTGGTGTCCCCTCCCAGTGTCCCCAGTCTTGTCCCAGGGTCCCCCCTTCCCTCCTGGTGTCCCCTCCCAACGTCCCCAGTTCCCTCCCAGGGTCCCCTCTCCCCTCCTGGTGTCCCCTCCCAACGTCCCCAGTTCCCTCCCAGTGTTCCCAGCAGCCTTGTTCCAGTGTGCCCAGTCCCCTCCCGATGTCCCCAGTCCCATCCCAGCGTCCTCCATCCCCTCTGGATGTCCCCGGTCCCCTCCCAGTGTCCCCCAGTCCACAGCAGTTGAGGGGAAGCTCTACACTGGTCTACACTGGTCTGTAGGACACCCAACTGGTCTTTACTGGTCTCTACTGGTCTACGCTGGCTCCTACTGGCCCCTACTGGTATATACTGGTTTGAACTGGGCTGTGGAGCTCCTTAGCAGCCCATATAGGTCCAGGCAGGCCTATAGCGGTCAGAGCAGAGAAGCTTCTACTGGTCTGTAGGGTTTCTTACTGGTCCGTACTGGTCTGTAGGGGCCTCTACTGGTATTACTCATTCAAAGAGATCTGTAGGGCTTCCTACTGGTCTGAACTGGTCCGAACTGGTCCCTGCCGGTCTACAGTGATGCCTACGGGATCATACTGTTCCACACCGGTCTGTGAAGGTCCTTACTGGTCCATACTGGTCTACAGCGGTCAGGCTATGGGGAAGTTTGTGCTGGCCTGCAGTGGTCGTGCACTGGTCTGTACTGGTCCCTACTGGTGTACACTGGTCCTTAGCGGTCTCTAGTGGTCTGAACTGGTCCATTCTGGCCTATACTGGCCAGGGCAAGAGGAAGTCTATACTGGTCCGTAGAGCTTCCTACTGGTCCATACTGGTCTGTAGGGTTCTCCACTGGTATTACTGGTCCAAGCGGATCCGTAGGGCGCCCTACTGGTCTAAACTGGTCCCTACTGGTCTGGGCAAGGGAAAGTCTCTACTGGCCTGTAGGGCTTCCCACTAGTCCGTACTGGTCTGTAGGGCTCCCTGCTGGTCCATACTGGTCTGTAGGGTTCTCTGCTGGTATTACTGGTCCAAGTGGATCTGTAGGGCGCCCTTCTGGTCTAAACTGGTCCCTACTGGTCAGGACAGGGGAAAGTCTCTACTGGTCTGTAGGGCTCCCTGCTGGTCTGTAGGGTTGTCTACTGGTATTACTGGTCCAAGCGGATCCGTAGGGCTCCCTGCTGG
This sequence comes from Sterna hirundo, assembly GCA_009819605.1. Taxonomy (NCBI): domain Eukaryota; kingdom Metazoa; phylum Chordata; class Aves; order Charadriiformes; family Laridae; genus Sterna; species Sterna hirundo. The sequence goes on from WNMW01000078.1 coordinate 295,082, forward strand.
CCTGAACTGGTCCATTCTGGTCTATACTGGTCCGTACTCACGCAGGGGAACGCAGAGAAGCATCAGCACCAGGGTGATGGTCCGGACCAGCCTCAGACCCCAGCGGCGCCGGCGGTTCCGGCGCAGCTCCTGCTCCAGCTCCTTGGCGCTGGCATCGGAGGCCACCGCCAGCATCCGGTAAAGACTTTCGGCGTCGAGCCCCGGCGTTGGCGTCGCCATCGCCGCCTCCGCCGCCTTCGCCGCCACCAACGCCGCTTCCAGCCCCGCCTGTGCCGCCTCCGCCTCCTCAAGCGCTGCCTGCGCCTCCGCCAGCGCCGCCGTCACCACCGTCCCCGGCATCCCCAGCGCCTCCGCCAGCCCCGCCAGCACCCGCAGCGCCTGCCTGGAGGCCGCCGCGGCCGAGGCCACCGCCGGGGACAGCGGAGGAGAGGACATCCTGCGGGGGACCCAGGTGTCTGGGTGGGGACCCACAGATTTGGGTGGAGACCCAGGCATCCGGGGTGGGGACCCAGGTGTTCGGGGTGGGGACCCTGGGGACCCAGGTGTCCTGCGGGGCACTCAGGTGTCCGGGTGGGGACCCAGGCGTCCGGGTGGGGACTCCTCCCCAAGCTGCTAATGGAGATAAGAGGGACCCAGGCGTCTGGGTGGGGACCCCATAATGGAGATAAGAGGGACCCAGGCGTGGGGATGGGACCCACGCGTTCGTGAATGGGACCCCGGCATCGGGGTGGGGACCCAGGTGTCCAGGGTGGGGACCGAGGCATCCGGTTGGGGACCCAGGTATTCAGGGATGGTATTCGGGGATGGGACCCTCTCCCCAACCCCATAATGGAGATAAGAGGGACCCAGGTGTCCGTGGATGGGACCCATGTGTTTGGGTGGGGACCCAGCTGTCCGGGTGGGGACCGAGGCGTCCGGTTGGGGACCCGGGTATTCAGGGATGGTATTCAGGGATGGGACCCCTCCCCGACCCCATAATGGAGATAAGAGGGACCCAGGCGTTCGGGGATGGGACCCAGGCGTCCGGGCGGGGACCCAGGCGACCGGTAATGGGACCCATGTGTTTGGGTGGAGACGCAGCCGTCCAGGTGGGGACCCCATAATGGAGATAAGAGGGACCCAGGCGTGGGGATGGGACCCACGCGTTCGTGAATGGGACCCCGGCATCGGGGTGGGGACCCAGGTGTCCAGGGTGGGGACCGAGGCGCCCGGTTGGGGACCCAGGTATTCGGGGATGGGACCCCTCCCCGACCCCATAATGGAGATAAGAGGGACCCAGGTGTCCGTGGATGGGACCCATGTGTTTGGGTGGGGACCCAGCTGTCCGGGTGGGGACCGAGGTGTCCGGTTGGGGACCCAGGTATTCGGGGATGGGACCCCTCCCCAACCCCATAATGGAGATAAGAGGGACCCAGGCGTTCGGGGATGGGCCCCAGGCGTTCGGGGATGGGACCCAGGCGTTCGGGGATGGGCCCCAGGCATCCGGGCGGGGATCCAGGTATTCAGGGAGGGACCCAGCCGTCGGTGCCAGAAGGGACCCAGGCGTCCGGGCGTGGCCGCCATTGCCGCCGCGAGGAACCCGAGGCGTCCGGGCGCAGGAAGCCGCCACTTCCCTTTCCGCAGCCACGGAGGGACCCAGGCCTCCGCCTGCGCTTCTTCCCCCCCCTGCTCCCGCAAAACCCCGGCCCCCCCCCTCCCACCCCTGGGGGGTGTCCCCCCCCACCCTCCCTGCGAGGCACCCAGGCGTCCGGGTATGGCCGCGCCAGCACCTACCTCCCTCTCTCCCTTGACGACGGTCCCCACGGACGGTGGCACCTACGTCACTGCCGCTCCCATGGGACCCAGGCATCCGGGGAGACGGGAGGGACCCAGGCGGCCACGGTCCTGCCGCCCCTTGGAACCCCATTTTACCCCCCCCGGGCCCTGATTTACACCCTCAGGGACCACGTTTACACCTCCGGGGCCCTCATTTACACCCCAAGGCCCCAGATTTACACCCTCAGGGCTCACGTTTGCCCCCTCAAGGCTCAGATTTACCCCCTGGGGCCCTGATTTACCCCCTCAGGCCCCGATTTACATCTCCCGGATCCTCATTTACACCTCCAGGGCCCTCATGTACCCCCTCAGGCCCGGATTTACACCTCCAGAACCCTCGCTTACACCTCCAGGCCCCTGACTTACCCCCTCAGACTCAGATTTACTCCTGCAGGACCCTGATTTACCCCCTCAGATCCAGATTTACACCTCCACGGATCAGATTTACACCTCCAGAGCCCTGATTTACCCCCTCAGACACTGATTTATGCTTCTAGGGCCCTGATTTACTCCTCCAGGACCCTGATTTACCCCCTCAGCCCCTGATTTACACCTCTAGGACCCCCATTTACTCCTCCAGGGCCCTGATTTGCCCCTCAGGCCCCTGATTTACCCGCTCAGGGTGTGATTTACACCCCCATGACTCTGATTTACACCCCCAGGACCCTGAGTTACCCCTGAGGGCTCAAATTTACGCCCCCCAGCCCCCATCTCTACCCCAGGCCCCGCCCCTCGCGCCCTGATTGGCGGAGCCCCCGCGGGGGGGCGGGACGAGCCGCCGCGGTCTCCGCAGCGTCTCCAGGCCCAGGCGCGGTCTCCCATTGGACAGCGGGAGGGCGGGACTTTCGTGTTACCGCCTCTCATTGGCTACCGCTTTCCGGCGGCCGGGGTGAGGGGGGCGGGCTCTTCGCTCAGCCCCGCGCGCTGATTGGCTGCGCCGAGCGGAGCGGGAAGAGCGGCGGCGGCGGCGCGTTCCCGGCGTGCCCCGCGCGGTCGTGAGGGGGGACGGGGGGTACTGGGTGCACTGGGAGGTACTGGGAAGGGCTGGGGACGGGGGGAGGCGCTGGGAATTGCTGGGAGCCCCTGGAATTGGGGAGATGGGGGGCAGCTGGGAGCCACTGGGAACCACTGGGAACGTGTGGGGGGAACTGGGAGTCACTGGGAGGCTGAGGGGCTGGTTACTGGGAGCCACTGGGGGTACTGGGACCCCCTGGGACCTTGAGGGGGGCAATGGGGAGCCACTGGGAGATAGTGGGAACATGTTGGGGGGGAACTGGGAGTCACTGGGAATATGAGAGGGCAGTTACTGGATTGTGTGTAAGGGAGAGTAGGCCCTCACTGGGGGTTACTGGGAGGTGCTGGGGATAGGGGAGTACTGGGGGCTACTGGGAGTTACTGGGGGGTGGGAGGTTTACTGGGACCGTGTAGGGGGGAGCAGGCCTTCAGTGGGGGTTACTGGGAGGTACTGGAACGGGGGATAGGGGGCTACTGGCAGTTACTGGGGCCGTGGGTGGGGTTACTGGGACTTACTGGGAGTCGTGTGTCCGTCCCCCCAAGGTGCCACCAATGGCCGAGAGTCACCCGGAGCCACCGGGCACTGGTGAGCCCCGGATGTCTGTCCCACCCCCCAGGAGACCTGGGTCCCTCCTGTCCCCCACCCCCCGTCCCCCCCCCGACACCTGGGTCCCTCCTGTCTCCCCCAGGTCTGTGGGGCCTCGTCCCCCCATCGCACTTCGTGCTCCGCCCCCCCGGCCCCAGCACCAGGTAAGGACTCCCAGTGCTCCCAGTAACCTCCCAGTTACTCCCCCCGCCCAGTGCTCCTAGTAATCCTCCCAGTTGCTCCCACTAACCCCCGGTTGCCCCCCCCCATGTACTCCCTAATTGCTCTTACTGCACTTTTATATTCCCAGTAGTTGTCCAGTAACCCCCCAGTGCTCCCAGTAACCTCCCAATAGCCCCTCCAGTGTTCCTGATGACCCTCCCAGTAACCCACAGTGCTCCCTCTAATCCCCCAGTTTTTCCCCCCAGTGCTCCCAGTAACCCCCCAATGTTCCCAGTACCCCCCAGTGCTGCCAGTAATCACCCACTAACCCTCCCAGTGCTTCCTGTAATCCCCCAGTTTTCCCCCTCCAGTGCTCCCAGTAACCCCCTGCTCTTCCCAGTAATCCCTTACTAACCCTCCCAGTGCTCCCAGTAACCTCCCAGTGTTCCCGGTACCCCCCAGTATTTGCAGTAATCCTCCACTAACCCTCCCAGTAACCCCCAGTGCTCCCTGTAATCCCCCAGTTTCCCCCTCCAGTGCTCCCAGTAACCCCGCAATGTTCCCAATAATCCTCTGCTAACCCTCCCAGTAACCCCCCAGAGCCTGGACACTGAGGTCCCCTTTGGCAGGCCCCTGGAGGCGGAGCTTGAGGCTGAGAGGAGGCGTGGCCAAGCCTTAGAGGCGGAGCTTGAGGCTGAGAGGAGGCGTGGCCAAGCCCTAGAGGTGGAGCTTGAGGCTGAGAAGGGGCGGAGCCATGCATTGGGGGCGGAGCTTGAGGCTGAGAAGGAGCGTGGTCAGTTCCTGGAGGCGGAGCTTGAGGCTGAGAAGGGGCGGAGCCAAGCATTGGAGGCAGAGCTTGATGCTGTGAGGGGGCGTGGCCAGGCCCAGGGGGCGGAGCCTGATGGGGAGCAGCCCCTGGAGGAGGTGAGCCCCGGCGCCTGGATCCCCTGGGAGCTGTGTCCCCTCCCCTTGGGGACACAGTGGCCCTGTCCCCACGGTGTCCCCATGGCGGGGGGGGGGACAGTGGTCATGTCCCTTGTCCCCACAGTATCCTCAGGATGTCCCCACGTCCCCTGCTCCCCTGCCCTTCGGGTGGCCCTGTGGTGGGAGTGACACGGTGGCCATGTCCCTTGTCCCCACAGTGTCCCCGGCATGTCTCCATGTGCCGTGTCCCCCTGGTGTCCTCAGGGTGTCCTCCTGTCCCCAGAATGTGACATGGTGGCCCTATACCCTGTCCCCAGGATGTCCCCATGTCTCCATGCCCCTCTGGTGTCCCTGTGGTGTTGCCTTGTCCCCAGGGTGTCCCTGTGGCAGGGCGACATGGTGGCCCTATGCCCTGTCCCCACAGTGTCCCCAGGATGTCCCCATATCCCTCTGGTGTCGCCAGGGTGTCCCTTTGTCCCTGGGGTGTCTCTATGTCCTCTGTCTCCCCAGCGTCCCAATATCCAGTGTTTCCAGGATGTCCCCATGGTGTCCCCCAGTCCCCAGGCTGTCACCTTGTCCCCATGTTGTACCCATGGTCCCTGTCCCCAGGGTGACCCTATGCTCCCTGTCCCGGCGGTATCCCAATGCCCGGTGTCCCCAGGATATTCCTGTGTTTCTTTGGTGTCCCCATGGTGTCCCCCTGTCCCCAGGTTGTCGCCCTGTCCTCATGATGTCCCTGCATCCCCTCTCCCCGGGATGTCCCCGTACCCCCTGTCCCTGCAGTGTCCCCAGGGTGTCCCCTTGTCCCCACGCTGTCCCCGTTCCTCCCAGTGCCAGGCCCAGGTGCTGCTCCAGGCCCGGCTCAGCGCCCTCGGCCACATTCTGACCCTGCAGGAGCGAGAGCTGGGCCGTGAGGTGGGGCTGGGGGGGACCATGGGGTGCCCCCGGAGGGGCTTTTAGGGGGCAGGGGTGACATAGGGTAGGGTGCCCCTAAGGGGGATCTTTGGGTGCTGGAAGGGGCCCCTTGGGTGCCAGGGGGACCCTGGGGGGCAATGGGAGGGTCCTGGGGTGCTCTGGGTGGGGGCCTGGGGGGCACTGGGGTGGGCCTGGGGTGCTTTGGAGGGGTTTGGGGCCTGGTGCCATAGTAGGGTGCCACTGGGGGGGTTCTTGGGGGGCTGGGGCAGCCCTTGGGTGTTGTGAGGTGCCCCTGGGGGGCAATGGCGGGGGGGGGGGTCTTGGGTGCCACAGTGTGTCCTGAGGGGCAATGGGGTGACACTGGGAGATGGCGGGGGAGTCCTAGGGTGCTCGGGGGGGGGTCCAGGGGGGTCTCTGGAGTGCTGGGGGGGGGGGGGGGGGGGAGAGGTGCTCGGGGGTTGGTCTGGGGGGACCATAGGGTCTCCCTGGGGGCAGCTTTTGGGTTGCTGAGGGGGGGCCTGGGGTGCCACAGGGGGGTCCTGGAGGCACAATGGGGTGACATAGGGTCCTGGGGGGCGGGGGGGGGGGCGGGCGCTGGGGTGCTCTAGGGGGGGTGTAGGGACACCTCTGGGGTGCCATAAGGTGCCACTGGGGGGGCCTTTTGGGTAGCGGGGGGACACTGATGAGTGATGTGCAGCGAGGAGGTTCTGGGGTGCTGAGGGTGTCTTGGGTGCCCCAGGGATGGACATGGGTGTGTTGCGGGGGGGGAGGTTGGGTGGTCTTGGGGTGTCTCTGGGTGCTTGGGGGAAGCCTGGGTGCCCTGGGACACCCACACCTCCCCCTCTCACCCCCCAGCTGCCCCCCCCCGAGGTCCCCGTGGCGGTGGCCCCCCCCAAGGCTGCAGAGGCTCCTGGGGCGCTGGCGGGAGAAGGTCTTCGCCCTCCTGGTGCAGCTGCGGGTGCAGGAGGAGGCGCAGCGGGTGCTGCGGGCGCAGGTGGGTGCTCGGGTCCCATCTGGGGGGTTCCTGAGTCTCATCTGGGGGGATTGGGGGGGCATCCAGACTCCTGGCTCCCTCCCGGGGAGGGGTTCCTGAGTCCCATCTTGGGGGGTGGGGGGGACACCTGGACTCCTGGGTCGCTCCCGTGGGGTGTCTGGGTCCCATTTAGGGGGGTTGGGGGACACCCAGATGCCTGGGTCCTATCTGGGGGGGCTTAGGGGGTGCCTGGGCATCTGGGTCGCTCCCAGGGAGGGGTTCCTGAGTCCCATGTGGGGGGCTGAGGGGGCATCCAAGAGTCCTGGGTCCCTCCCATGGGGTGCCTGGGTCCCATCTGGGGGGTTGGGGGACACCTGGGTGCCTGGGTCCTATCGGGGGAAGGGGGGTTAGGGGGCACCTGGATTCCTGGGTCCCTCCCAATAGGGGGTGCCTGGGTCCCATGTGGGGGGCTTGAGGGGCACCCAGAGTCCTAGGTCCCTCCCATGGGGTGCCTGGGTCCCATCTGGGGGGTTGTGGGGCACTCTGATGCCTGAGTCCTATCTGGGGGGGGTTAGGGGGTGCCCGGATGCCTGGGTCCCTCCCGGGGAGGGGTTCCTGAGTCCCATCTGGGGGGGCTGGGGAGCACCTGGACTCCTGGGTCCCTCCCGTGGGGTGTCTGGGTCCCATTTAGGGGGGTTGGGGGACACCCAGATGCCTGGGTCCTATCTGGGGGGGCTTAGGGGGTGCCCGGATGCCTGGGTCCCTCCCGGGGAGGGGTTCCTGAGTCCCATGTGGGGGGCTGAGGGGGCATCCAAGAGTCCTGGGTCCCTCCCATGGGGTGCCTGGGTCCCATCTGGGGGGTTGGGGGACACCCAGATGCCTGGGTCCTATCTAGGGGGGGGTTAAGGGGTGCCCGGACGCCTGGGTCCCTTCCAAGGGTCACCTGTTTCCCCCTGGGGGGGCTCCTGGGTGCCTGGGTTCCTCCCGGACGCCTGGATTCCTCAGGTGGGGACGCTGGGGGCAGCGGTGGCAGCGGGGACACGCCGTGTGACGCGGCTGGAGCTGAGCCTGCGCGAGAGGGCGGCCACCGCCGAGCTGCAGCGTCGGGACACCGAGGTCAGCAGGGACACAGGGGGGACACGTGGGACGTATAGGGACCTGCTGGGGACATAGGGGGACATGTGTGGGATGCATGCGGACACACTGGGGACATGGGAACCTGCTGGGGACGTGGAGGGACATGTTGGGGACATATGGGGACATGCTGGGGACATGCATGGGGTAAAGGGGGACGTGTTTGGGTACATGAGGACCTCCTGAAGATATGGGGGGACATGCATGGGACGTATGGGGACATGCTGGCAACATGGGGACACAGCAGGGACGGGACATGAGGGACATGTGGGGACGTGCCGGGGACACAAGGACCTGCTGGAGTCATGCCTGGGAAAAGAGGGGGGGGACACTGAGGACACAAAGAGCCACACTGGGGACATGATGGCGACGTGGGGACATTCTGGGGACACACAGGGCCATGCTGGGGACACGGGGTGTCGCGGGCGGAGTGAATAACTTCACTTGTAAGAGAGAAGTAGTGAAATGTTTATTAACCTAAAATAGTTTATTAACATAAAACAGGGGACACAGAGAGACATGTCCGGGCCATGCTGGGGATGTGTTGGGGACACAGGGATGGCTTGGGGACGTGGAGAGACATTGGGGACATCATGGGGGCCATTTGGGAAGGGGTTGGGGACACGCTGGGGACATCGGTGAGCAGTCAGCCGTGTCCCGGTGCCTGGTCGGGGAGCTGGTCCAGAGTGGGGACATGCCGGGGACACGGGAGGGCTTGGGGACAGGTTGGGGACATGGTGGCACTTGTCCCAGCGCCTGGTGCAGGAGGTGACACGGCAGCGGGGACGAGCAGAGGCGGCTGAGGAGGCACTGAGGGGACTGGCCCGGGCGGCTGCCAGGTACTGGGGGGGCACTGGGAGGAACTGGAGAGATCGGGGACACTGGGAGGGACTGGGGGACAACTGGAGGGGCACTAAGAGGGACTGGGGGGGAGCTGGGCCCCAAGAGGGATGGGGGGGAGTGGGGAAGGAACCTGGGGGGGGACTGGGAGGGACTGGGAAGACAGTGGGAGGGGCTGGGGGGGGAGGGGGATAGGGGTCAAGGGAGTACTGGGAGGTACTGGGGACACTGAGGGGGAACTGGGAAGGAGCTGAGGGGCATCTGGGGGGGATACCAGGAGGGGACCAGGATGGGGACACCAGAGGTCACCGGTGTCCCTGTCCCCACATCTCCCTGCTGCTCCTGTCCCTGTGTCCCTCCCTGTCCCTTTGTGTCCCCCATCCCCCTTTCGCCCCTGTCCCCGTGTCATCGTCCCCTTGTTCTCGCGTCCCTCCCCCGTCTCCCCCAGGCTGGCCAGGGTGGTGACAGCACGCGAGGCCGAGGTGGCAGCAGCCACCAGCACCATGGTCACCCTCAGCGCCCGCCTGCGCCGGGCAGGACAGCGGCTCCACATCCTCCGGGGTACGGGGACACGGGGAGGGGGACACGGGGAGGGAAATGTGGGGACAGGGAGCACAGAGGGGTGGGGGACATGGAGGCAGGGAGGGAGACATGGGGGCAGGGAGGGGATGGGGACAGAGGGACACAAAGACAGGGAGGGGGACAGGAGCATGGGGACGCAGGGAGGGAGATGTGGGGGCAGGGGGCACAGCTGGGGAGGGAGACAGGGACATGGGGACAGGGAAGGGAGGGGGACACGAGGAGGGGGATATGAGGGTGGGACACGGGGGCAGGGAGAGGATGGGGACATGGGGACAGGGAGAGGGACATGGGGACTGGGAGGGGGACAGGGGGCACAGAGGCAGGGAGGGGGACATGGGGACAGGGAAGGGATGGGGACACGGGGACAGGGATGGGGACGTGGGGATGGGGACAGGACAGGCGTGAGGATGGGAACAGGGTGTCCCTGATGCCACTGTCACCCCTCCTCCGCAGTGGGTGGCCCTGGACTCAACCTGTCCCCAGGGCTGGTGACCCCGGCGTCACTCTGTTCCCTGTCCCCAGGGCTGGTGGCTCCGGCGGTGGCCTTGGACCAGCCACAGTGGCAGCAGGACCCAGCAGGGGACAAGTGAGTGATGGGGGAGGGGCCCTGACACCTGTGTCCCCTTTGGGGGTGTTGAGGGACACCAGGGGACCCTGAGGGTGGCAGGGCACCCCATGGGTGACATTGGGACCCCAAGGGTGGCATGGGGACACTGGAGGGGACATTGGACCCTGGGAGTGACTGTGGGACCCCAGGGGTGGCAGGGGACGCCATCCCCGCTCTTGGGGACCCGAAGGGTGACATGGTGGCACTGTCCCCACCCCCCTGGCCCTGACCCACCTCTGGGGCTAGGGGTGACATGGTGACTCTGTCCCCAGCCTGGTGGCCAAGGTGACAGGCAGCACCCATTTGCTTGCGGGGACGATGGCCGGTGTCCGACGCAGCGGTAAGTGGGGACACATTGGGGACACCCTCGGCGGGGAGGACACCAGGCAGGGGACATTGCTGGTGGGACATGAGGGGACACGAGGCAGGTGCCAAGGGACACACTGGGGACACCACGGGGACCCTGTGCCCCTATGGGTGAGCGGTGGCTGCTGTGTCTTCACCACGGCCTGTCCCTGTCCCTGCAGCGGTGGCCTTGGAGGTGGCTGAGGAGGTGACACGCAGCCCGGTGACAAAGGACAAGGTGACGTGGGACGAGGTGAGGGGATCTGGGGACACGGGTGGGGATGTGGGGGACACAGGGAAGGGACATGGGGCATCTGGAGCCATGGGGAGGTGGCACAAGGAAGGGGTGACAAGAGGGGACACAAGGAAGGGGTGATAAGGGGGGACACTGGGCTGGGGGTGGGGGGGCACTTGGGGACTGGGGTGGGTGCTGTCCCTGTGTCACCCCTCGTGTCACCCGCAGGCCACCCTCCACGAGGACAGGATGGAGCATCCCCCTGGCAGGGGTAGGTTCAGCCCGTGTGGCACCTGCAGGTGTCCCCATGTCCCCCCCCGGTGTCCTCATATCCCCCCAGTGTCCCCTTCCGTGTCCCCTGACACCCTTTGGTGCCCCCCAGTGTCTCCCCCCATGTCCCCAGTGCCTTTCCCAATGTCCCCTCAATGTTCCCCCCCAGCCCTAAATGTCCCCCCGTGTCCCCAGTGTGTCCCCAGCCCTAAATGTCCCCTGTGTCCCCCCAGCGGCGCTGGGCTCCCTTGTGACGCAGCTGCAGGCCCTGGGTGCCGCCATCCTCGGGGACGATGGGGACAGCAGTGACAGCGGGGACCCCCCCTGACCCGCCTGCAGACCCAGGCATCCAGGTGAGTCACCCCCCACCACCCCAACCAGTAGGGAGGGGACCAGTTTGCCCCAGTCCAGCACTGGTGGGATCCACGCGTCACTTCCCAGGTGTCACTCAGCTCCTGCTCAGGTTATGGCTAACACAGCTCGCGCCGCGTGTCCCGGGGGACACAGAGGGGACATGGGGGACACCAGCTCCCCGCCGGAGGAAGGATGAGCGCTCGCGCCATCGCCTGGGCAACTCGTTTTGCTCATAAACGCACAAATTAACAAATGAACGAGCTCTAAGTGATGAAATTTCACGATTTGAGCGGTGAATAAGCGAATTCAGGTGACAAACAACTCCGTGCATGGCGGGGGTTGAGCCCTTCTCGGGTCGTTAGATTTCTTAACGAGCTCCGAAAGTTTAACTGACAGCACATTTTGAGAGACGCGAACAGACTGCGACACGTTAGTGATGTCACAAGCAGAATCTCTCCTGGACGCGTCAAGGCGACCGCTTTGGTGTGAGCGGAGACGGGTGTGCGCATCTGTGCCGCAGCGAAGGGCGAAAAACCAGATGTTGAGCATCAACAACCATGAAAAAAATTTAAGGAAGAGGATTTAATTAGGTTTATAATTAGGGATGCTGAAATTCCAAGTGGGATTTGACCCAGATAAAGAGCCGCTGGATGGATCCGGGTAATATTTATCAGGGATTTGGCAAAGATGAGCTTCGTGTAGGTTGGAGAAGGGAAAAGGAGAAGACGCTGTGTGTCCTGGAGCAGTGAGGGATGTGACTGATGAGTTGGGAGAGGAAGATGCAGGATTGGGAGAGGGAGACGTAGGGTTGGGAGAGGGAGAGGAAGATGTGGGGTTGGGAGAAGAAGATGTAGGGTTGGGAGAGGAAGAGGAAGATGCGTTGGGAGAGGAAGAGGAAGATGGGGTTGGGAGAGGAAGAGGAAGATGGGTTGGCAGAGGAAGATGTAGGGTTGGGAGAGGGAGAGGAAGACACAGGGTTAGGTGAAGAAGGAGAAGACGTGGGGTTGGGCGAGGAAGACGTGGAGTTGGGCGAGGAAGACAGGTTGGCCAAGGAAGAGGAAGACGCGGGGTTGGGAGAGGGAGAGGAAGGCACGGGGTTGGAAGAGGGAGAGGAAGGCGCAGGGTTGAGAGAGGGAGAGCAAGGCACCGGGTTGGGAGAGCAAGAGGAAGACGTAGGGTTGGGAGAGGAAGAGGAAGATGGGTTGGGAGAGGAAGACATGGGGTTGGGTGAGGGAGGGGAAGACGTGGGGTTAGGTGAAGAAGGAGAAGGCAGGTTGAGTGACGAAGACGAAGATGTGGGGTTGGGCGACGAAGACAGGTTGGGCAAGGAAGAGGAAGACGCGGGGTTGGGAGAGGAAGATGAGGGCGAGGAAGATGAGGAAGCAATTAGAAATGCAAAATAGATTGCTCGAGTCAAAACTTCAGCCCCGGAGAGTTGCCGAAGATGAAGAGCACAGAAGGTGGTCGGAAGCTGCTTTAGACCGGGTTCAGGTTCCTTGTGCAGAGGATGACGACGGGTGGGATATCTGGAAACGAGCAGGCGGTACCAAGGATAATTCCCTGCCCTCTTGGCAGCAGTAATTAAGGCTGAAGAACAGGGCGTGCCCAAAATTCGTCTCCAGTTAATTAATCCGGAGGAGAGAGGCCGAGGTGACCGGGGGAAACGCCCGGGGAGGGGCTGGCATGGAACTGGACGGCCAGAGCCAACCACCTCCACCTTGCCTCGTGGCACCTCCATCGTTAGCACCAGCTCCGGGAATATCGGATACCATGGGGCCAAATATTCCCAATCCGGGACGGATTTGGGCTGGGGACACGCTCTGCATCCCACCCATCGCGGGTGATTGAACTCGGAGCTGAGAAATCGTTCCATTTAGCCGTTGAAACAGGCTTCAAGGGTGTTATTTTCCAAGGGTATTTTCCAAGAATAGGATTATTTTCCAAGAATAAGATTATTTTTCCGGTCCTTCAACATCCGCTGGTGGCTTTAACAGTTGGATTTGATGATCTTAGAGGTCTTTTCCAACCAAAACGGTTCTCTGATTTCCCACTCTGCACGCCACAGATAAAAACCCGGTGAGAGCCTTCGCTAAAAGAGATGGAATTAAAAAGAGACGGTCTGTCTCCGTGCAAAATACAAGAGAAAAGTGGGAGACGCTCACGGAGATGACGGGAGATGTGTTTGGAGAAGGGTTGAACGAGCTCCCAACTCTACTGGCCGGGTTCTCGTTACCTTCTCGTGATGGTCCTTGTGGGACCTGTGTCAGGAGACGGGGGTGACGCCGTCGGGTTTCTGAGGATAACGACGGGAGCCAGAGGATGAGCTCGGGGATAGACCCGACTCCATCGTCACTAAACCTAAACTGGGAATTGATGGGAAAGCAGCGTGGGAAGCGCTGGCGGCCGCCGCTCCCACCGCTGGGGATGCGAGTCCTGAGCTGGTGGCCGTGGTTAATGATTGTCGCTGTTGACGCGGGAGCCCAAATAGCGATGGTAGACGAGGTCACCTGCGGAGTTCCCAACCGCTGCTCCTCTACCCCACGAGCTAGTTAATATTTCACGGTCCAAATTAACCTTCTGCTGTTAATCGTTAATGAAAGAGCTGGGAGAAGGTTCTCAAGTCTCATCCCCCCTCCAGTCCGACCAGTAAAGGAACCTAATGGCAAGGGGAGGTTGACATCTAGATGATGTTTTAGTAGGTGGGCGCCCAGCACTGTGGAACGGGCGGTGGGAGGTGATTCTAGCGCTCCGACAATTACCTGAGGTAGAGGAAGGAAAGAAAGAAGGACCCGGCTGGGAAGTGACATTCTGGGGAGTCGGGCAGACACGTGGGAGGAGAACGGCTCCTGCTGAGGTCCTCCAAGAAATCCAAGAGTTGCCCATTCCCAAAAATAAAGGGTGTTGGGTGCTGTGAGAGGGACTTTAGGATTTTGGCGGACACGTCTTCCAGGACTTCATAGAATACCGTGACCGCTCCCAAACTTACTCAAGAAACTGCGGTCTGGGGTTGGACTCCCCCACGTGAAGAGGTCCTGGAGCTTCTAAAGGAGATTAGGAATCAGTCGTTGGGACCCTTCCACCCTTTGCAGCCCCTCTCCCTGCGTATCCAGGTTGGGAGAGGTGGGATATTGGCGGGACTATGTCAACAAGGACCTCCCGGCTCCAAGGAGCTCCGACTCATGGCAGAGTGCTCAGCATGGTTCCTCAACCTCTGAAGAGGTTCTAGCAGCTTCTAAAGGTTGGGAGCAACCAAACCCTTAACTCAGGGAAGAAGTTTTAATGTTCCACGTGGCAATACCTCTCCTTAAACCTCTTCTTGGTGGTCAACCACCACCTTTAGGTGTAGCGCCTGAGACCACTGTCCAGAGGTGGGACTGTACATCCATCTCAGGTGGCTTGACCAAGGAGAATAAAGTTGCGGAAGTTGTAGAGCACATAGGAATGGCCGCTGAAATCATGGAGCCTCCATGGTCTCCTACCCAGGATGCCCCTGAACTCGATCCCCACCAACCAGATGGTGCCTGACTGGTGGGAGCGCTCATAAAACGTTGGGTGAATGGCAAGGACCGGCTGCTGACGGGTCTGTAGCTGATGGGCTTGCGGTGGTGGAGCGAGTAGAAGGTTCTGCTCCACCAGCAGAGCTCCAGGATGTGGTGTTAGCTCTTAGCAATGACGGACCGTATACGGATGGGTCGGTGCAACACAATGGCGAGGACATTGGGCAAAACGCAGATGGCAGATAGGGAATGGAGATGCATGGAGAAGAAAATAGAGCAGATGACCATCTCCCATTCTACTGCTCCAGGGCATGGAGCCACAGGCCAGAAAAACACCACAAGGGTGGCCCGATGGACCAATATGGGCAACCACCCGTAGAAACCTGGCAGGTTTTTCTTGTATTTTGAGTACAGGATGGTTGAACGGCTCCATGAATGGTTGGGGGGAGGACGGGACGGTGACCTGGATCATCAGGCAGCAAGACCAGGTTGGCCAAGCTCTACGCGACAGTCAGTCCCATCAGTGACCGCTCGTGGAGGCGGTAATGGTAGGAGAAGTTCTTGGAAGTCGACCACGTGCGTAAGGGAAGGTCCTTTGGGACCGTTGGTAAATTGACTCAGTCTCCTCCTCTGAAGGGTGGAAATTTATGACCGGAGTTGAAAAATTAACGAGTTTGGCTAATGTTTGACCTTCCAGGCACCGCGGCGGGGTCAAAGCGGTGGTTTGGTGAGCACCCAACGTCACAAGAGATAATGGCTCGCCTGTTAAAAACGGAATAGGAGAGGAACGGTGTCCTGAGGGTGGAGTTAAGTGGACTTTGAAACCCTCCCGAGCTCTGAGGAAGGTGGGAAGCTGGAAGGGGTCGATTAAACCACAACTCGAGTGTTGAAATGACGATGCTAATTAGGGGAGGAACTTCCAGGATGAGCGTTGAACTCGTGGCAGACTCCCACAGGTAGTCCACGATAGGGAGGTCCATGTGGTGACCCAACACCAGCAGGATGCTTTGAGCACCTCCAGGCATCCAGGCGAGGAATCAAACCCCATCCCATGGGTGGGAAAACCCATTTTTGAGGGAAAGGAAAATGGGGAATGGTGGGTTTGAGATGACTCTCCCGAGGTTCGCATGCGACCCAAGACCTTGGTCGTCTTCTTCTTCCCCCTAGGAAGCGTTGCCCTCCTGGATGACCAAGGGGAAAGCTGGCCTTGAACCTTCCTCCGTCGGGAAGTCTCCACATAGAAAGGGGCAGCAAGTGTTCCCGGGAGGTGTCATCACCAGAGAAGATGTGGAGAACATCTAAAAAGGCGAGAACCTTCACGTGATGGACAACCCTAACCCTGCCGTGGGGAGAGCTGGCATTCCCTCATGGAAATCTTCATGGATAATTAAGGAAACCCAATTAGTCCATCACGTCCCAGCTGGTGACCTCCGCCGCGATGTGGACACGGAGACCCAACGTACCCAGAACCCACCAGTGGGGCAGCAGGAACCGAGGTGTCCTCCTGTCCACACGCACACGCCTTTGGTGTGGGTGGTAGTAGGGCGTATCCAGGAATGGGGACCGGTTTGGCACTGGCGGGACCCCCCACGTCACCCCAGAGGTGGTAGCATCGTCCCAGTTTGGCACCGGTGGGACCCCATGTCCCCATGTGTCACCCCGTAGATGACAGTACCATCCCAGTTTTGGCACTGGTGGGACCCCCACGTTACCCCAGAGGTGACGGTCTCATCCCACTTTGGACCAGTCCAGGATCGGTAGGACCCCACATCACCCTGTGTCACCTCCCAGGGGGCAGTGCTATTCCAGTTTGGCCCAGTCCAGCACTGGTGGGACCCCACATCCCTGTGTGTCACCCTGTAGATGACAGTGCCCTCCCAGTTTGGTCCAGTCCCACACTGGTGGTACTCCATATCACCTCCCAGGTGACAGTGCCAACTGGGGTGACAGTTTGGTACTGGTGGGACCCCCGTGTCACCCCATGGGTGGATCCCAGTTTGGCTCAGTCCAGGAGTGGTGGGACCCCATGTCACCTCCACTGGCGCTGCTGGGACCCCGTGTCCCTCTGTGTCACCTCATCGGTGACAGCACAATCCCAGTATGGCACTGGTGGGACCCCCACATCCTGCTGTGTCACCCCATACATAGGTGACGGTGCCATCCCAGTACGGCCCCGTCTAGCGCTGGTGGGACCCACCACGTCACCCCGTGTCACCTCGTGGGTGGCAGCACCATCCCAGTTTGTCACAGTCACTTACTGGTTCTTTCCATCCTGGTGACCCAACGCTTTATTTTATTTCTTTTTTTCACTTTTGCCCCTTTTTTTGCACCATTTCAGCCCATTAAAGCTTGTGGGGTGACATCGCTGGTGGCACCGACGTGTCCTGTTGGGGCTGGCACTTGTGGACACGCGTGTCCCCACGGTGGGGGGGGGGGTTGGGGACGCAGAGGGGGATGGCACCCCCAGGAAGGACAAGAGGATCCTGGGGATACACTGCGACCCCCATGGGGACAGGGGTGTCCCCGGGAAGGGGGAGGGACATTGGGACCCCCATTAGGACAGGGGTGTCCCCGGGGGGGGAGGGGGGGGGGGAAGGACACTGGGTCCCACAAGGGGACAGAAGTGTCCCCGGGGGGTCTGGAGAGGGGCACTGGGACCCCCCATGGGGACAGAGGTGTCCCCAAGAGGGGTGGGGGGGGACCTTGGGGCCCTGCATTAGGACAGGGGTGTCCCCAGGAGGGGGGGGGGACACGACATTGGGACCGCTGTGGTGACATGGGGGTCCGCCATGGGGACAGGGGTGTCCCTGCGGTGGCTGCGGGCGGGCAGAAGGACCCGGGGGCGCCGCTCCCGTTGCCATGGTCACGCGTTGCCAGGGCGACCCGGCCGGGCCGCGGCGCGATCCCCATGGCAACGGCCGTCCCGCCCCACCCCCCCACCCCCGTGCCGCTATTGGCTGTCGCTCTCCCGCTCTGCGTGCGCTGATTGGCCGGTGCTGCACTGGTGGCGGAACGGAGACGAGAGCGGGAACCGGAACCCAAACTGGGAGCTGGGCCCGGACCAGTTCAGGGCCCGAACTGGGAGCTGGCCTGAATGGGAGCTGGGCCCAGACCAGTACAGGGCCTGAATTGGGAGCTGGCCTGAACTGGGAGCTGGGCCCAGACCAGTATAGGGCCTGAATTGGGAGCTGGGCCCAGACCAGTACAGGGCCTGAACTGGGAGCTGGCCTGAATGGGAGCTGGGCCCAGACCAGTACAGGGCCTGAACTGGGAAGTGGCCCTAAACTGGGAGAGATTCCTGAGCTGGGACAGGGCTGCATCCCCAAACCAGTGTGGGGTCTCAACTGGGTCAGAAGCTGTACTGGGACCAGAGCCCCGAACTGGGACCAGACCCTAAACTGGGACTGGAGCCTGAAGTGGGACCAGAGCCCTGAACTGGAAATAGAGCCTTGAACAGGGACTGGAGCCCTGAACTGGGACCGGAGCCTGAACTGGGACCAGGGTCTGAACTCGGAATAGAGCCTTGAACTGGGACCAGAGCCCCAAAGTGGGACTGGAACCTGAACTGGGACCAATGCCTGAACTGGGAATAGAGCCTTGAACCGGGACCTGAGACGTGAATTGGGACCAGAGTCTGAGCTGGGACCAGTGCCTAAATTGGGAATAGAGCCCTGAACTGGGACCGGAGCCCCAAACTGGGAATAGAGCCTTGAACTGGGTCCAGAGCCTGAACTGGGACCAGTGCCTGAACTGGGACCGGAGCCCTGAACTGGGTCTGGAGCCCTGAACTGGGACTGCACCTGAACTGGGACCAGTGCCTGAACTGGGACCAGAGCCCTGAACTGGGACTGCACCTGAACTGGGACCAGTGCCTGAACTGGGACCAGAGCCCTGAACTGGGAATAGAGCCTTGAACTGGGAATAGAGCCCTGAACTGGGACCGGAGCCCTGAACTGGGACTGCACCTGAACTGGGACCAGTGCCTGAACTGGGACCGGAGCCCTGAACCGGGAATAGAGCCTTGAACTGGGAATAGAGCCCTGAACTGGGACCGGAACCCTGAACCGGGACCACCCCCCCCTCCATCCCCCTTCTCCCCGCGTCCCCCTCAGTCGCAGGCCCAGCACCCCCCTCCCCAGCGAGCCCCCTGGCAGAGGGGCCGGTGTTTGTCCAGCCCGCTGCGCAGGCGGAAGCGGCGGCCGCAGCGCTCGCAGGCCCTGCCGGCCCCGTCGTGGGTCTTCATGTGCTCCGTCAGGTGGTGCTTCAGCTTGAAGCGCTTGTGGCAGGCGGCGCAGGCGAAGGGCCGCAGGCTGAAGGTCAACATGATGTGCCGGTCCCGCTTGGGCTTGACGGCGAAGCGTTTGCCGCACAGGCAACCGAAACGTTTGCCGTCGGGAGCCGCTCCCAACTTCACCGGGGCGTGAAGAGCTTGGCCCCGGCCCAGGATCTCGTTCCCGTGAAGGTCCACCGGTTTCCAGGATGGCTGCGGGAAGACAGCCGCCCCGCCGCTTGTCACCAGCGTGCCGCCCGTTGTCACCATCGTCCCCCCGCCGCTGGCCGGGATGACGTAGCTCACCTCCGCCGGGGCGAAGCCACTGGCCAACTCCGCCGCCGGCAGGAGGCCCTCAACGGCAGCGCCGTCGCCCGCCTCTTGCTTGATGTAGAAGATCTTGGGGGGCTCGTGGGTGTCTCCGGGGGCCCCGTCTTCCTCCTCATCCTCCTCCAGCACGATCTGGAGGGCGTCGGTGGGGCGGTGGCGGCGGCGGTGGCCACCCTCTTCCTCCTCCTCTTCTTCTTCCTCCTCGTCCTCCTCCACGCAGATCTTGAGGACCTCCTCGCCCGTGTCCTTCAGGAGGGAGCTCAGGGATGACGTGGCTGCTGGCGCCACATCAGTGGCCACGCGGATTTTGAGGACCTCCTCCCCCCCCTCCTTGGTGAAAGATGGCGTTGCCGCGTCACCGCCGCAGGTGGCCCATGAAGAGCCATCGCCACCACGCACGGGCCACGACGATGATGAAGAGCCATCGCCACCACGGGTGGACCAGGAGGATGCTCCATCACCACCGCGGGTGGGACATGATGAGCCCTCGCCCCCGCGCGTGGTCCACGAGGAGGATGAAGACCCATCTCCACCACGGTTGGGCCACGATGACGCTCCGTCCCCACCGCGGGTGGGACATGATGACCCATCTCCACCACGGGCGGTCCACGATGATCCTCCATCTCCACCGTGGCTGGTACATGAAGAGCCATCACCACCACAGGTGGCCCATGATGACGCTCCGTCTCCACCGTGGCCGGCACACGAAGCCCCATCTCCACCACGGGTGGTCCAGGATGATGAAGCCTCACCACCGCGGCCGCTTGACGACGATGATGACGTCACCTCGCTGCCCCGCCCAGCCCACCGGCAGGGCCCCCCCTCCAACTCCCGCAGGATCTCTGAACACTGGTCCACCACGTGCCACATCTGGAGACCGCTGGCCACCAAGAGATGACCGGGCAGGGCCTCCAACAGCAACGTCAACCGCCCAGAGTAGATGAGGTGCAGGAGCCCCTCGAAGGCGTCGGGGTCGATGGCGGGGGGCAGCAGCAGGCGCCCCCCATCCTGCAGCAGCAGCTTGTCGTGGAAGAAGGGGGACGCGGCGGCCAGGACGCTCTTGTGGGCCGGGAAGATGCGGCCGCCCACGTGGACGGCCACGTCGCAGAACTTCCCCTCCAGCCGCAGGCGGTTGAGGGAGTCCAGCAGCGCCGCCGCGTGCTGGGGGAAGGAGATCTGCACCCGGCCCCCCTCCGCCGCCATCCTCCCCGCCACGAGCCTGCGGGGGACACAGCTGTCACACAGGGCGGGGGCGGCCACTTGCCCTTTTGGGCACCCGGTTGCCCCCTTTGGGCACCCTGTTACCCCATGGGGTGCCTTGTTGCCCCATGAACGGTCTACTGGCCCATGGGGCGCTTTCGGGTGCCCTGTTGGCCCTTGGGCACCCTGATGCCCCATGAACTGTTCTACTGCCCCACGGGGTGCCTGGTTGCCCACTTGGGTGCCCAGTTGCCCAATGAACGTTCTACTGCCCCATGGAGTGATTTAGGGTCCCCTTGATTGGCCTGTTGCCCACTTGGGTGCCCTGTTGCCCTCTCAGGCACCTTGTTGCCCCACAGGGTGTCTTCTTGCCCCATGGGATGCGCTGTTGCCCCTTGAACTTTCTAATGACCATGGGGTGCCCCGTTGCCCCATGGGGTGCCCAGTTGCCCCCTCAGGTGCCCTATTGCCCACATGGGTGCCCTGTTGCCCCCGCGGCCAGCCTGTTGTCCTGCCCACAGAGCGTCCTGTTGCCCCATGAACTTTTCTGATGCCCCACGGGCTGCCCTCTTGGGTGCCCAGTTGCCCCATGGCATCCTCTGTTGCCCCAGGAACTGTTCTACTGCCCCATAGCGGGGGGCAGTTGCCCACCTGGGTGCCCAGTTGCACCCTGGGGCTCTTTGGGACCCCACGGGGTGCTCGGTTGCCCACCTGTATGGCCTCTTGCCCCCTCGGGAGCCCTGTTGCCCCATGTACTGTTCTACTGCCCCGTGGGGTGCCCAGTTGCCCACCTGGGTGCCCAGTTGCCACCTGGGGTTCTTTAGCACCCCATAGGGTGCTCGGTTGCCCACCTGGATGGCCTCTTGCCCCCTTGGGAGCCCTGTTGCCTTCTCCCTTGGGTGCTCTGTTGCCCCATGAACTGTTTTACTGCTGCCTGGGGTGCCCAGTTGCCCACCTGGGTGTCCAGTTGCCCCCTCAGGTGCCCTCTTGCCCCCTCGGACACCCAGTTGCTCCCTGGGGCTCCTTGGGACCCCATGGCGTGCTCGGTTGCCCACCTGGACACCCTGTTGCCCCCTCAGGAGCCCTGGTGCCCCCTCATGTGCCCTGTTGCCCCCCCCCTTAGGTGCCCTGTTGCCCCGTGAACTGTTCTATTGCCCCGTGGGGTGCCCAGTTGCCCACCTGGGTGCCCAGTTGCCCCCTGGGGCTCTTTAAGACCCCGTAGGGTGCTCGGTTGCCCACCTGGGCGCCTTCTTGCCCCCTTGGGTGCCCTGTTGCCCCATGAACAGTTCTACTGCCCCGGGGGGTGCCCGGTCCCCCCCCCCCCCGGACACCCTCTCGCCCCTTGGGGTGCCCCGTTGCCCCTGGGGGGGGGGGTGAGGGGCTCCTATAGCCCCGGGGCCGCCCCGCTGCCCCCCCCCCACAACAGCGTCGCCGCCCACCGCCCCAGTTCGCCCCATCGCCGCCCCCGGCCCCCGCGGGCCCCACGGACCGAGACACCCCTCCCCCCCCCCCCCCCCCCCCCACCCCGGGACCCACCGAACCCCCACCCCGGTCCCGTCACGTGACTGCGAGCCCCGCGCTCACCCCCGGCCGCCGGCGCCTCCGAGCGGTGACGTCACCGGGAAGCCCCGCCCCCCCCGGCCGGGCGGAGCCGTGACGTGTCCGGGGAAGCTCCGCCCTCCTCCGACACCCACCTCCCCTCGCGCCCGCTCACAAGCCCCGCCCCCACGAGGCACCGCCCCTCCAGATGGCGGGAAGCCCCGCCCCCTCCAAAGCGCTGCCCTACTCCAAGCCACGCCCCCTTTAGACCACGCCCCCGTAGACCCCGCCCACCCAAACCACCGAACCCCACCAGCCCCCGCCCCCTCCCACTCCCGGAAGCCCCGCCCCTCCTAAACTGGCTCCGCCCACTCCCGCCCCAGCCCTGCCCCCTCCCAAGCCTTAGCCAGACCCCACCCCACACCCGGGAAGCGCCCCCCCAAGCCCCGCCCATCTAAACCCCGCCCACAACCCCCTGCCCTCCTAAGTCACGCCCCCAAACACCGCCTTATCCTAAGCCACGCCCCCCACCCCGTCCCTCATAAGCCCCGCCCCTTCCTAAACACCATCTCTCCAATTGAGCTCCCTGATTACAGCTCATCCAACCCCCGCCCCCTCTGCCCCAGGCCCCGCCCCTTCACTCCATAGCCCTGCCCCCTCCCAAACCCCGCCTATCCTGAACCACACCGCCCAATCAACTCCCTCCCAAGCCACGCCCAACCAAACCCTGCCCCTCCATCCCCAGGCCCCGCCCACTCCCGCTGTGGTCACGCCCACCCCACCCCCGCCCTTCCCAAGCCCCGCCCCCGAGCCCAGCTCCTCACAAGACACGCCCCCTCCTAAGTCACGCTCCTTCGAACCCCGCCCCTCATAAGCCACGCCCCTACACCCCAACCAAACCGCCCCTCCATCCCCAGGCCCCGCCCCCTCCACAAACCCCGCCCCTCCAGCTCCCCGCCCCCTCCTAAGCCACGCCCCTCTCAGAAAACCTGCCCTCATAATCCACGCCCCTCCTAGGCCATGCCCCCCCCCAAACCCGCCCCGCCCCTTTTCCACTCCGCCCATCCTAAGCCACCCCCCCTAAAAACTCGGCTATCCCAAGCCACGCCCCCTCCCAAACCCCGTCCTTCCTAAACCACGCCCCCTCCCACCTCCCTCCAAAGCCACGCCCCCCAAGACCCCATCCCTCAACCCCTGCCCCTACAGCCCAAGCAACCCCCGCCCCCTCCGTCCCCAGGCCCCGCCCACCCCGCCCCGCCATTGGCCGCCCGCGCTGGCCCCACCCCCCCCGGTAGGCGGGGCTACAAGACCGATCCGAGTTTATTAAAGGCTCCGCGGGCAGCGGCGGCCCCGGCGGGGGTTGGAGCCAGCCCAGACCCGCCCTGGGGCCGCCCGCGGGCGGCGGATTGTCGGGGCTGCGGCGGGCCCGGGCCGGGCACCGGGGGCACCGGGGGCCGCTGAACTGGGGGGGGCCGGTGAAGCGGGGGGGGCCTGGTGCGGGGGAGGGGGGGGGCGCCGGGGGGGGAGGGAGCCCGGTGCGTTTGGGGAGTCCCGGTGCACTGGGTGCATTTCGGGGTGGGGGCCGGTGCACGGGGGGGGGGTCCCGGTGCATTCGGGGGGTTGTCCTGGTGCACGGGGTACGGGGGGGGGGGGGTCCCGGTGCATTGGGGGGTCCTAGTGCACGGGGGGGGGGCTCCCAGTGCGGTGGGGGGGGGGGGGGGAGTGTCCTGGTGCATGGGGGGGTCACGGTGAACGGGGGGAGTCCCGATGCACGGGGTGTGGGGGGGTGTCCCGGTGCACAGAGGGGTCCCGGTGGATTGTGGGGGGGGTCTCAGTGCATGGGGGGGGGGGGTGTGTCTCAGTGCACGGGGTGAGGGGGGGGGACCCGGTGCACGGGGGGAGTGGGATGGGGGGGGCGATGAATGGGGAGCCCGGTGCATTTGGGAGGGGGTCCCCCCCGCCGGTGTCCCATGGGGGGGGCCGGGGACGTTAGGCCGGGGCCGGTGGCACATGGCGGGGAGGGGGACACCGATGCTCGAGGTGGCCCCATCCCGGGACACGGCGCGGGGGGGGGGGGCGGACGGCGGACGACAAGGGACACCCCAGTCCTGGTGCACGGGAACACGCTGGTGCCATTGCACGAGACCGGTGGTGCACGGGGACCCCCCCCCTCCGATGCCGTCGCACGAGGATGACGGTGCACGGGGACACCCCCCCCCCAAGTCCTGGTGAACGGGGACCCCCCCGATGCCGTCGCACGAGGATGATGGTGCACGGAGACATCCCCCCCCAAGTCCTGGTGAACGGGGACCCCCCCGATGCCGTCGCACGAGGATGATGGTGCACGGAGACATCCCCCCCCAAGTCCTGGTGAACGGGGACCCCCCCGATGCCGTCGCACGAGGATGACGGTGCACGGAGATGCCTCTTCCCCCGGGCCCTGGTGCATGAGGCTGGTGGTGCACGGGGACGTCCCGCTCCCGACGCACGGTGACACCCCGGTCCTGGTGCACGGTGACACCCCAATGCACGATGACACACACACACACACACACACACACCCACCCCGTCCCCCCCGGTCCTGGTGCATGGTGATGCCCCGCTGGCGGTGCCCGGTGAGGCCGTTGCACGGCGGAGCTGGACGCACAGGGGGGGTGTGTGTGTGTGTGTGTCCTGTGGCTCCTGGTGCACGGGGTGGGTGTGCAATGCACGAGAGACGATGCACGAGGAAGAGAGAAAAGGGGGGGGGGAGGGGGCCAAAAAAAAAAAAAAAAGGGGGGGGGGGTTGTACAGGGGGGTGCTGCTGCACGGGGAGGTGTCGCACGGGGAGCTCCGGTGCTGGTGCACGAGGGAGGCGATGCACGAGGCTGCGGGGAGGGGGGGGGGGGAGTGTGTCCGGCGCCGGTGCACGAGGAGGCCGGTGCACGTGGGGTGGTGTGGGGGGGGGGGGGAACGTGATGCACAAGGGGACGGTCCGGTGCCGGTGCACGGGGGAGGCTGGTGCACGAGGGGTGGTGATGCACGAGGAGCTGATGCAGGAGGGGAAAGGTCCGGTCCTGGTGCAAGGAGGGTGATGCACGAGGAAAAAAAAGGCGGGGGGGGGGGGGAGGGCGGGAGGTTGGCGGGGGGCAGAATGGGGGGGTGGGGGGGGGGGGGGCTGGCCTGGTCCTGGTGCACGGGGAGGTGATGCCACGGGAAGGTCGGGTCCTGGTGCACGGGGAGGTGCCGCACGAGGGATGCCCGGTCCTGGAGCACAAGAAGCCGTTGCACGAGGCCGCCCCCATCCCCTTGCACGAGGCCACCGTGATCCTGATGCACGAGGGGGGTGTCGCCACCCCCCCCCTCCCCCCCCGCCCCCCCCAGTCCCGGTGCACGAGGAGGTGATGCACGAGGCTGTCCCGCTCCCAGTGCACGAGGTCGCCCCAGTCCCAGTGCACGAGGAGCTGGTGCACGAGGAGCCAGTGCATGGAAGCCTCCCCGCCCCCATTGCACGAGGACCCGATGCACGAGGAGCCGATGTACGAGGCCACCCCTTGTCCCGGTGCACGAGGAGCCGGTGCACGAGGCCTCCTTGTTCCCGTTGCACGAGGAGCTGTCGCACGAGGCCGCCCCGCTCCCCTCGCCTGAGATGCCGTCGCACGAGGCCTCCCTGCTCCCGGCGCACGAGGTGCTGGTGCACAAGATGCCCTTGCACGAGGCCTCCCCCGCTCCCGTCGCACGAGGAGCCCTTGCGTGAGACCTTCTTGCTCCTGTTGCACGAGGAGCCGTTGCATGAAGAGCCCTTGCACGAGGCCGCCCTGCTCCTGTCGCACGAGGAGCCATCCCATGAGGAGCTGTTGCAAAAGGAGGAGCTGTTGCACGAGGAGGAGCTGTTGCACGAGGCCTCCTGGCTCCCATTGCACGAGGAGCCCTTGCACGAGGAGGAGCTGTCGCACGAGGCCTCCTGGCTCCTGCCGCACGAGGAGCCGTCGCACGAGGAGCTGTCACACGAGGAGCCCTTGTGCGAGGAGGGGCTGTTGCACGAGGCCTCCTGGCTCCCGTCGCACGAGGAGCCGTGGCACGAGGAGCCGTGGCACGAGGCCTCCCCCTCTCCCCTCGCACGAGGGGCTCCCCGTGTCGCGCGAGGCCGGGGTGGGAGGGAGAGGGGGTGGGGTTTTTCCACCCCACCCCCCCCCCGCCCTCCCCTCCGCCTCCTCTTCCCCGGGGGTCTCCGGGGGCCGCCGCCAGCCCCGGGGCGGGGGGTTGGGGGGGGTCCCGGGGGGCCCCCGGGGCGGGGGCTAGTGCTCAGCAGCGGGGCCGCGCAGCTCGCCGTTGGCCGTGATCGGGGGTGGCGGGGGCGGAGGCGGGGGCCGCCCGGGGACCCCCCCGGCCCAGCTCACACCCGGGTCTGCTGCACCCACGGCGGAAAGCTGCCTCTCCTGCAAGGCACCGAGGGGGCTCATTCACCCCCCCCGTCCCCCCAACCACCGCCGCTACAGTGTCCCCCAGGTGGCCCCGAGCCACCCCCCCCACCACCACCCATCCCATGCCACCACCCCCCCCCACCCCCCCCCCCCCCGCCCCCAACACGGCGCGTCACTCACCTGCGGTGGCTCCGTGGGACCCTCCGGCGCTGGCAGCACACCCCCCCCCCCCCCCCCCCCCAAAAAGATGTCCCCATCCCATCCCTATGACCCCCCCCCACCACCACCACCCCCCCCCCAGACAGGACATGGCACAGGGACGCGCGTGTCACCTCCCCGCCCCCCCCCCCCCGCCTCCCCAGGCCCGGGTGAGGTGAGATGGGGACGGACACGAGACACGAGGATGGAGACGAGGCGGGTGACGGCGGGCGCCAGCGCTGGGGGACGGTGGGTGGCCCCCTCCCTTCCCCCCCCCCGCCCCAAACCCACCCCCAGCCACCCCCAGAGGGGACGGTGACACTCTTGTCCCCGCTGGTGTCACCCCCAGGGGGGACACAAGCAGGACAGGGACAGCCCAGAGCCGTGGCCACCAAGGGCTCCTTGGTGGCCCCAAGGGGACATGGGGACACCCCAGATCCATGTCCCAAAGGGGGACATGGGGACATGAGGGGGACATGGAGACACCCCAGATCCACATCTCCAAGGGTTCCCGGTGTCCCTGAGGGACATGGGGACACGAGAGGGACATGGAGACACCCTGGATCCATGTCCCCAAGGGTTCCCTGAGGGACATGGGGACACAGAAGGGACATGGGGACACCCTGGATCCATGTCCCCAGGGGTTCCCAGTGTCCCTGGGGGACACAGAAGGGACAGGGGGACACATGGATCCATGTCCCCAAGGGTTCCCAGTGTCCCTGGAGGACATGGGGACACAAAAGAGGGAGATGGGGACACCCTGGGTCCATGTCCCCAGGGGTTCCCAGCGTCCATGGGGGACATGGGGACAGTCTGGATCCATGTCCCCTGGGACAGACAGGGCATAAGGGACACCAGGAGGGGACCAGGATGTCCCCGTGGCATGTCCTGGCCACGACACATCAGGGACAGGGACACACGGGATCCGTGTCATGGGGGTGCTGGGGGGGACATGGGACAGGGGAGGGACACGGGGACATCCCAAATCCACATCCTCTGGGGTGGATTGGGATGGAGGATGGCAGGGAGGGGACAAGGTCCCACCAGGACACAGGAGGGCCATGGGGACACTCGGGGGACGTGTCCCCAGGGGGAGAGAGGGACAAGAGAAGGACATGGGAACACCCTGGATCCATGTCCCCAAGGGTTCTCAGTGTCCCTGAGGACATGGGGTCACAAGAGGGACATGGGGACACATGGATCCATGTCCCTGTGGGTCCCCAAAGTCCATGGGGGATCATGGTGACACAAGAAGGACATGGGAACGCCCTGGCTCCATGTCCCCAAGGGTCCCCAGTGTCCTTGGGGGTGACATGGGGCCACAAGTGAGACATGGGAACGCCCTGGCCCCATGTCCCCAAGGGTTCCAAATGTCCCTAGGGGACACAAGGACACAAGAGAGACACGGGGACGTGCCAACGTCCATGTCCCCAGGGGTTCCCCAGTGTCCTGGGGACATGAGGACATGTGAAATCCGTGTCTCCGAGGGCTCCCGGTGTCCCCAGGGAAACATGGAGACACGGAAGGGACCATGGGGACACCTGGATCCGTGTCCTCGTGGGTTCCCCAGTGTCCCTCAGGGGACATGGGGACACAAGAAGGACATGGGTGACCCTAGACCCATGTCCCCAAGGCTTCCCAGTGTCCTGAAGACATGGGGACACCCCAGCATTGTGTCCCCAGGGCTCCCCAGTGTCCCTGAGGGACATGGGCACACATGAGGGTCACGGGGACACCATGGATCCATGTCCCCAGGGGTTTCCCAGTGTCCCCGAGGGACACGGAAGGGACAAGGGGACACGTGGATCCATGTCCCCAGGGATTCCCAGTGTCCCCGAGGGACACGGAAGGGACAAGGGGACACGTGGATCCATGTCCCCAGGGGTTCCCAGTGTCCCCGAGGGACATAAAAGGGACAAGGGGACACATGGATCCATGTCCCCAGGGGTTCCCAGTGTCCCTAGGGGACACGGAAGGGACAAGGGGACACGTGGATCCATGTCCCCAGGGATTCCCAGTGTCCCTGAGGGACACGGAAGGGACAAGGGGACACGTGGATCCATGTCCCCAGGGGTTCCCAGTGTCCCCGAGGGACACAAAAGGGACATGGGGACATCCTGGATCCATGTCCCCAAGGGTTCTCAGTGTCCCTAGGGGACACAGAAGAGACATGGGGATACCTGGATCCATGTCCCCAGGGTTTCCCAGTGTCCCCGAGGGACACAAAAGGGACAAGGGGACATCCTGGATCCATGTCCCCAGGCGTTCCCAGTGTCCCTAGGGGACACGGAAGGGACAAGGGGACACGTGGATCCATGTCCCCAGGGGCTCCCAGTGTCCCCGAGGGACACAAAAGGGACATGGGGACACGTGGATCCATGTCCCCAGGGGTTCCCAGTGTCCCTAGGGGACACGGAAGGGACAAGGGGACACGTGGATCCATGTCCCCAGAGGTTCCCAGTGTCCCTGAGGGACACGGAAGGGACAAGGGGACACGTGGATCCATGTCCCCAGGGGTTCCCAGTGTCCCTAGGGGACACGGAAGGGACAAGGGGACACATGGATCCATGTCCCCAGGGGTTCCCAGTGTCCCTAGGGGACACGGAAGGGACAAGGGGACACGTGGATCCATGTCCCCAGGGGTTCCCAGTGTCCCTGAGGGACACAGAAGGGACATGGGGATACCTGGATCCATGTTCCCAGTGTCCTCGAGGGACACGGAAGGGACAAGGGGACATGTGGATCCATGTCCTCAGGGGTTCCCAGTGTCCCTAGGGGACACGGAAGGGACAAGGGGACACGTGGATCCATGTCCCCAGGGGTTCCCAGTGTCCCCGAGGGACACAAAAGGGACAAGGGGACACGTGGATCCATGTCCCCAGAGGTTCCCAGTGTCCCCGAGGGACACGGAAGGGACAAGGGGACACGTGGATCCGTGTCTCCAGGGGTTCCCAGTGTCCACGAGGGACACGGGGACACAAGAAGGTCTTGGGGACATCCTGGATCCATGTCCCCAAGGGTTCTCAGTGTCCCTGAGGGACACAAAAGGGACATGGGGACATCCTGGATCCATGTCCCCAGGGGTTCCCAGTGTCCCCGAGGGACACGGAAGGGACATGGGGACATCCTGGATCCATGTCCCCAAGGGTTCTCAGTGTCCCTGAGGGACATGAGGGCCCAGGAGGAACACGGGGGACACGCCAGCATGGTGTCCCCAAGGGTTCCCTGATGTCCCCTGGGCACTACCTGGGGGGGGTGGGGGTTGGGACGGGGACAGGGACGGGGATGGGAGGACCCACCTGGCGTGTCACCGGAGGCCGAGGGTCCCGTGACAATGGCAGGGCTGGCCCGCGCTACCTGACGGACAGCTAGGACGAAGAGAGACACGGGGGTCAGGGCCACCGCGGGGGGACACGCTCGTCCCCGCGGGGGGATGTGGGGTGGCTGAGTCGGGGCGAGGGGGGGGGGGGGGGTGGGTCAGGGACACGCCGTGTCCCCATGGTGGCCTTGTGGTGGGGGGCGGGGGGGGGTGGTGGCTCTGAGGTGGCAGGGGGGTGACCCCCCAACCCAAGGAGGGGGTCCGTCACCGGCTCCGTCACTTGGTGGAGGGAAAGGTGGCCTTGGGGACACGCTGGTGGCCCTGTCCCTAGGCTGGGGGGGGGGGTGTGTATGTGGCTCTGTCACACCCCCCCCATGTCCCTCAAGGTCCTCCCTGGAGGTGGCCCTGTCCTCCCCCCCCAGGGGTGACCGTGTCCCCCCAGGGGTGGCCCTGTCCCCACTGGGGTGGCTCTGGGGCCCCCCAAGGGTGGCCCTGTCCGCCCCGGGGGTCACATTGTCCCCACAGGGGTGGCCCTGCCTCCCGCCGGGGGGGTGACCATGTCCCCCCCCCCAGGGGTGGCTCTGTCCCCCCCGGGGGTGACTCTGCACCCCCGGGAGTGGCCCTGTCCCCCAGAGGGGCGACCATGTCCCCCCCCCGAGGTGGCCTTGTCCCCACTGGGGACGGCCCTGTCCACCCCCCAGGGGTGACCAAGTCACCCCGGGGGTGGCCCTGTCCCCCTTGGGGGTGGCTCTGTCCCCCCCACATCCCCCTGGGGGTCACCAGGTCCCCTCTGGGGGTGGCCCTGTCCCCCCCCAGGGGTGGCTGTGTCCCCCCCCCGGGCTTCCTATGTCCCCCCAGGGGTGACAATATCCACCCCAGGGGTCCCCTCCTGTCCTCCCCCCAGGGGCGGACCTGCCCCCCCTACACCCCTCTGTGGGTCCCCATGTGCCCCCCAGGGATGGCTCTGTCCCCTTGTCGTCCCCCCCCCCAAGCAGTGACCACCCCCCCACACCCCCCAGGGGCCCCCAAGTGTCGTCGTCCCCCCCCCCAGCCAACCCCTTGTCCCCTCTAGGTGACCATAGCCCTCCCCCCCACCATAGGTCACTACCCCCCCCGGGATGCCAATAATCCCCCCCATGGATGCCCATACCCCCCCCCCGTGGGTGGCCACAGAATGGGTGCCCACAGACCCCCAATATCCCCCCTTGGGGTGCTCATACCCCCCCCTCCCGCGCCATGGGTGCCCCCACCCCCACCCATGGTTGTCCCCGCCCCCCCCCCCCCCCCCAGGGGTGCCCATATCCCCACCTTGGGGTGCCCCCACCCCCCTCCATGGGTGCCGCCAGCCCCCCCCCACTCTTCAGGGATGGAAATAACCCGTCCACGAGTGCCCATATCCCCCCCATGGGTGCCCCCAGCGCCCCCCCCCCCCCCCGGCATGCCAATAAACCCCACCTTGGGGTGCCCATACCCCACCCATGGGTGCCCCCCCCCCCCCACCTTGTGGTGCCCATACCCACCATGGGTGCCCCCAGTAACTCCCCTTGGGGTGCCCATACCCCCCCCCCCGCATGGGTACCCCCACCCCCATCCATGGCTGCCCCCCATCTCCCCCCCCCCCCACCCCCCCCCAGGGATGTCCATATCCCCACCACGGGTGCCCATACTCCCCCCCATGGGTGCCCACAGACCCCCCCCCCAATAACCCCCCATTGGGTTGCCCATATCCCCCCCCCCCGTGGGTGTCGCCACCCCCACCCATGGGTGCCCCCATCTCCCCCCCCCCCCGGGCCCCGCCCCCAGCGCGGCGTGGGATGGCCGATGTCACACGGAGCAGAGCAATGACATTGTAATTTCCACCTGAGCGTCGAGCAGCCGCCGCCGGCCCTCGGGGGGGTCGTGGGCGCCCAAGTGATCCCTGCGCAGCTCCTGCTCCACCAGCATCAGCCTGCGGGGCCAGGCTTCACCGGGGTCACGCTGCCACCCCCGGGGGGGCACCCCGGGGGACACGGGGACACCCCCCGGGGTCCCGCAGCCACCCCCGGGGACGCCCCTGGGGACACCACCCGGGGGGGCCGGGCTTCACCGGGGTATGGGGACACCCACCCACCCACTCCCCCCCTCCAAGGGACACCTTGGGTCATTGGGACACCCCCCCCTAGGACACGCTGGGGACACCCCGAGGGCATGGGGACAACCCCAGGGACACCCCGGGTCATGGGGACACCCTTGGGGACACCTTGGGTCATGGGGACACCCTCCAGGGACACACTGGGGACACCTCAAGGGCACGGGGACAGCCCCAGGGACACCCTAGATCATGGGGAGACACCCATGGGGACACCTCAGGTCATGGGGACAACCCCAGGGAGACCTCGGGTCATGGGGACACCCTTAGGGACACCCCAGGTCATGGGGACACCCCCCAGGGACACCCTGGGGACACCCCAAGGACATGGGGACAACCCCAGGGACACCTCGGGTCATGGGGACACCCCCCAGGGACACCCTGGGGTCACCCCAAGGGCATGGGGACAACCCCAGGGACACCCTAGATCATGGGGAGACACCCATGGGGACACCTCAGGTCATGGGGACACCCCAGGTCATGGGGACACCCCCCAGGGACACACTGGGGACACCCCAAGGACATGGGGACAACCCCAGGGACACACTGGGGACACCCCAAGGACATGGGGACAACCCCAGGGACACCTCGGGTCATGGGGACACCCCCCAGGGACACACTGGGGACACCCCAAGGGCATGGGGACAACCCCAGGGGACACCCCAGCTCATGGGGACAGCCCTGGGGACACCCCGACATCCCCCAGAGACACCCAGGGACACGTCTGGGACGCAAGGACACCCCAGGACACCCCAGGGACACCGGGACACCCCCAGGGACACCACAGGGAACACCCTGGCTCATGGCGACACCCCCAGGGACGTCCCCCAGGGACACACCGCCACCACCAGGGACAGCCAGGGACACTCCAGGGACACCCCGGGAACAAGGGGATGCCCCCGGAGACACCCTGGTTCATGGGGACACCCTGGGGACACCCACCTTGGGACATGCTGCCAACTCCAGGGACACCCAGGGACACGGGGACAGCCCCCAGGGACACCCCGGGGACATCCCCAGGGGATAGGGACACCCCCCCTGGGGACACGCTATGACCCAAGGGCCACCATGGGGATGGGGACACTCCCCCTAGGGACACGCTGCCAGCCCCGGGGACACCCCCTAGGGACACCCACCCCGGAACCCACTGCCACCCACCCCAAGGACACGTGGGGACATCCCAGGGACACCCCCAGGGTCACACTGCCACTCCCCAGGGACACCCTGGGGATGCACAGGGACAAGGTGGGGACAGGCCAGCCGCCCCGGGGACATGCTGCGTCGCCACGTCCCTCTGCGTCCCCATGTCCCCTGTCTCCCTCTCTGTCCCCCGTGTCCCCATATCTTCCACGTCCCTCTATCTCCATGTCCCTCTGTGTCCCCATGTCCCCCTGTGTCCCCATGTCCTCCATGTCCCACTATGTCCCTCATGTTCCTCTATGTCCCCATGTCCATGTATCCCCGTGTCCTCCATGTCCCACTATGTCCCTCATGTCCTTCTGTGTCCATCTATGTCCCCCTGTCCTTCTGTGTCCCCATGTCCCTCTATGTCCCCATGTCCTCCATGTCCCTCATGTCCTTCTATGTCCCCAAGTCCCTCACGTTGTTCTATGTCCCCATGTCCCTCTGTGTCCCCATGTCCTCCATGTCCCGCTATGTCCCTCATGTCCTTCTGTGCCCCCATGTCCATCATGTCCTTCTTTGTCCCCATGTCCCTGTGTCCCCATGTCCTCCATGTCCCACTATGTCCCTCATGTCCTTCTATGTCCCCATGTCCCTCCGTGTCCCCGTGTCCTCCATGTCCCACTATGTCCCCCTGTCCTTCTGTGTCCCTGCGTCCCCATGTCCTCCATGTCCCACTATGTCCCTCATGTCCTTTATGTCCCACTATGTCCCTCATGTCCTTCTGTGTCCCCATGTCCCTGTGTCCCCATGTCCTCCATGTCCCTCATGTCCTTCTGTGTCCCCAAGTCCCTCACGTCCTTCTATGTCCCCATGTCCCTCTGTGTCCCCATGTCCTCCATGTCCCGCTATGTCCCTCATGTCCTTCTGTGTCCCCAAGTCCCTCACGTCCTTCTATGTCCCCATGTCCCTCTGTGTCCCCATGTCCTCCATGTCCCGCTATGTCCCTCATGTCCTTCTGTGCCCCCATGTCCATCATGTCCTTCTTTGTCCCCATGTCCCTGTGTCCCCATGTCCTTTATGTCCCACTATGTCCCTCACGTCCTTCTATGTCCCCATGTCCCTCTGTGTCCCCATGTCCTCCATGTCCCACTATGTCCCCCTGTCCTTCTGTGTCCCTGTGTCCCCATGTCCTCCATGTCCCGCTGTGTCCCTTGTCCTTCTACGTCCCCATGTCCCTCCGTGTCCCCATGTCCTCCATGTCCCGCTGTGTCCCTCGTCCTTCTATGCCCCATGTCCATCTATGTCCCCATGTTCCTCCGTGTCCCACTATGTCCCTCATGTCCTTCTGCGCCCCCATGCCCCTCCCACCCCACCGTGCCCCACCACCCCCCTCCACCCCCAACTCCCACCGCCCCTCCCATCCCCCCCAGCGTCCCCGGTGTCCCCTCGCTGTCCCCGGGGCCGGGGTCCCTCCCTCACCTGCCGATGATGCTCTTGATCTGGGAGTCCTTCTCCGCCTGCTGCTGCCGCAGGCGCTTCTCGCTCTGCTCCAGGCGGTGCTGGTACTGCAGCAGGATGCGGCTCGTCTGCTCCTCCTGCGACACCAGGCGCCGCTCGTACTCCTCCAGCTTGCGGTTGGACATGTGCAGCCGCTCCTTCAGCGAGTGGATCTCCTCCTCGTACTCCTTCACCTGACACAACCCACACTGCAGGGGGACGGCGCCACCTCCCCCGACCCACCGCCACCCGACGCCCGGGTCGTCGTCGTCGTCCTCCCCCCCACCCCGCAACGGTAACACCTGGGTGCCCACCATGGCGACT
The DNA here is from genome assembly GCA_009819605.1 of Sterna hirundo. Classification (NCBI taxonomy): domain Eukaryota; kingdom Metazoa; phylum Chordata; class Aves; order Charadriiformes; family Laridae; genus Sterna; species Sterna hirundo. Next base: position 329,668 of record WNMW01000078.1, read on the forward strand.
CCTGGACATCTAGGTTCCCCTCAATGGTGATGCCCAGACACGTAGGTGCCACCGTGGTCATGACCGACCAGCTGGGCCCCTACCATGGTGATGCCTGAACACCTGGGACCATCCATGATGACACCTGGACAACGGGGTCCCCACCATGGCGACACCCGGATACCTAGGTCCTCCCCAGTGGTGACGCCCAGACACGTAGGTGCCCACCATCGTCATGACCAAACACCTAGGTTCCCACCAAGATGACACCCAAACACCTGGGACTACCCATGGTGACACCTGGGCACCTGTGACCCCACCATGGTCACACCCAGACACCTGGGTCCCTACTGTGGTGACACCTGTACACCCTGGGTCACCCTGGGTCCTCAGGACCTGGGGTCCCTCAAGGTCATCTCCTGGGGCCCGGACACCAGGGTCCCCAGGATCTGGGTTCACCTGAGGCATCCTCTGGGAACTTGAAACCTGGATCCTGGATCCCATGGGACTTGGAGTCCATCAGGGTCATCCCCTGGGACCTGGGGTTCATCAGAGTCACCTCCTGGGACCTGGACATTTGGGTCCCTGGGACTTGGGGTCTATCAAGGTCATCTCCTGGAACCTGGACACCTGGGTCCATCAGGGTCATCCCCTGGGACCTGGACACCTGGGTCCTCGGGACCTGGGTCCATCAGGGTCATCTCCTGGGACCTGGACACCTGGGTCCATCAAGGTCATCCCCTGGGACCTGGGTCCATCAGGGTCATCTCCTGGGACCTGGGGTCCATCAGGGTCATCTCCTGGACACCTGGGTCCATCAAGGTCATCCCCTGGGACCTGGGTCCATCAGGGTCATCTCCTGGACACCTGGGTCCACCAAGGTCATCCCCTGGGACCTGGGTCCATCAGGGTCATCTCCTGGGGCCTGGGTCCATCAGGGTCATCTCCTGGACACCTGGGTCCACCAAGGTCATCCCCTGGGACCTGGGTCCATCAGGGTCATCTCCTGGGGCCTGGGTCCATCAGGGTCATCTCCTGGACACCTGGGTCCATCAAGGTCATCCCCTGGGACCTGGGTCCATCAGGGTCATCTCCTGGACACCTGGGTCCACCAAGGTCATCCCCTGGGACCTGGGTCCATCAGGGTCATCTCCTGGGACCTGGGTCCATCAGGGTCATCTCCTGGACACCTGGGTCCATCAAGGTCATCCCCTGGGACCTGGGTCCATCAGGGTCATCTCCTGGACACCTGGGTCCACCAAGGTCATCCCCTGGGACCTGGGTCCATCAGGGTCATCTCCTGGGACCTGGGGTCCATCAAGGTCATCTCCTGGGGCCTGGACGCCTGGGTCCCCTGGCCCCCTGCCCCCCCAGGGCCCGGAGGCCAGGGTCCATCGGTGTTCCCTACCCGGTCCAGCCGGCTCTCGTCCATGGACTTGGAGTACTCCTTCAGCTTGTACTCCTCGCGCTCGATGTGGGAGCTCTCGATGTCGGCCGAGAGATGCGGCATGTTGGACACCCAGGCCACCGTGCGCTCTGCCGCTGGCATCACCGGGTTCAGCGTCGACGGTGTCTGCGAGGCCTGGGGGGGGGACGGGGGGGGGGACACACGAGGACACGGGCTTGGTCCCTCTCGTCCCCACGGCGCGTCCCCACTGTGACCTGTGCCCCCCCATGTCCTGCATGTCCTACCGTGTCCACCCATCTCTGCCATGTCCCCGTGTCCTGCGTGTTCCCCCACGTCCCCCGTGTCCCTCCATCCCCGCCCTGCCCCATGTCACCCGTGTCCCTCTGCGTCCCCATCCCCACCACGTCCCCCATGTTCCCCCATATCTCCATGTGCCCAATGTCCTCCATCTCCACCGCATCCCCCCATCCCCCCCATGTCCCCTATATCCCCCTGTCCCGCCATGTCCCACCATGTCCCCACCATGTCCCCATGTTCCCTTACGTCCCCAATGTCCCCCATATCCTTCATGTCCTCCATAGCCCCTGTGTCCCCACCATGTCCACCATGTTCTCCGTCCCTACCATGGCCCCCACATCCTCCATGTCCCCCATAGCCCCCATGTCCCCACCATGGCCCCCACGTCCTCCATCCCCACCACGTCCCTCCATCCCCACCATGCCCCATGTCCCCCATATCCTCCGTGTCCCCCATAGCCCCCACGTCCCCCATGTCCCCCATAGCCCCCACGTCCCCCATGTCCTCCATGTCCCCCATCCCCACCATGTCCCATGGCCCCCGTATCCTCCATGTCCCCCATAGCCCCCACGTCCCCCATGTCCCCCATAGCCCCCCATATCCTCCATGTCCCCCATAGCCCCCACGTCCCCCATGTCCCCCATGTCTCCCATAGCCCCCCATATCCTCCATGTCCCCCATAGCCCCCACGTCCCCCATGTCCCCCATGTCTCCCATAGCCCCCCATATCCTCCATGTCCCCCATAGCCCCCCATATCCTCCATGTCCCCCATAGCCCCCCATATCCCCCATGTCTCCCATAGCCCCCATGTCCCCACCATGGCCCCCATCCCCGCCATGTCCCGCAATCCCCACCATGCCCCATGTCCCCCATATCCTCCGTGTCCCCCATAGCCCCCACGCCCCCCATGTCCTCCATGTCCCCCATCCCCACCATGTCGGCCCCCGTATCCTCCATGTCCCCCATGTCCCCCATGGCCCCCCATATCCTCCATGGCCCCCATGGCCCCCCATATCCTCCGTGTCCCCCATAGCCCCCACGTCCCCCATGTCCTCCATCCCCACCATGTCCCATGGCCCCCGTATCCTCCATGTCCCCCATGTCCCCCATGTCCCCCATAGCCCCCATGTCCCCACCATGTCCCCCAGCCCCACCATGTCCCCCATGATCCCCCCCCACCTGCTTGGTGACCGGTGGCTTCATCCCGGCCACCGACGCCTCCTTGGCCAGGGAGGGCTGCCGGGAGCGGGGGGGTCCGTAGGACGGTTCGGGGGACGCCAGCAGGTTCCCGCTGGCCGGACGCGGTTTGGAGGGGACCCCCAGGGCTGCCGGCCCCTGCCCCCCACCTTTCCCCGCCCGAGCCCCCCGAGGGGTGGGGGGCGGGGGGGCCCCGATGGTGATCTGGGGGGGGGCCAGGCTGTCCTGCAGGGAGAGCTGCCGCCGGCTGAAGTCCCCCCCCGGCCGGGCGAACTCGTCGCTGTAGCTGTGGCTGTGGGTGATGTGCTTGGGGGGGGGAGCCGCCAGCTCCTCGCTCTTGCTGTACCCGTGCAGGGGGGGGGCGAAGGGCCCCTCACCCCCCGGCTCGGGTCCCCGCAAGGGTCCGTCGGCCGCCAAATGAAAAAGGGGGTTCTGGAAGGAGAGGGGGACACGCAACTGCGGCCCCCCTGGCTCGGGTACCCCCAGGCGAGGGGGGGCCAAGCTGGAGGCACTGCCCTGGGAGAGGCGGCCGGGACGCAGCCCCCCTCCAGCCCCCCCCGGGGCTGGGCCGCCGGCGGCGAGCAGCTCGGCGGGCAAACTAGGGATGCTGTCAACGCGGCCATCTTGCAGGTCCAGCATGGAGACGCTCTTGCCCACCCCCAGGGCCCCCCGGCCCCCCTCGGGCTCCGTCAGGTCGGAGCTGCTGGTGCAGTAGGCGGGGGAGGAGCGGGCCAGGGGGGGGCGGCTCAGGACCAGCACCTCCTGCGGCCCCTTCTCCTGCGGTGGGGAGGGCAGGCGGGGCACCTCCATGGAGCTGGGGGGGGGACACGGGGGTTAAGGGGGAGATGGGACCTCCAGTGAGGTCCCCACGTTGGCCTCAGCCACGTCCCCATCCCCATCCCCATCCCCATCCCCATCTCCATCTCCCTCCCCATCCCCAACTCCATCTCCATCTCCCTCCCCATCTCCATCTCCATCTCCATCTTCATCCCCATCTCCATCTTCACCCCCATCCCCATCTCCATCTCCATCCCCATCTCCATTCCCATCCCCATCCCCATCCCCAACTTCATCTCCATCCCCATCTCCATCTCCATCCCCATCCCCATCTCCCTCTCCATCTCTATTTCCATCCCCATCCCCATCTCCATCCCCATCCCCATCTCCATCTCCATCTCCATCCCCATCCCCATCTCCATCTCCATCTCCATCTCCATCCCCATCCCCATCCCCATCCCCATCCCCATCCCCATCTCCATCTCCATTCCCATCTCCATCTCCATCCCCATCCCCATCTCCCTCCCCATCCCCATCTCCATTTCCATCTCCATCTCCATCCCCATCTCCATCCCCATTCCCATCTCCATCTTCATCCCCACCTCCACCTCCATCTCCACTGCCATCTCCATTTCCATCCCCATCCCAAACCACCCCCATCGCCCTCCCCAACTCCTTCCCCATCTCCCTCACCATCCTCATCCCAATCCCATCCCTGCCCCCACCCCATCCCTATCCCCATCCCACCACCATCTCCATCCCATGACTGTCCCCATCCCACCATTGTCCCCATGCCATCCCCGTCCTTGTCTCCGTCCTGTCCCTGTCACCCACCTGTTGAGGCCCCGCACCATGTAGGACTGGAGGTCAACGGAGCTGCAAGGGCAGAGAGCAGATGACGAGAGGAACTCGCAGGCCATGGGGAGACACCCCGGGTGACACCAGGGGCCACCAGGGTGACATGGGGGGACACTATGGTGACATGGGGAGACACAGTGGGGGCGACCCGGGGCAGGATGTGGAGGTACCACGGGGATGTGGAGGTGCCATGAGGATGGAGGTACCACGGGGATGTGGGGGGACACAGTGGGGGGTTCTCAGGGGTCCCCACCTGTTGAGGTCGCGGACGAGGTAGGGCTGGAGGTCGGCCGAGGGCCCCCGCAGCACCAGCCCCTTGGGGGGCAGCCGCTCCCCCTGGCTCGGCTGCCGCTGCAGGTGGGGGTTGCGCAGGGCCACGCTGATGTCCGTCAGCAGCCGGGGCAGCGGGCCCAGCTTCAGCAGGGCCTCCTGGGGGGCAGGTCAGCCACGCGTCCCCACCCCAACCCCCGGCACCCCGGTAACCTCCCATGGTGGGATGTGAGGGGCTGGGACCCCAATGACCTCCCGTGGTGGGACCTGGGTGGGGGGAACCTCAATAACCTCCCCTTGAGGCCAGGGGTGGGTGGGACCCCAATGACCTCCCGTGGTGGGACACGAGGGCCTGGGACTTCAATGACCTCCCCTTGGGTCCACGAGTGGATGGGACCCCAAAACGCCCCTCCAGGGGCATCCAGAACCCCAAAACCTCCCCTGGGGGAGAACGTAGGTGTCCAAGCTCCTGATCCCCACCCAGGAGAGGACCCGGGTGTCCAGGTGACACCCCTACCGCGGGGGTCCCAGGTGACCGGGGTACCTTGCTGAGCTGGGACATGACCTCCCAGAGGAGGGCGTGCAGGGTGGAGAGCTCACGGCCCAGGTCGATGTAGCCCTCGAAGCTGGTGCTGTTGGTGAGGGTGTCCAGGTTGGAGATCTCGTAGAGGAACTGCTGCATGCTGGTCCACTCCAGCTCCAGGAACTCGTTCATGAAGGCCATGTACTCCTCCTTGCTGCCAAACCTGTCGGCGGGCGCTCAGCGGGGCCTGTGCTGGGCCCCTCAATGGCTGTTGTCCCCCCACACCAGCCTCGCCTGCCACCCTCTGTCCCTTCCGTCCCTCCAGCTTCCAGAAGTCCCTTCGTAAAGCCACGTCTGGCCTTCATCCGGCTCTGCCGTCCCTTTGTTCTCCACCCATCTATCCACCAACTCATCCATGCATCCGTCTTCCTTCCTTTCTTCCACCCATCCGTAAATCCATCCATCCGTCCATCCTGCTGCCCACCAAACTCGTCCATCCAACTCGTCTGTCCGTATTCTGCCCACCCAACTCCTCCAGCCGTCTTCCACCTACTAACTCATCCCCCCACCTTCGTCCATCCAGCCACCTTCTGTTCATCCTTCTTCCCTCCATCCACCACCTCACCTACTCATCAACTCACTCGGCTTCCACTCATCAGCCATCGGCTCATCCGTCTTCTGTTCATCTCTTCACCTTCTGTGCTCATCCACCAACTCATCCGTCCACTTTCTAGCTATCCATCATCCGTCCCCCATCAACTCATCCCTCCGTCTTCTGCCCATTCATACACCCATCCCTCCATCTTCTGGCCGTCTGCCAGCTCATCCATCTACTCGTATCTTCTGTCCATTCACCAACTCATCCCTCCATCTTCTGCCCATCATCCATCAACTCATGTGTCCATCTTACACCCATCATCTATCAACTCTCTCATCCATCTTATCTCCATGTCTCCACCTTCCTTCCAACTCCTCTATGTCAACTCGTTCATCCATCTTCCACCCATCATCCACCAACTCATCCATCCACCTTCTGTCCATCCATCCGTCTTCTCTCCATCCATTAACTCCCCCATCCAACTCCCCTCCATCCACGCGTGAATCTACCCGTCCGCCAAAGCTCCATCCACCCCATAGACCTACGGATCCACCTTCCCTCCACCGTCCCTCCATTCTCCTCCCCGTCCACCTGAGTCCTCCCTCTCTCCGCCTGACCACCGTCACCCACCACCGCCCCCAACTCCTCCACGCTGGGCGCTCACTTGGTGAAGTTGGCCAGGTTCTGGATGACCTTGGCGATGAGGGTGAGGGTGCGGGCGGTCTGCTCGTCGGGGTACTCCTGCATGAGGCCGAAGAGGCTGGGGGACATCACGGCGGGGCAGAGGAACCGCAGGAAGAGCGAGGCGCTGATCAACCGGTCGGCAATGTCCTCGCGGCCCCGCTCAGCGCATCGCAGCCGCCACGAGGCGAAGACCTCCTTCAGCTCCCGTGGGAACACGCTGCGTAGAGGGGGGGGACACGGTCAGGGACCCGCGGTGGGGACGCCGGGGGATGTCCCCAGCCCTGAGGACTCACCAGTGCGAGTTGACCACCTTGCAGAGGGCAAGCTCGCAGCACATGCGGAGGTTGGCCTGGTGGTCAGCCAAGGTGGAGGCCGAGCACTTCATGGGGTCAACCTCGCAGTTCTCCTCCGACTCATACAGCGCCCGGATGAACTCGCCTGCATGGGGACGGGGACATCAGAGGGGACCAGGGACCACCCCAGCGTCCCACAGACAGGCTGGCTCCATGGGGTCATGGCCATGAGAAGGGACCACCCAACCATCTCATGACCTGGAAATGAAGAGGGGCTGGAGACCACCCAACTGTCCCCTGGCCAGATCACCTCAATGGAGACGTGGCCATGAGAGTGGACCACCCAGCCATCTCCTGGCCATGCCCATAGGGACATGATCATAAGGGACCACCCAACCCTCCCATGACCACGGCAACAGGGTCCCAGCCATGAGAGGGGACCACCTAACTGTCCCAGGGCCAGAAGAAGGGACCACCCAACATCCCATGGCGATGCCAAAGGGGATGCAGCCATGAGAACAGACCACCCAACCACCCCACAGTCACGCCAAAGGAGACACAGTGATGAGAAGGGACCACCCAACCATCCCATGGCCATGCCCACGAGGACCTGCCTATGAGCAGGGACAAAGGACCCCCCAGTTTTACCCCTAATGGGGACATGGCCGTGAGAAACGACCACCCAACCATTCCACGGCCGTACCAATGAGGATATGGCCATGTGTGGGGACCGCCCACCATCCCACAGCCATGCCGATGGGAACATGACCAGGACAGGGACCCCTGGCCGTGACGAGCGCGCCCCCAGTGCCGGTGGAGCTCACCAATGGCATCCTTGAGGTATTTCTGGCCGATGAGTTTCAGGTACTCCTCTATGGCTTTCGTGGCGAGGGTGTTTTCCCGGAAGATCAGGTGCTCCCGGTCCATGAAGCGATCCACCTCCGTCATGGCCATGTCCGACAGGAAGTCCTGCCCACGGCCGTCAGGGCAGCCCAACGCCTGCCTGCACCCCAGCAGCCTGGACAGGCTGGCCCAGCCCACCCTCCGTCCATCCTTGTGTCCTCCTGCCATCTTCTGTCCGTCCGTCTGTCCGTCCGTCCGTCCGTCCGTCCATCCATCCATCCATCCATCCATCACTGTCGGTCCTCCATCTGTCCTCTATCCCTTCTCCATCCATTCGTCCTCATCCAACGCCCATCTGTCTGGCCATTGTCTTCCACCCCTCTCTCCACCATCCACATTTCTGTCTTCTATCCATCCCCCATGTGTCCTCCATCTGTCCTCCATCCATCCCCCATCCTCCATCCAACCGTCCATCTATCCCCCATCTGTCTGTCCATCCTGCTCCATCCACCCTCAATCCTCCATCCATCCATCCATCCCCCCACCCGCCCACCCACCCGTCCCTTACCTGTCTGCCCATCCTTCTCCATCCATCCAGTCCACCATCCAACCCTCTCTCCAACCCTCCATCCATCCTTCCTTTCTACCCGTCTCCCATCTGTCTGTCCGTCTTGCTCCATCCATCCATTGCTCCATCCTCCTTCCATCCATCCATCTTCCATCCATTCTGCATTTGTCCATCCATCCATCCTCAATCCTCCCTCCAACCTTCCATCTATCACCCATCTGTCTGTCCATCCATCCTCCGTCCTCCATCCATCTGCCATCCATCCTGCATCTGTCCGTCATCCATCCACCCATCCATCATCCATCCATCTGTCCTTCCATCATCCATCCTCCCTCCCGCCTCAACCCTCCACCCCACCTCCACCCCACCCTGCCCCACCCCTCCCCACCCCCCCAGCCCCCCCCACCTTAGCCTTGCCGGTGCTCTGCAGGATGTGCACCAACGCGCAGGCCACCTCCTCCTTGCTCTTGACGCTGAGCACGGGCTCCAAGACGGCGCAGAGCATCCGGTAATTGTTGGTGACGTACTCGGCGAACTCCTTGTAGAGCTCCATGGGGAGGATGCTCATGGTCTGGAAGCGGCTCTTGACGCGGAGAGCGGGACAACCCGCCTTGCTCTTGCTGCCGCTGGGTTGGCTGAGCGGGTACCACTGCTCGGCGAAGTGCCGGCCGGTGACGCTGGCGATCGGGATGCTCACCATCCCCACATAGTTGCTCTTGTCCTTCTTGCGTTTCTTGTCGGTGTCCTTGTAGAGGTGCAGGCGGATGGTGCGGACAGACGGCAGGTTGTTGAACTCAAAGTGTTCTCCCCAGAAGACGTTGTCGGTGCGCGCCTTGCTGGTGGTGCGGGCGTAGAGCATGTCGTCCAGGCACAGCTCGCAGTAGTAGCGCTTCTTGGGGGGAAGGTCTCGCGCCTCGATCACCCACAGCTTCAGGACGTTGTCCACCCGCCGGCTGTTGTCCTGCGGAGGGGTGGGAGGGAAGGAGGTCAGCAGGGGACGCGGGGACAGCTGGAGGTGAAGACAGCTTGGGGAAGGGGGGGGAGATGTGGGGCACGGAGGGGCCCAGGGTGGTGGGACGGACAGGGACAGGGAGAGCTGGGGGTGGGAGCAGATGGGGACAGTGACCTTGGGGCAGGGGTGACCCCAGGGGACAACCCCAGCCCCCAGGACCAGCGACCCCAGGGCATGGTGACCCCGAGGGCCAGGGCGACCCATGGGGACATCCATCCCCACCAGTTGGCCATCTCCACCCCCACCAGCTGACCACTTCATCCCCACCAGTGACCATCCCTATGCCCACCAGTTGACGATACCCACCACCTGACCAACCCCATCTCTACCAGTTAACCATCTCCATCCCCACCAGTTGACCATCCCCACTCATACCAGTTGACCATCCCTACCAGTTGGCCCTCTCCATCGCCACCAGTTAACCATCCCCATCCCCACCACTTGACCACCCCCATCCATACCAGCTGACAACCCCCACCGGCTGACCATCCCCACCCCCAGCAGCTGACCACCCCCATTCCCACCAGTTGACTACGCCCACCACTTGACCATCTCCAGCCCCACCGGTTGATCATCCCCATCCCCACCACTCAACTATTCCCATCCCCACCACTTGACCATCCCAACCACTTGACCATCCCCATCCCCAACAGCTGACCACCCCCATTCACACCAGTTGACCACCCCCATTCCCACCAGTTGACTACACCCACCACTTGACCTTCTCCATCCCAACCACTTGACCATCCCCATCCCCACCAGTTGATATCCCCATGCCCACCAGCTGACCATCCCCACCACTTGACCATTCCCCTCCCCACCACTTGACCTTCTCCATCCCAACCACTTGACCTTCTCCATCCCAACCACTTGACCATCCCCATCCCCACCACTTGACCTTCTCCATCCCAACCACTTGACCATCCCCATCCCCACCACTTGACCTTCTCCATCCCCACCACTTGACCATCCCCATCCCCACCACTTGACCTTCTCCATCCCAACCACTTGACCATCCCCATCCCCACCACTTGACCTTCTCCATCCCAACCACTTGACCATCCCCATCCCCACCACTTGACCTTCTCCATCCCAACCACTTGACCTTCTCCATCCCAACCACTTGACCATCCCCATCCCCACCACTTGACCTTCTCCATCCCAACCACTTGACCATTCCCCTCCCCACCAGCTGACCATCCCCACCGCTTGACCACCTCCAGCCCCACCGGTTGAGCCCCCCACACCCCCTCTCCGACCCCCTCCTCACCTTGTTGGGCTTCACCGCCCTCTGCAGGTTCTCGATCCACTTGTCCCTCTCGGCGGCCGAGCGGCAGGCGAAGCATTTGGTCCCCGAGGCCGTGGTCACCTGTGGGTGACGGCCGACGGTGATGAGCCACCGCGGCGACGACGGCGGGGGTGGGGGGGGGGGGGGTGACGAGAAGGCCTGGACCGTACCTCGAAGCAGAACTCCTGGCCCAGGATGCTGCTGTGGACCGCCTTGATGATGGAGTCCTCATCCAGGTTGAGCTCCAGCGCCTCGGCCGCGCTGCTGGGGCTCAGCAGGGACTCGTGGGAGTGCGACTCCTTGAAGCTCTGCATCAGCCGGGCCCTGCGGGGAGGCGGGGGGATGCTCGGGGGGGGGGTGTCGGGGTCGCTGGAGGAGGGGGGGGGGGGGTTGGGGGGGTGCCCAAGGGGGGGGTGGTGGTGGTGGTGACGGTGACATGCCAGCTTGGGGGGGGGGGTGGGGGTGACGGTGGCGGTGGGGAGGGGGTACCTGGGGCATCCGCGCGGGACCTGGGGACGCGTCCGCGGCGCCGGGACGGACAGAGAGAGACAGAGTCAGGGTGGGGGGGGAAGGGGGGGGCGGGGGGGGGGGGGGGATGGGACACGGACATAGCGGGGGGCCACCCAGGAGCGACACCCCCACCCCAAACCCTCAATGTCACCTCCCCGGGGGGGGGGAACGCAGGTATCCAGGGAAACCCCCCCCCCAAAAAAAAAATAGAGGGGATCCTGGTGTCCAGCCCTCCCCCACCACCACCCCCCTAGATAGGGGGGACCCAGGAATTTAGGCCCCCCCCCCCCCAAAACAGGAGACCCAGGCATCCAGCCCCCCCCCCAAAGCGGGGGGACCCAGGCGTCCAAGTGTTCCCCCCCCCCGCCAAAACAGGGGGAACAGAGCATCTCCCCCCCCCCCCCCGCCCAAAACAGGGGGGACCCAGGCACAGAGCCCCCCCCCCCCCAAAAACAGGGGGAACAGAGCATCTACACACACACCCCCCCCCCCCAAACAGGGGGGACCCAGGCGTCCGGGCCCCCCCCCCCCCCCGCCCCCGGCAGCTGCCGCAGGTGAAGCCGCCCCCGGGCGTTATATTTATCCCCGGGGCTGCGTAAGCAGCGGCCCCGCCACCTCCTGTCCCCCCCCCCCCCCAACACCGTGTCGTCGTCGTCGTTCCCCGTCCCCCCCCCCCCGTCCCCCCCCCGCGTCCCCACGGCCACCACTCCCGGCTGCCGTCACCGCCACCGTGTCACCGCCACCGTGTCACCGCCACCGGGGGCGGCGCGGCTAAAAATACCCCGGCGAGCGCCCCCAACCCCCCCCCCACCCCGGGGACAAGGGACACCCCCCCAAGGGACATCCCAAGGGAGAAGGGACCCCCCCCCCCCGCCCCAGGGCATCCCCCTGGGGACAAAGGGACAAGGGACACCCCCCCAGGGCATCCCTGGAGACAAGGGACATCCCAAAGGAGAAGGGACCCCCCCCCGCCCCAGGGCGTCCTTCTGGGGACAAGGGACACCCCCAGAGCACCCCTCTGGGGACAAGGGACATCCCCCCAGGGCACATCCCAAGGGACACCCCCCCCCAGGGGACACTCCCTCCAAGGGACCCATCGCGGGTAGGGGACAAGGGATGCTGCTGGGGACAGGGGACACCTCAGGGACACTCCTCGGGGACAAGGGGCATCACGCCTCCCCTTGGGGACCACTACATGAAGGGGACAAGGGACAACCCCCCCCCCCCCCCCCCCGAAGAGACAAGGGACCCCTGGAGCACTGAGGACCTGTCCCCCCCAGGGAAAGGGACAAGGGGTCCCCTTGGGGACATCGCCGGGGGGCACGGGGACAGGACAGCCCATCCTCTGGGGACAAGGGACGTCTCAGGGGACAAGGGATCCCCCTGGGGACACGGGATCTCCTTGGGGACATCCCCGGGGGACAAGGAGGCAGGAGACCCCATCCCCTGGGGACCATCTCCTGGGGACAAGGGACTCCCTTGGGGACAAGGAATCCCCTTGGGGACACGGGGACAGGAGACCTTCATCCCCTGGGGACCAGCTCTTGGAGACAAGGGACCCTCTTGGAGACAAGAGACACTCCCGGGGACAAGGGACCCCCTTGGGGACATCCCCGGGGGACATGGGGATAGGCCAGCCCATCCCCTGGGGACAAGGGACATCCCAGGGGACAAGGGATCCCCCTGGGGACGCGGGATCTCCTTGGGGACATCCCCGGGGGACATGGCGACAGGAGACCCCATCCCCTGGGGACCATCTCCTGGGGACAAGGAACCCTCCTGGGGACACGGGATGCTGCTGGGGACAAGGGACCCCCCCCCCCGGGGACATGGGGACAGGAGACTCCATCCCCTGGGGACCACGCCTTGGGGACAAGGGACATCCCTAGGATCAAGGGACCCCCTTGGGGACAAGGAACCCCCTTGGGATCAAGGCACACTCACGGGGACAAGGGGACAGGAGACCCCATCCCAAGGGGACACCGAGGACATGGGACAACCTCCCCCCCCCCGCCACCCTCCCCGGGGACAGGGGACCGTACCCCATCGTCGGCGCTGGTGACGGTGACGGTGACGCCGGGCCGGGTGCCAGCCCGGATCCCAGCGCCCGGCTCCCACCCACCGGCTCCGGCTATAAATGGCACCACCCGCCACCTGCGCCGCCACCCGGTCCCCAACCTGTCCCCAAGGCACAGCAGGGACCCGCCTCGCAGGGGGTGGGGTGGGGTGGGGTGGGGGACCTGCCCCACATGGGGACACCGGGGAGGACACCGGGGACCTGCCCCACTGTGGGGACAGTGGGGGACATTGGGGTCCTGCCCCATATGGGGACATGCTCCACATGGGGACTCTGGGGACACTGGGGACCTGCCACACCTGGGGATGGGGACACTGCGGATCTGCCTCACAGGGGGACACTGGGGACACCGGGGACCTACCCTATACTGGTGACACTGGGGGACACTGGGGACCTGTCCCATATGGGGACATTGGGGATGTGCTCCACGTGGGGACAGTGGGGGACATTGGGGACCTACCTCATACTGGGGACACTGGGGACCTGCCACACGTGGTGACATTGAGGACACTGGGGACCTGTCCCACGTGGGGACATTGGGGACAGCAGGGACATTGGTGACCTGCCCCACATGGGGATGGGGACAGGGGCGCCCTGACCCACATGGGGACGAGGACATGGGGGACCTGCCCCACACAGCGGCAGCGGAGACATTGGGGACCTTGTCCCTGCGTCCGGCTGGAGGACACCGGGACTGGCCACCCCCACACCGAGCCTGGGGACATTCGGGGAACGGGGACATCCCCGCGCCCAGCCTGGGGACACCCAGGGACCAGGACTGTCCCCAGACCTGACCCGGTGCCACCTCCAGAACGGGACCATCCCTAAACCCGACCTGGCGTCACATGGGGAACAGGACTGTCCCCACGTCCATCCCAGTGTCCTCTGGGCAGCAGGACTGTCCCCGTCCCCGGCTTGGGGACACCCAGAGACCGGGACTGTCCCCACACGCACCCTGGTGCCACCTGGGCAGCAGGACCGTCCCCATGGCCACCCCGGTGCCACCTCAGCAGCAGGACCGTCCCCGTCCCCGGCTTGGGGACACCCAGAGACCGGGACTGTCCCCATCTCCACCCTGGTGCCACTTGAGCAGGACCGTCCCCATGGCCACCCCGGTGCCACCTCAGCAGCAGGACCGTCCCCATCCCCGGCTTGGGGACACCCAGAGACCGGGACTGTCCCCGTCTCCACCTTGGTGCCACCTGGGCAGGACCGTCCCCGTCCCCGACTCAATGTCACCCAGAGAACAAGACCGTCCCCAAACTGCCCCAGGGCCACCGGCCAGCGGGACTGTCCCCACCTCCACCCTGGTGCCACCTGGGCAGGACCTTCCCCACGTCACACCCCCCCCCCCCCAACCCCGACCCTCCACCGCCCCCAGAGCATCCCATCCCCCGATCCCCCCGCCCCAGGGCCTGTCCCCGGGGTGTCCCCGGGGTGTCCCCGCCGCTGTCCCCACCTGTCGTGGTCGGCGCTGCGGAAGCGGGGCAGGATCTGCCGGAAGCTGCTGGTGCGGTCGAGCTTGGGCTGGCTCTTGGTGCGCTTGATGGAGCTCTTCAGGCGGCGGCTCAGGAAGCCTTGCTGGGGTACAGGCGGCTGAGGGGGGGGGGCCGGGGGGGGCGGGGGTCCAGGGGGTCCAGGGGGAGAGGGGGGGGGGCCGTGGGGATGGAGGGCGTAACCGCAGTGATGGGGAGCGCGATGGGGTACCACAGGCCCCCCGGTGACCGTGGCGACGGGTACCACAGGTCTGGGGTTACCGTGGCGATGGGTACCACAGGTCTGGGGTTACCACGGCGGCAGCCAGCATAGGACCGGGGTTGCCGTGGCGACGGCAAGCATAGGGCCAGGGCGACCACAGCGATGGGTACCACGGGCCCGGGGTTACCGTGACGACGGGGAGCATAGGAAAGGGGTTACCATGGCGACGGGTACCACCGACCCAAGGTTACCATGGCGACGGGGAGTATAGGATCAGGGTTACCATGGCGATGGGTACCACAGGCCCGGGGTTACCGTGGCGACAGGCAGCACGGGACAGGGGTTTTCCCACGGTGATGGGGAGCGCAGGGCCAGGGTTGCCATGGCAACACGCGTGTGCAGGATGGGGTAACCCCAGTGGCATGGGAGCAGGGTTACCATGGCAACGGGGAGCAAAGGACCAGGGTTACCGCAGCGATGGGTACCGCAGGCCCGGGGTTACCATGGCGACGGGTACCACAGTGTGGGGTTACGGGATGACGATGGGGAGCAGAGGATGGGGTTACCATGGCAACGGGGTGGGGGGGGGGGTGTGTGTAACCATGGGGATGCGGGATCTGGGTAACCGTGGCAACACGCGTGTGCGGGGCGGGGGGACCATGGTGACATGGGACCAGGGTAACCACGGCGACGTGCGTGTGCAGGACCAGGGTAACGACGGGTGATGGTAACCATGGCAACGCACATGTGCAGGACCAGGGGAACCATGAGGACACGCATGTGCAGGACCGCGGTAACCATGGAGACACGGGAGTGGGGTAACCGTGGCAACACACGTGTGCCAGAGCGGGGTAACCATGGCAACAAGCATGTGCAGGATGGGGCACCCACGGTGACAGGCGTGTGCTGGATGGGGTAACCACGGCAACACACGTGCACAGGCCCTGAGTAACCATGACAACATGCGTGTGCAGGGCGGGGTAACCATGGCGACAGGCGTGCGCAGCATCCTGGTAACCACGGCAACAGGCATGCACAGGACCAGCCCAACCCCGACGACACGCATGTGCAGGACCACAGTAACCATGACGACAGGCGTGTGCGGCACAAGGGTAACCATGACAACAGGCATGTACAGAACAAGAGCAACCATGACGACAGGCGTGTGCGGGATGAAGGTAACCGTGACGACACGCGTGTGCGGGATGAGGGTGACCATGGTGACAGGAATGTGCGGGACCACGGTAACCACGGCAACAGGTGTGTACGGGATGAGGGGAACCGTGGCGACACGCGTGTGCAGAACAAGAGTAACCGTGACGACAGGCGTGTGCGGGATGAGGGTGACCATGGTGACGGGCACGTGCGGGACCACAGTAACCGTGACAACAGGCGTGTGCGGGACCACGGTAACCGTGACGACAGGCGTGTGCTCACCGAGGGCCGGAAGGGGGGGGCGGGCGGGGCGTCCATGTTGATGCTGTACTGCTTCCCCCCGGGGACGCTCTTCCTGCGGGAGCGGCCGCCGTGGTAATCTGGGGGGGGGGGGGGGGGGGATGGAATTTTGTTGGGGGGGGGTGGGGGGGGGGGGGAGGACAGGACACAGGAGCCTGAGGGGACAGCGGGGACAAGGGCGGGGGGGGGGGGGGGACGACCCTCACACAACCCCCATTTCACCTGTTGGGGGGGGACCCAGGCGTCGGGGGGGGAGATGGGGGGGCGGGGGGGGGGGGGCAGGTGTCCTGGCGGGGGGACCCAGGCATCATGGGGGGGGTTTGGGGGGGGGGGGAGTGTGTGTGGAGGGAGGGGGGGACCCAGGCGTTGGCGGGGGGGGGGGGGGGGGCAGGTGTCTGAGGTGGGGGGACACCCAGGTGTCCTGGGAGGATCTGGGGGGGCCCAGGTGTCCTGGGGGGGGGGGGTATGGGGGGGCCATGGGGGTCACCCTGGTGTCGGGGGGGGGGGGGGGTCCTGAGGGTCTCCCCCCCCCCCCACCTCCCAGCAGCCCCCGGGGTGCCCTTGCCCCCTCCCCCATCCCTCTGCCCGCCCCCCCGCCCCCATCATCGACGTCACCCCCCCCCCACCCCCCCCCGGAAACAAGGGACATCCCTGTCACCTCCTGGGGTCCCCCAAAATCTGCCTCCCCCCCCCCCCCAAATATCCCCTTAACTCTGCCCCTGGCCTAGGGGTCCCCCAAATCTGCCCCCACCCCTGGGGTCCCCCAACTTTGCCCCCCCCCCCAACCCCCCCTTCAAGCTGCCCCCCCCCCAAATCCCCTTAATTTTGCCCCTGGGGTCCCCCGAACTCTGTCCCCCCCTAATTCTGCCCCCCCCAATATATCCTTATCCCTGCCCCCCCCCCCAGACCTCCCCCCAAACTCTGACCCCCTAATTCTGCCCCCCCCCAACTCTGCCCCCCCCCGCCCCATCCCCTTAACCCTGGGGTCCCCCATATTCTGTCCCCCCCCCCATATATCCTTAACCCTGCCCCCCCCCTCAGACCCCCCCAAACTCTGTCCCTAATCTTGGGGTCCCCCTAATTCTGCCCCCCCCATCTCTGCCCCCCCACCCAATTCTGCCCCCCCATATATCCTTAACCCTGCCCCCCCAGACCCCCCCCCAAACTCTGCCCCCCCTCCCAAATTCTGCCCCCCCCTAATTCTGTCGCCCCCAATCTCTGCCTTCCCCCCCCATTTCTGCCGCCCCCCCCCCCCGCCCCCGCAACATCCCCTTAACCCTGGCCCTGGGGTCCCCCCTATTCTGCCCCCCCAATATAACCTTAACCCCCCCCTCAAACTCTGCCCCCCCCATCCTTTAACCCCCCCCCCACCAAAATTTCGCCCTTCACCATCTCTGCCCCCGTCCCCCCCCCCAATTCTGCCCCCCCCCCAATATATCCTTAACCCCGGCATCCCCCAAACTCTGTCCGTGCCCCCCCCCCCCCCAATATATCCTTTAACTCTGCCCCCCCCCGACCCCCCCCATATTGGGGTCCCCCCACCACCCCCCCCCAGCCCGCCCCCCCCCCCACTTCGTTTCCTACCGGCCACGGTCCTGCTGCCGCCCTCCAGGCTGAGGCGGGTGCCGGGGGGGGGCCCCAGGGTGCCCCTCAACGCCCAGGGGGGGCCGGGCTGGGGGGGGGCCCCACATGGCGCCCCGGGGGGGGACAGCCTAAAGTCGCCCCGGGGGCCCCCCGAGAGGCCCAGGGGCGCCCGGGGGGGAACCGGCCCCCGGCCGCATCCTCGCACGCCTCGCACACGCGTGTGCCACGGAGCACGGGGGGGGGGTGGGTGGGTAACGGGGGGGGGGGGGGGGGGGGCTGGGGGGCACGCTCGGGCCCGGCTTTGCACGCTCACGCACGGAGCCTTTGCACGCTCGCCCCCGGCCTCGCACAATCACCCCCAGGGCCTCGCACGCTCACCCCGGCTTGCGCACACTCGCCCCCCCCCCCCCCCCCCGGCCTTGCACGCTCAGCCTGGGCCTCGCACGCTCACACTCAGCCCGCAGCCTCGCACACTCGCCCCAGGCCCCGCACGCTCGCCCCCCGCCCCCCGGGGCCGTGCACGCTCACCCCTGTGCCATGCCCTTCCCCCCCCCCCCCTTCCCTCCCCCCCCAACCCCCACCCCAGGCCTTGCACGCTCAATCCCCGGCCTTGCACGCTCACGCTCAGCCCCGCGCACGCTCGCCCTCCCGCCGGCGGCCGGGCACGCTCACCTGCGAAGCCATGCACGCTCGGGCCGGGCACGCTGGCGTCCCGGAGCCTTTGCACGCTCCCCGTCACCCCCTAACGCCTTGCACGCTCATCCCCAGCCATGCACGCTCGTCCCCTGGGCTGGGCACGCTCCCCGGCAGCCCCGGAGCCTCGCACGCTCACCCCCAGAGCCTTGCACGCTCACCCTGACAGCCTGGCACACTCACCCCTAGCCCCTTGCACGCTCACTGCCAGCCTCGCACGCTCCCTGTCACCCCCAGAGCCTTGCACACTCACCCCCCAGCCTCGCACGCTCCCCCTCACCCCCAGAGCCTTGCACACTCACTGTCAACCCCCCCCACGGAGCCTTGCACGCTCCCCGTGAGCCCTGCACGCTCCCTGTCACCCCCGCAGCCTCGCACGCTCGCCCTCACCCCCAGGGACATGCACGCTCACCGCCAGCCTTGCACACTCACCCCCAGAGCCTTGCACACTCACCCCCCCCCCAGCCTTGCACACTCACCGTCAACCCCGGAGCCTCACACGCCCCCTGTCACCCCAAATCCTTGCACACTCACCCCTAGACCCTTGCACACTCACCCCCCCAGCCTCGCACACTCACTGCCACCCCCCCCACCCTGGCACACTCGCCCCCAAACCCTTGCACGCTCAGCCCCCCACCCCTGCGAGCGTGCACACTCGCTCTCTACACCCCCCCCTTGCACACTCGCCCCCCCCCGGGTCACACTCGCCCCCGGGTTTGCACGCTCACCCCCTCCATTGCACACTCGCCCCCTCCCTTTGCACACTCGCCCCTTTGCACACTCGCCCCCCTCCCCCACCGCCGTGTCACACTCGCCCTCCCCGTGTCACACTCGCCCCCCCCCTTGGGTCACACTCGCCCCTTTGCACAATCGCTCCCCCCCCCGGCTCCGGTGCCACACTCGCCCCTCTTGTGTCACACTCGCCCCACCTTTGCACAATCGCCCCTTTGCACAATCGCCGCCCCCCCCCCCCCGTGCCACACTCGCCCCTCTTGTGTCACACTCGCCCCCCCCTCGCGTCACACTCGCCCCCCCGGTGCACACTCGCCCCCTCCTTTGCACACTCGCCCTTTTGCACACTCGCCCCCCCCCCCCCGTGCCACACTCGCCCCCCCCGGCGCTCACTCGCCCCGTTACTCACTCACTCGCCCCCGGCCGCCGCTCACTCGCCCCCCGCCGCCGCCGCCGCCGCCCCGCGCGCGCGCACGCTCCGCCCCCGCCGCGCGCGACCACCCCCCCCCCCCCACTTCGGGCGCGCGCGCGGCGGGGCGGGGTCCGGGGGAGGGGGCGGGGCCGGCGTTGCCCGGGAGACGGGGCCACGCCCCCGCCGCCGCGCGAGGGGTCACGTGGATGTGGCCCCTCCCCCCCACCCGTGGGAACGGGGCGGGGGGGGGCGGGGGGGGGGGGGAGCACGACCCCCCTGTGACACCGCGGTGGCGCCACCACGGGGACGGGGGGGGCGGGGACAGGGACAGTGACACTGGTGGTGGTGGCACCGGGGACACTGGTGGCACTGGGGACACTGGTGACAGTGACAATGACACTAGTGGCACTGGGGACACTGGTGATGGTGGTGGTGGTGGCAGTGGGGACAGTGACGCTGGTGGTGGTGGCACCGGGGACACTGGTGGCACTGGGGACACTGGTGATGGTGATAGCACTGGGGACACTGGTGATGGTGGTGGTGGTGGCAGTGGGGACAGTGACACTGGTGGTGGTGGCACCGGGGACACTGGTGGCACTGGGGACACTGGTGGTGGTGGTGGCACTGGTGACAGTGACAATGACACTGGCGGCACTGGTGGCGGTACTGGTGGCGGCGGGGACAGTGGGGAAAGTGGCAGTGGTGACACTGGTGGTGGTTGGTGCTGGTGACAGTGGTGGTCATGGTGGCACTGGTGACAGTGGTGGCAGTGGGGACAGTGACACTGGTGGCACTGGTGGTGGTGATGGTGGCAGTGGGGAGAGTGACAGTAGTGGGACTGGTGACAGTGGCAGTGGGGACAGTGGAGACAGTGACACTGGTGACACTGGTAGCACTGGTGGTCGTGGCGGCAGTGACAACAGTGGTGGCACTGGTGGTGGTGGCACTGGTGGCACTGGTGGCAGTGGGAACAGTGGCAGTGGTGGCAGTGGTGGTGGTACTGGTGACAGTGGTGGTCATGGTGGCACTGGTGGCAGTGATGACGGTGGTGGCAGTGGTGGCCATGGTGGCACTGGTGATGGTGGTGATGGTGGCAGTGGGGACAGTGACACTAGTGGGACTGGTGATGGTGGCAGTGGTGACGGTGGGGACAGTGGCAGTGGTGGCACTGGTGGTCATGGTGGCAGTGATGACAGTGGTGGTGGTGGCACTGGTGGCAGTAGCATTGGCACTGGTGGCACTGGTGACGGTGGTGATGGTGGCAGTGGGGACAATGGTGATGGCGGTGGTGGCACTGGGGACAGTGGTGGCAGTGGTAATGGTGGCAGTGGTGGCAGTGGCAGTGACACGGGTGGCACTGGTGGTGATGGTGGTGGTGGCATTGGTGGCAGTGGGGACAGTGACACTGGTGACATTGGTGGTAGCACTGGTGGCAGTGGGGACATCGGTGGCACTGGTGGCAGTGACACTGGTGGCACTGGTGATGGTGGTGGTGACAGTAACACCAGCAGTGCCAGCGGGGACGGTGACACTAGTGGCGCTGGTGGTGGCAGTGGTGACAGCAGTGGCAGTGGTGGCACTGGGGACAGTGAGTGTGGCGGTGGGGACACAGAGGGGTGGCCGTGGCGATGGTGGCAGCAGGGACAGCGGTGGCCGTGGGGACAGTGGGGATGGTGGTGGCACTACTGGTGGTGGCCATGGTAACGGTGGGGACAGTGGGGACAGTGGCGGCAGTGGCAGTGGTGGCAATAGTGGCAGTGGTGGCAGGGGGGATGGTGGTGGCCCCGGTGACAGTGACGATAGCGGTGGCAGTGGTGACATTGGTGATGGTGGTGGCACTGGTGGTGGTGACAGGGGTGATGGTGGTGGCAGTGGTGGCACTTGTGATGACAATGGTGGTGACAGCGGTGGTGGCGGGGGTGGCACGTGGCTGCTCCCCCCACGCTGTGCTGGTGTTGGTGGCAGCAGCGGTGGCAGCAGTGGCAGTGGCAGTGGCTGGTGGCAGTGGTGGCAGTGGCAGTGGTGGCAGTGGCAGTGGCGGTGACAGTGGACGGTGACAGTGGCAGTGGTGGTGGCAGTGGTGACGGTGGCGGGGTGAGGGCGGCAGTAGTGACAGTGGCAGTGACAGTGGTGACAGTGGTGGCAGTGACAGTGGCAGTGACAGTGGTGACAGTGGTGGCAGTGGATGGTGAAAGTGGCAGTGGCACTGACAGTGGTGGCAGTGGCAGTGGTGGTGGCAGTGACAGTGGATGGTGACACTGGTGACAGTGGTGGCAGTGGATGGTGACGGTGGCAGTGACAGTGGTGGCAGTGGCTGGTGGCAGTGGTGACAGTGGTAGCAGTGGCAGTGGATGGTGACAGTGGCAGTGACAGTGGTGGGCAGTGGCAGTGGTGACAGTGGTGACAGTGGCAGTGGATGGTGGCAGTGGATGGTGACACTGGTGACAGTGGTGGCAGTGGTAGCAGTGGATGGTGACAGTGGCAGTGGTGGCAGTGGTGACAGTGGCAGTGGCAGTGGATGGTGGCAGTGGATGGTGACAGTGGTGGCAGTGGTGGCAGTGGATGGTGGCAGTGGTGACAGTGGTGGCAGTGGCAGTGGTGGCAGTGGATGGTGACAGTGGTGACAGTGGATGGTGGCTGTGGTGGCAGTGACAGTGGTGGCAGTGGTGGCAGTGGTGGCAGTGGTGGCAGTGGATGGTGGCTGTGGTGGCAGTGGCAGTGGTGGCAGTGGTGGCAGTGGTGGCAGTGGATGGTGGCAGTGGTGGCAGTGGCAGTGGTGGCAGTGGATGGTGGCAGTGGCAGTGGTGACAGCGGTGACAGTGGTGGCAGTGGTGGCAGTGGATGGTAGCAGTGATGGCAGTGGTGGCAGTGGCAGTGGTGACAGTGGTGGCAGTGGATGGTGGCAGTGAATGGTGGCAGTGGTGGCAGTGGTGACAGTGACAGTGGTGGCAGTGGTGGCAGTGGCAGTAGTGGCAGTGGATGGTGACAGTGACAGTGGCGACAATGGTGACAGTGGCAGTGGATGGTGACAGTGGTGACAGTGGCAGTGGTGGCAGTGGCAGTGGTGGCAGTGGCAGTGGATGGTGACAGTGGCAGTGGTGGCAGTGGTGGCAGTGGTGGCAGTGGATGGTGGCAGTGGTGACAGTGGTGACAGTGGTGGCAGTGGCAGTGGATGGTGACAGTGACAGTGGTGGCAGTGGTGGCAGTGGATGGTGGCAGTGGCAGTGGTGACTGTGGTGACAGTGGCAGTGGTGGCAGTGGATGGTGACAGTGGTGACAGTGGTGGCAGTGGATGGTGGCAGTGGCAGTGGTGGCCGGGCGGGGGTGGCAGCGCTCCCGCCGTTTCCATGGTGACGCTTTTCCCGGGAGACAGAAACGGCTTTTTTTAACCCGCCGGAGGAAGCGGGGGAGGGGCGGGGGGGGGGGGGAGGGAGGGGCGCCGCCGTGTCCCCCCGTGTCCCCAACACCCCAATCCCGCCCCCCCCCCCCACGACCCTGCCGCCACCCCCGGACGCCTGGGTCACCTGGGGGGGGGATGGGACACGGAGGGGACAGAGGGGACCCGGGGCGGGGGGGGGGGACACACAGGGGGGGACACCCTGGACGCCTGGGTCCCCTGGGGGGGGGGGGGGGGGGGGGATGACAGAGGGTACCGGAGGGGGTGTCCCTTGAGGGGGGGGGACTCGGGGAGGGGGGGACACAGAGGTGACAGAGGGGACCCGGGGGGGGGGGCGGGACACAGAGGGGACCCGGACGTCCCCTCGTGGGGGGGGGGGTGATAAGGGGCGGGGGGGGGGGGGGGGGGATGGAGGGGGGGGGGGGGGGTAGGACCAGCCGCCTCCCCGCGCCGCGGGGTTTCCCTAGCAACGGTTGCCGGGCAGCCATGCGCGCCTCCCGCGAGCATTATGGGATGGCTCCCAGGAGGCTGGAGGCTGGAGGATGGTGGGGGGGGGGGGGGGGGGATGCTGAGCCTCCTCCCTCCCCTCCCCCTTCCGCCCCCCACCCCAACCCCCCCCCCCAAAAGGGACCCAGGTGTCCGGGGGGGGGTGGGGGTGGGGGTGTGTGTCCCCCCCCCCGCCCCGCTACCGTGCTCGGGGTGGGGCCGCCCCTCCACCGGGACGCTGACGGTTCGGCGCAGCAGTTTGCTCCGGCACGGCTCGCTCCGCCGGTCCCGGATGAGCAACGGGTGGATCTATTGGGGGGGGCGGGGGGGGGACCGGACACACACGACACGGTGAGGACCCCCATGTGTGCCCCCCCCCCCCCCAATACCCCAATTCCCCCCCCCCCCATTCCCCCCCCCCCCCCCCCCCCCACTCACCTCCTCCTCATCCAGCATCAGCAGCTGGTTCCCGGAGATGATGCAGAACCGGGGGTTCCAGGGGGGGCGGTCGTAGGGGGAGGGGGCGTAGGGCCCGCGGGCCAGGGGGGCTCCTCGCACATCTGGAGGGGAGGGGGGGTGGGGTGGGGGTGTCACAGCTGGGCCGCCCTTCCCCCATACGCCTGCTCCCCCCCCCTCCCCCCAATTCCCCCCCCCCCCACTTTCCATGGGTGCTGGAGCATCCCACAGCACGGCGTTGCCCCGGCAACTGCAGGCCGTGGGGGGGGGGGGGGGGGGGCACTTGGATACCGGGGTGTCGTCCCCCCCCCGATACATGGGTGCCCCCCCGCCATGCCTAGGACCCCCCCGACACCTGGGTGTCCCCCCCCCCCTCCCCGGACATATGGGTCCCTCGGCCTCCCACGCTGCCGGGGGGGGGCGGGGGGAGGATGCACAAGGCCCCAGACACCTGGGTCGTGTGTGTCCGTCCCCCCCACACACACTTGGGTGTCCCCCCCCCCGGACACCTGGGTCCCTCAGGGCACCCATAAGTGGGGGGAGGGGGGGGGGGCAAGGCCTGACACCTGGGTCCCGCGGCCTCCCACGCTGGGGGGGGGGGGGGGGAATGCGGCCCGGACACCTGGGTGTGTCCCCCCCCCCCCCCGACACCTGGGTATCCTCCACACACACACCTGGGAGTCCCCGTCCCCCCCCCCCCCCGCGCGGACACCCCGGTCCCTGGGCCTCGGGGCAGGGCCCGTGTCTCCCGGCGCCCCCCCCCGGCCCCGGCCCCGTTTCCGAAGTGGGTCAGGCCGGTCCCCGGGGAACCCCCCTGGCCCCGCCGCACCCCCCCCACCCCCCCCCCCCACCCTGGCACCGGAGCCCCCCAGGCCCCGGGATCAGCATCCCCCGGTACCGGCACCTCCCCCGGTACCAACATCCTCCCCCGGTAACGGCATCACCGGGTACCAGCATCCCCCGGTAACGGCATTACTGGGTACCAGCATCCCCCGGTAACGGCATCCCCCGGTAACGGCATCCTCCCCCGGTACCAGCATCCCCCAGTACCGGCAGCCCCCGGTATCAGCATCCTCCCCCCTGGTAACGGCATCTCCCGGTACCGGCATCCCCCAGTACCAGCATCCTCCCCCGGTACCGGCATCACCGGGTACCGACACCCCCCAGTACCGACACCCCAGGACTGACACTCTCCCCCGGTAACGGCATCACCGGGTACCGGCAGCCCCCGGTACCAGCATCTTCCCCCGGTAACGGCATCCTCCCCCAGTACCGGCATCTCCCGGTAACGGCATCTCCCGGTACCGACCCCCTCCCCCGGTCCTGGCATCCTCCCCCGGTACCGGCATCTCCCGGTCCCGGCATCTCCCGGGTACCAGCATCCCCCAGTACCAACATCCTCCCCCGGTCCCCGCATCCTCCCCCGGTAGCAGCATCCCCCGGTAACGGTATCGTCCCTGGGTACCGGCGCGCCCCCCCCCCCCCCCCCCCCCCCGCCCTGATAACGGCGACCCCCGGTACCGGCATCCCCGGGTACCAGCATCCTCCCCCGGTCCCGACCCCCGCCCCCGGCATCACCATCCCCCGGTACCGGCATCCTCCTCCTCCTCCTCCGCCTCCCCCGGTCCCGGTCGTCGTCCCCCCCCCCCCCCGCCCCGCTCCGGGTCCCGGCAGCCCCCGCTCGCCACATCCCCCGCTCCCGACCCCCCCCCGGCTGTCGTTCCCGGTGTGTGTCCCCCCCCCCCCGCCCGGTGCTGGTCCCGGTGTGTCCGTGTCCCCCCCCCCCCCCCCCCCCCGCCTTCCCGGTGCCGGTACCTCGGAAGGGGACATAGGACATGGTTCCTCCGCGCTGCTGCCCCCGGGCGCCGGGGGGGGGGAGGGACCCAGGCGTCGGGAACGAGGGGGGGGGGAGGGGGCGGACCCAGGCGTCCGGGGGAGGGGGGGGGACGCAGGCGTCGGGGGAGGGGCCGGGGGGGGGGGGGGAGGGGGAGGGACCCGGAGGAGGGGGGGGGGGGGGGATAAGGGGGGGTTGGCTCGGAGGGCGGGGCCTGGAAGGGACACCCCACCCCACCGCCCCCCCCCCGGTACCGGTGACACCGGTGAGAGCGGCGACACCAGTGACCCCACTGGAACCAGTGGCACCAGTGGCACCGGTGGAACGAGTAACACCAGTGGCACCAGTGACACCAGTGACACCAGTATCACCCGTGGAACCAGTGGCACCAGTGGCACGCGTGATACCAGTGACCCCAGTGGCACCAGTGTCACCTGTGGAACCAGTGGCACCAGTGACACCAGTGACCCCAGTGACACCAATGACCCCAGTGGCACCAGTGTCACCTGTGGAACCAGTGGCACCAGTGACACCAGTGACCCCAGTGACACCAATGACCCCAGTGGCACCAGTGTCACCTGTGGAACCAGTGGCACCAGTGACACCAGTGGCCCCAGTGACACCAATGACCCCAGTGGCACCAGTGGCACCAGTGTCACCTGTGGAACCAGTGGCACCAGTGACACCAGTGACACCAATGACCCCAGTGGCACTGGTGGCACCAGTGTCACCTGTGGAACCAGTGACACCAGTGACACCAGTGACCCCAGTGGCACCAGTGTCACCTGTGGAACCAGTGACACCAGTGACATGCGTGATACCAGTGATCCCAGTGGCACCGGTGGCACCAATGTCACTTGTGGAACCAGTGGCACCAGTGACACCAGTGACCCCAGTGACACCAATGACCCCAGTGGCACCATTGGCACCAGTGTCACCTGTGGAACCAGTGACACCAGTGACCCCAGTGACCCCAGTATCGCCCGTGGAACCAGTGGCACCAGTGACACGCGTGATACCAGTGACCCCAGTGGCACCGGTGGCACCAGTGTCACCTGTGGAACCAGTGGCACCAGTGACACCAGTGACACCAGTGACCCCAGTATCACCCGTGGAACCAGTGGCACCAGTGACCCCAGTGGCACCGGTGGCACCAGTGTCACCTGTGGAACCAGTGGCACCAGTGACCCCAGTGACCCCAGTATCACCCGTGGAACCAGTGGAACCAGTGGCACCAGTGACCCCAGTGGCACCAATGACCCCAGTGGCACCGGTGTCACCTGTGGAACCAGTGGCACCAGTGGAACCAGTGACACCAGTGACACGTGTGATACCAGTGACCCCAGTGGCACCGGTGGCACCAGTGTCACCTGTGGAACCAGTGGCACTGGTGACCCCAGTGACACCAGTATCGCCCATGGAACCACTGATACCAGTGACACCAGTGACACGTGTGACACCAGTGACCCCGGTGGCACCAATAAGTCCAGTGGCACCAGTGACACCCATGACCCCAGTGACCCCAGTATCACCTGTGGCACCAGTGACCCCAGTGGCACCGGTGACACCAGTATCACCCATGGAACCAGTGACACGCGTGATACCGGTGGCACTGGTGGCACCTGTGACCCCAGTAGCACCAGTGGCCCCAGTGGCCCCAGTGACGCATCTCAGTGGCACGGGGATCCCCAGTCTCTCTATCCCAGTGCCCCCAGTGTCCCCAGGGTCCCCATCCCAGTGCTCCCAGTAACCCCATCCCCCCATCCCAGTGTCCCCGGTGCTCCCAGTCCTCTAATCCCAGCGCTCCCAGTGACACCAGTGTCCCCAGGGTCCCCATCCCAGTGCTCCCAGTGCTCCCCCAGGGTCCCACCATCCCATCCCAGTGCCTCCCAGTTGTTCCCAGTGCCCTGAGCATCCCCGTCCCAGTGCCTCCCAGTGTCCCCCAGCTCCCACAGGGCTCCCAGGGTCCCCATCCCAGTGCTCCCAGTAACCCCAGTCCCCCATTCCAGTGCCTCCCAGTGCCCCATCCCAGCATCCCCAGTGCTCCCCATCCTCTAATCCCAGTGCTCCCAGTAACCCCAGTCCCCCATCGTCCCATCCCAGTGCCTCCCAGTTGCTCCTGGAGCTCCCAGTGCCCCATACCAGTGTCCTCAGTGTCCCTGTCCCAGTGCTCCCAGTGCCACCAGTGTCCCCATCCCACTGTCCCCATCCCAGTCCTCCCAGTGCTCCCAGTGTCCCCATCCCAGTGCTCCCAGTGCCCGTGTCCCAGTCCTCCCAGTGCTCCCAGTGCCACCAGTGTCCCTGTCCCAGTCCCACCCAGTGTCCCCACTGTCCCCCTCCCAGTTCTCCCAGTGTCCCTGTCCCAGTGCTCCCAGTGCCCCCATCCCAGTGCCACCAGTGTCCCCTCACAGTCCTCCACGTCCCCATCCCAGTGCTCCCAGTGCAACGAGTGTCCCCATCCCAGTGCCACCAGTGTGTCCCCCCAGTCCTCCCAGCGCTCCCATCCCAGTGCTCCCAGTGCCACCAGTGTCCCCCACTGTCCCCATCCCAGTGCTCCCAGTGTCTCTGTCCCAGTCTCTCCCAGTGCCCCCAGTGTCCCCATCCCAGTGCTCCCAGTGCAACAAGTGTCCCCATTCCAGTGCCACCAGTGTGTCCCCCCAGTCCTCCCAGTGTCCCCAGTGTCCCTGTCCCAGTCTCTCCCAGTGTCCCCCCTGCCCCATCCCAGTGTCCCCAGTGTCCCCATCCCAGTGTCCCCAGTGTCCCCAACCCAGTCCCTCCCAGTGCTCCCACTGTCCCCATCCCAGTGCTCCCAGTGTCCCCAACCCAGTCCCTCCCAGTGCTCCCACTGTCCCCATCCCAGTGCTCCCAGTGTCCCCACCCAGTGCCACCAGTGTCCCTGTCCCAGTCCCTCCCAGTGCTCCCACTGTCCCCATCCCAGTGTCCCCAGTGTCCCTGTCCCAGTCCTCCCAGTGTCCCCAACCCAGTCCCTCCCAGTGCTCCCAGTGTCCCCACCCAGTGCCACCAGTGTCTCTGTCCCAGTCCTCCTAGTGTCCCCCGTGTCCCCATCCCAGTGCTCCCAGTGTCCCCATCCCAGCGCTCCCAGTGCAACAAGTGTCCCCATCCCAGTGCCACCAGTGTGTCCCCCCAGTCCTCCCAGTGTCCCTGTCCCAGTCTCTCCCAGTGCTCCCAATGTCCCCATCCCAGTGTCCCCCGTGTCCCCATCCCAGTGCTCCCAGTGTCCCCAACCCAGTCCCTCCCAGTGCTCCCACTGTCCCCACCCAGTGCTCCCAGTGTCCCCACCCAGTGCCACCAGTGTCCCTGTCCCCGTCCCAGTGTCCCCAGTGTCCCCATCCCAGTGCTCCCAGTGTCCCCATCCCAGTGTCCCCAGTGTCCCCATCCCAGTGTCCCCCCTGTCCCCATCCCAGTGTCCCCAGTGTCCCCAACCCAGTCCCTCCCAGTGCCCCCTCCCGGCGCTCCCAGTTCTCGCCGGGGGGTCCGTGACCCCCCCCCACCCCCGCGCGCTCACTCTCACTCTCGCTCTCACTCACTCTCACTTTCACTCCCCCCCCCAACCCCGCCCCCACGTGACCCCTCCACCCCCCCCACCCCCCCCCCGCTTCCGGCCGCGCGCTGACGCGGGGGGGGGGGGGGAGGAGGGGCGGGGCCGCGGTGACGCGCGCGGGGGGGGGGGGAGGGGGCGGGGCCCGGCGGGTCACGTGGGGGCGGCGGCCCAGCGGCGCGCGCGGCGGCGGGTACGGGGGGGGGGGGGAGGGCAAAATAGGGAGCGGGGGGGCGATATATGGGGCTGGGGGGGCATTCTATGGGGTGGGGGGGCGATATAGGGGGGTGGGGGGGCGTTCTCTGGGGTTAGGGGGCAATATAGGGGGCGGGGGGGCGCTGTAGGGGGCTGGGGGGTCAGTATATGGGGCGGGGGGGCGGTATATGGGGCGGGGGGGGGCAGTACATGGGGCTGGAGGGGTGGCATATGGGGCTGAGAGCAGCATATGGGTCCGGGGGGGCTGTTTATGAGTCCGGGGGGGCTGTAGATGGGGCGGGGGGGTGACATAGGGGGCTGGGGGGTGGTATAGGGGGCTGGGGGGCAATATGTGGGGGCTGGGGATAAATTTGGGGGGGCTGAGAGCAACATATGGGGCTGGGGAGGCTGTAGATGGGGCTGGGGGGGCACTATAGGGGCTGGGGGGGCAATGTAGGGGGCTGGGAGCAGCATATGGGGTTGGGGGGGGTTGTATATGGGGCGGGGGGGGGCCAATATTGGGGGCGCGAGAGCAGTATATGGGGCTGAGGGGGCAGTATGTGGGGTGGGGGGGGCAATATAGGGGGCTGGAGGGGCGTTCTATGGGGCTGGGGCTCTGTATAGAGGGTTGGGGGGCATTCTGTGGGGCTGGGGGTGCAGTGGGGGGGGCTGGAGGGGTGGTATGTGGGGCGGGGGGGCTGTATGTGGGGCTGGGGGGGGCATTCTGTGGGGCTGGGGGTCAGTACAGGGGGCATTCTGTGGGGCTGGGAGGGGCAGTTCGTGCTGCCCTGGGACATTTTGGGGGGCTGGGGGGGGGGGGGGGTCAAGTATAGGGGGCTGGTCTATGGGGCTGGAGGGGTCCTGGGGGGCAAGAAGTGGGGCTGGGGGGAGGCAGTGAGGGGGGGGGGGAAGTTTTTGGGGCTGGGGGTGAGGGGTGGCACCCGGGGGGGGGGCAGCCGTGGGGCAGCTCCAGTGCCGTGGGGTGTCTCTGGGGCAGCTCAGGGGCCGTGGGGCAGCCGTGGGGCAGCCGTGGGGCAGGCGTTGTCCCCTGACGGCCGCTCTCCCGGCAGGAGGGGACAGCGCCGGCTTCCCCCCCCCCCCCCAATGAAGTTGGCCTTTGGTGTGAGTACCCACCCCGGGGGGGGGGCGTATCGCGACAGAGAGGGGGCGTGTCGCGACAGGGGGGCCCCATATCGCGACAGGGGGGCCCCATATCGCAACAAAGAGGGGACATATCGTGATGGGGGGGACCCGTATTGTGACAGAGAGAGGACGTATTGTGACACAGAGGGGGCGTTTCACACCGGGGGGGCCCATATCGCGACAGAGAGGGGGCATATTGCAATGGGGGGGGGGCCCATATCGTGACAGGAGGGGACATACTCCGACAGGGGGGGGCCCATATTGTGACGGGGGGGGGGGATGTCACGACAGCGGGGGGTATGGCGGCGTGCTGGGCCTGGTGGTGTGGGGCTGGGTGTCGCGACACGGTGACTATTGCGACGGCGCACGTGGCTGTCGTGACACGCCAGGGCTCTCGGTGCGCCGGGCTGCTATCGCGACGTGCCGGGGGGTATCACGACATGCCAGGATTTGTGACGTCACGGCGCCGTGAGCGGTTGTCATGACATGGCAGCTCTCGCGCCGTTTCGCGGTGCCCACGCCGGCTGTCGCGACGCTCCGGCTGTCACGACGCGGTGGCTGTCGTGATGCGGCTGTATCGTGGTGCGGTGGCCGTCACGACGTGGTGGGTATCGTGACGTGGCAGGTTGTCACAAGGCGGTGGGATTGTGACGTGTCTATCGCAGCACGGTGGGTATCGGAACGGGGTGGCTGTCGCGACGTGGCAGCGTCGTGACACGGTGGCTCTTGGGACGCGGTATTGGGACATGGCGGGTATCGCGACGGGGCAGGTCTTGTGACACGGTTGTATCGTCACATGGTGGCTGTCGTGACATGGGTGTCGTGACAAGGTGCATATCGTGACATGGTGAGTCTTGTGTCACCGTGGTATCGTGACATAGTGCCTATCGTGACATGGCTATCGTGACATGGCAGTGTCATGACGTGGTGGCTTTTGGGGCATCATGGCATTGGGACATGGCGGGTATCGCGACGGGGCGGGTCTTGTGACACGGTGGCTGTCGTGACACGGTGGCTGTCGTGACGTGGGTGTCGTGACGTGGGTGTCGTGACAGGGCAGGTGTCGCGACAGGGTGGGTCTTGTGACACGGTGGTATCGTGACACGGTGGCTGTCGTGACGTGGGTGTCGCGACAGGGTGGGTCTTGTGTCACAGTGGTGTCATGACACAGTGGCTATCGTGACATGGGTGTCGTGACAGGGAGCATATCGTGACATGGTGGGTCTTGTGTCACCGTGGCATCGTGACATAGTGCCTATCGTGACACGGCTATCGTGACAGGGCGGGTGTCGCGACACAGTGGCTGTCGTGATGTGGGTATCGCGACACGGCGGGTGTCGTGACATGGTGGCATCGTGACGTGGCGGGCCTTGTGTCCCAGTGGTATCGTGACACGGTGGCTGTCGTGACGTGGCTATCGCGACAGGGCGGGTCTTGTGACCCGGTGGTACCGTGACCCGGTGTCTGTCGTGACACGGTGGGTGTCGCCCCGTGGCGGGTGTCACGACGGAGTCGGGCGTGTCCCCGCAGGCGCTGGCGCTGGCGCTGGTGACGGTGACGGTGACGCCGCGGCTGACGGCACTGGGCCGGCGGCTGCTCTCCATGGCCACGGGCCACCCCCCCCCCGGGGACGGCCCCGGTGACCCCCGTGACCCCCGTGACCCCCGTGACCCCGGTGACCCCGGTGACCCCTACCAGCCCGGCAGCCTCTCGGCCGCGTTCGTCACCTGCCCCAACGAGACGGTGGCCAAGGAGCTGGCACGGTGGGGACACGGGGGGGGACACGGGGGGGGACACGGGGGGGGACATGGGGGGCCATGGGGACACGGGGACAGCGGGGGGTCAATGGTGGGGACACAGGGGGGGAAACTGGGGGGGACACAGGGGTGGGGACACGGGGGGGGACAATGGTGGGGACACGGGGGGGGACATGGGGGGGGACACAGGGGGGGACAGGGGGGCCATGGGGACACGGGGACAGCGGGGGGTCAATGGTGGGGACACAGGGGGGGAAACTGGGGGGGACACAGGGGTGGGGACACGGGGGGGGCATGGGGACACGGGGACAGAGGTGGGGACACAGGGGGACACTGGGGGGGGACAATGGTGGGGACATGGGGGGGGGACGGGACATGGGGACGCTGGAGGGGGACACGGGGGGACACGGAGGGGGGACACAGACATGGGGACACCAGGGGGACACACGGGGGGGGGACGTGGAGACAAGGGGGGGGGGACACAGAGGGGGGACAAGGGGACACCGGGGGGGAAACACAAGTTGGGGAGACGGGGGGGACACGGGGAGCCCTGGGGGGTGACACTGGGGGGGACACGGGGGGGGAGGGGACACAGAAGGAGGGGACCTGGGGGGGACAGGGGTGACACGGGGGGGGTGACACTGGGGGGATGGGGGGGACACAGGGGTGACACTGGGGGGGGGTGACACGGGTGACATGGGGGGGGTGTGACACCATGGAGGGGGGGACAGGACACAAGGAGGGGACCCTGGGGGGGACAGGGGTGACACTGGGGGGGGGGGTGGGGTGTGTGACACCTGGGGGGGTGGCCCGGGGGGGGGGTGACGGTGTCCCCGCTGTCCCCAGGGCCATGGTGACGAAGCGCCTGGCCGCCTGCGTCAACGTCCTGCCCCACGTCACCTCCATGTGAGTGGGGACACGGCGGGGGGGGGACGGGGACATCGAGGGGGGGGGACACATTGGGGACATCTGGGGGGGGGGGACACGACACATGAGGTGACACACACACCCCCCCCGTGTCCCCCCCCCCCCGGCAGCTACGAGTGGAAGGGGAAGGTGGAGGAGGACAGCGAGGTCCTGCTGGTGAGTGTCACCGCTGTCCCCGGGGTGTCCCCAGAGTGTCCCCGGGGTGTCCAGGGTGTCCCCAAAGTGTCCCCGGGGTGTCCATGGTGTCCCCAAAGTGTCCCCAGAGTGTCCCCGGGGTGTCCAGGGTGTCCCCAGAGTGTCCCCGGGGTGTCCCCGGGGTGTCCCCAAAGTGTCCCCGGGGTGTCCAGGGTGTCCCCAACGTGTCCCCGGGGTGTCCAGGGTGTCCCCAGAGTGTCCCCAAAGTGTCCCCAGGGTGTCCCCAAAGTGTCCCCGGGGTGTCCATGGTGTCCCCAAAGTGTCCCCGGGGTGTCCAGGGTGTCCCCAGAGTGTCCCCAGAGTGTCCCCAGGGTGTCCAGGGTGTCCCCAGGGTCCCCAAAGTGTCCCCAGGGTGTCCCAGAGTGTCCCCAGAGTGTCCCCGGGGTGTCCCAGGGTGTCCCCAAAGTGTCCCCGGGGTGTCCCCGGGGTGTCCAGGGTGTCCCCAAAGTGTCCCCGGGGTGTCCAGGGTGTCCCCAGGGTGTCCCCAGGGTGTCCAGGGTGTCCCCAGAGTGTCCCCAGAGTGTCCCCGGGGTGTCCCCAGGGTGTCCATGGTGTCCCCAAAGTGTCCCCGGGGTGTCCATGGTGCCC
>WNMW01000078.1:364461-429461 GCA_009819605.1 Sterna hirundo
GCAGACCCAAGTCACGGTTACGCCTGATGGAGCCCTGCTTTCCTGCAGGGGGCTGAACACCCTCCTGCCGATGGGAAGTAGCGAACGAATTCCGTGTTTTTCTTCACTTATTAAAGAGTCTTTATCTCAACCCAGGAGTTTTTTTGCTTTTACTCTTCCGATTGTCTCTCCATCCCACCAGCAGAAAGTGGGTGAGTGGCCGCATGGTCCCGGTTGCCAGTTGGGGTTAAACCATGACAACCCCCAGCTCTCTCAGCCTGTCCTCACAGCAGAGGGGCTCCAGCTCTCGGATCATCTCCGTGGCCTCCTCTGGCCCCGCTCCAGCAGCTCCGTGTCCTTCTGTTGTTGGTGTCCCCAGCGCTGGAGGCAGCGCTGCGGGGGGGTCTCCCCCGAGCGGAGCAGAGGGGCAGAATCCCCTCCCTCGCTCTGCTGGACCCGCTGCTTTTGATGCAGCGGCATCACTGGTGCCCGTGTCAAACAGCAGCAGCGGATAACAGTCAGCGGAGTGTACAAGGCTCAGCAGTGCCTCGGTGACATCCCTGAGAGGAGACACCCCACCTCTGTAAGCAGCACCCCTCTCCCGAGAGAGCATTGGGTCAACAGATGGGTGCTTCCATTCCTCTCAGAAGAGCCGCCTGCTACTGTCACCCGTCGCCTTTTGCCTGTTGTTTACGCGGGGAGCAGATCGAGCTGCCTTACCCAGCTCCAGCGTCTTCCCCTGGCTGTGAGGGGTCTTTGCTCTTCATCCTGGGGAGCGGGGATGAATTTCCCCGAGCTGAGTCTTTCTTTTTGGCCTGTGATGGCAATTGTTGAATGGTCTCCCTGGCCTTGTCTCGACCCACCAGCTTTTCCTCGTGTTTTTCTCCCCCGACCAGCTGAGGAGGGGGAGTGCGGGAGCAGCTTGGTGGGCACCTGGCAGACAGCAAAGTCCAACCTTCCACAGCCATGCGGAAGGGTCTGAGAAGGTCTCCTGCTCTGAGGCCACGGAGATGGGCCAGGAGAAGGTCTCCTGCTCTGGTGCAACGCAAACGGTCACTGATGTCTCTTGCAACGGTACCACGCAACTGGGCACTGAGAAGGTCCCCAGCTCTGAGGCAACACTGACAGGCCCTGAGAAGAAAGTCTTCTGCTCTGAGGCCGTGCAGATGGGTGCTGAGGAGACGAGCATTTAGAAGAAGGTCTCCTGCTCCGGGGCAACACAAACAGTCCCTGAGGTCTCTTGCACCTTCACCATGCAAATGGGCATTGAGGAGGTCTCCTGCTCTGAGGCCACACAGAGAGGCCCTGAGAAGAAGGTCTCCTGCCGAGAAATCAGAATAGAATAGTTGAGTTGGAAGGGACCTACACCGCTCAGCTAGTCCAGCTGCGTGACCAGTTGAGGGCTCACCAGAAGTGAAAGCGTATTAAGGGCGTTGTTTAAATAACTCTTAAACACTGCAGGCTTGGGGCATCAGCCACCTCTCCAGGAAGCCTCTTCCAGGGTTTGACCACCCTCTCGGTGAAGAATTGCTTCCTGATGTCCGGTCGCAGCCTGCCCTGACGCAGCTTTGAGCCATTGCCACGTGTCCTGTCCCTGGGTCCCGGGGAGAAGAGATCAGCACCTGCCTCTCCCCGTCCCCTCCTCAGGTCCCCCCCAGCCTCCTCCTCTCCAAACTAGCCAAGCCCAAAGTCCTGAGACGCTCCTCGAGGCCGTGCCTACCAGGCCCCGTCACCAGCTTTGTTGCCCTCCTCTGGGTGCATTTGACAATCTTTGGCTCCTTCTCAAATGGTGGGGCCGGGACTGCCCACAGCGCTCGAGGAGAGTTTGCCTCCTGGAAACTCTGCTAAGGCACACGGAAAATAAGGAGGTGATCGGTGACGGCCAACATGGCTTCACCAAGGGCCAGTCATGTCTGACAGATTTGCCGGACTTCCACGACGGGGTTACAGTATTGGTGGATAAGGGGAGAGCAACTGACATCATCTACCTGGACTCATGCAAACCATTTGACACTGTCCCCCACAACATCCTTGTCTCTAAATTGGAGAGACGTGGATGTGATGGATGGGCCACTCGGTGGCTACAGAATTGTCTGGATGCCCACACTCAAAGGGTTGTGCTCAACGGCTCCAGGTCCAAGGGCAAAGCAGCGACAAGTGCTGTTCCTCAGGGGTCAATACTGGGATGTTCAACATCGTTGTCAGCAACGTGGACAGTGGGCTCCAGTGCACCCTCAGCAAGTTTGCCAAGGACACCAAGCTCGTGCACCTGCCTTGGGGCAATCCCAAGCACAAATCCAGGCAGAGCAGAGAGTGGCTGGAGAGCAGCCCTCAGGAGAAGGACTTGGGGGTGTCGGTGGGTGAGAAGCTCAACGTTCACCGGCGACATGCACTGGCAGCCCAGAAAGCCCCCCGCAGCCTGGGCTGCATCCCCAGCAGCGTGGGCAGCAGGGCGAGGGGGGGGATTCCGCCCTTCTGCTCCACTCTGTGAGACCCCCCTGCAGTGGCTGCCTCCAGCAGAAGGACACCGAGCTGCTGGAGCGGGGCCAGAGGAGGCCCCGGAGATGCTGGGAGGGCTGGAGCCCCTCTGCTGTGGGGCCAGGCTGAGAGAGCTGGGGGGGTTCAGCCTGGAGAAGAGAAGGCTCCGGGGAGACCTTGGAGCCCCTTCCCCCCTCCCGCCGCCAGCACCCCCCGCTGCCAGGGATGGAGGGAGAAGACCCCGGGGGGCAGCCGCCCCCTCACAGCCGTGTCCTCCAACGCTCCCAAAGCCGGGATGGAAACTGTCCCCGGGGACGAGGAGGGGAGGGGACAGGGCTGCCTCCAGCAGGGGAGAAGCACCCGCGGGAATTCATCGTATTTTAATAAATAACACCACAAAACAGCAGGAAAATAAAAAAAAAAGCCTCAGCGAGACTCAGACTCTTAACTCTCCTGGGAGCCCCTCGAGGGCCACTTCACCCCCTGGCCCTGTGACCCCTCTGCCCCGCACGGGGACAGGCACCTGCCCTGAGCTTTCTGCGCCCACCTCATCTGACGCTCCGGCGCCATCAGCACACTTCAAAAGCGGGTCTGGGCGACTGGTGAGAGAAGCGAGGTGGCTTCGCTCAAACGCTGGAATTTTCACCCGAAACGGCCGGCGGGGCTGTTGCCGGGCGGACCGTGAGGCGAGGGGCGGCTGCTGAGGGGAGCTCAAGGCGGCGCTCCCATTGGCTGCCTCCGCCGCCACTCCTCGTCCTTGCGCGCTGATTGGCCGGAGCGGTGGTGGGGGCGGGCCGTGCCGGTATAAATGCCGTTGCCCAGGCAGTCGCCATAGTGTCTGGGCGGCGGCGGGGACGGAAGCGGAGGGGCTGGCGGGAGGAGGGCAGCCGGAGCCAGCGGATCCCCCTCGCCCGTGGAAGGGCAGAGCAGCTGGGACGCTGGAGGACGGACGGACTGGGAACACACTCCGGCTTCCCTACCATAAAAGGTAGGAACAGGTGCTCCGCAAATAACCCGCTGAGGGACACGGTAATTAGACTCCTGGCACGGCCCCGCCCAGCGCTCCGGCCAGTCGGTCGTCCCTCAGTCAGTGGGGGCCGAGCGGGGGTGGTGGGTGTCGGAGCGCGGAGCCCCTGGGTGCCGTCCGTGGGGCGGGTGGGTGCCGTGGTTGGGGGCTGCTGGGTCCCGGCTGAGCTGGGGCTCCCCCGCTGGCTCCGTCAGCGGGGCTCCCTGGGGCTGCGCGGGGCTCCCGGGAGGGCCTGGTGCCGCCGGGGCTTTGGGCTCCGGGCCCCCCCTGCGCCGTCCCCGTCTCTGTGTGCGGGGGCCGGAGCTTCCGTCCTCCGGGCGGTTTCGGGGAGGAGCCGCTTCCGTCTTTCGTGGCAGGGAGCCGGCTTGTTATTGTGACCCGACCGAAATAATGGCTTTCACAAGCACTTGACGGCTCTGGGCTGCACGCAGTGGCAGGGCCGGAGCTGCTTTGCCGAAGCCCACAGACCTGTGCCCTTGGGCCAGCCGAGCCTGCTTTGCAAACTCTCTGTTCCAGCCCGTGGTGTTTGCATGCGGGTGGGGTCTGCAGTGGATTTTTGGTGCTGTCCTGACCCCACCTTGGCCGCACATGCAAGGCTCTGTCAGATAAGTGTGTGTGTGGGGAGGAAATATAAGCTACAAGGCTGTGTGTTTTCCTCCCCAATCTGCCTCACTCCCTCCCTTGCCCTGACTTGAATTTTTCTCTGAAGCAGCCACAAGAGGCTTTGCGGAGGCCCCTTTCATCCCACACTCCCCAGGAGCATGGAGTTTCCATCCCCAAAGGCTGCAGGTCTCGCCCCTGCCCCAGCCTGGGGCGCTGGGGCTGCGGGTGGTGGTGTCCGGCCGCTGTGGTGAGCGGAGGAGGGCTCAGCAGAGGTGGTGGGGGGACCCTAGTCCCCCCTGATGCCCCCCCCCAAAATCCCATACCTGTGTCCCCACTGGGGATGTACCCAGCTGGCGAGTGCTTTGTGCCCTGTCTGGGAAGGGTGCGTGCAGGGTGGTGGGGAGGGTGCTGGGGGCCAAGGGCTGGTCCCTGGGCTCACTGAGGCTGCGTTTGTCTCCCCAGACGCTGGCTGTGTGCTGGGGACAGGCTGCAGTGTCCCAGGGGGAGCAGGGACAGGACTCTGCTGATCTCTTAATCAAGCAATTAAACACCCTGACGTGCCACCCTGTCATCATGTTCTCTGGAATCTCCCAATGTGATGATAACAGCTGTGGTGGAAGAACTGGATCCAGGCCTGGCTTCAAACAGGCTTTGCCAGCAGTTCTGATGCCTTGGGCGCAAGATCCTGCTTGTTCTAAGCAAGGAGCTTTCACATCCCAGTTTCCCTGGAGCCCAGGGGAGAAGAATGGATTCTGCTGTAAGGATGGGAGCGCGGAGACGTCCCTGAGTCCCCAGGATGGAGGAGTGTCCCCGCACCCAGAGGTGCCTGGCGATACCCACAAAAGGACGTATGGAGGAGTTCTGGGTGAGTGAGGGGCCACCTGTGACTTACCTGTTGTCAATGTTCCTGTGGCAGTGTCACCACAGGGGGACTGGGGCTGGCAAGTGTGGTGCTTCTTCCAGCTGTCTGGAAAGGGCATCTGCAGGTTGACAGCCTTGTCCCTGCCCCGTGTGACTGTCCCTTGCTGCCAGCTGGGAATGGCCCGATGGCAGTTGCTGTGCGTGGGGAGGGGATTGAGAAGCTGCAGCTGAGTGTGTGTGGGGTAGAAGGGTCTGGGGGGTCCCTGCCGTGTTCCCTGGGCAGCTGGTGCTGGGGGTGGTGGGGCTGGGAGGGGGACAGCACCGTCCTCACCCCGAGTGGCTCTTTCCCCCTCCAGGCAGGTGGCCCAGACTCCATCCAGTGTGTGTCCTGGTGCTGGCTGTGCTGGTGGCTCTGGTCCTGGCTCTGGCCGTGGCTGTTGCTGCACTCTCAGGTAAGGGAGGAGCGGCTGCCTCCTTCCCTGCCCCGCGGAGCTGTGTCCCCTGCTCCCAGCAGAGCCCAATCCTCTGCCCTTCTGCCCTTCCCTCTCCAGCAGGAAGACGTGGAGGGGATCCAGCTGTGCCTGCGGCTCTGGTGCTGGCCTGTCCTGAGGACTGGGTCGGGTACCGCAATGTCTGCTACTACCTGTCGAGGGAAGAGGGGAGCTGGGAGTGGAGCCAGGAGCAGTGCTCCTCGCACGGGGCCTCGCTGGCCATGCCCAGGAGGGAGCGGGAGATGGTGAGTGAGGGGCTGTTGTGGCTGCGTGGGGGTCTGGGGGGGTCCCTGGGTTGGGTGCAGAGCCCGGGGTTGGAGCCGAGCTGTGTGAGAGCAGGAGCGAGAGGCGCTGGCCGGGCTGGTGAGCTCCTGCAGCAGCTCTGGAGCTTGTTGGAGCAGGGGTGGGGTGGGAGCTGCTGCCATCCCAGGGCCGGGGCTGCTTGCGAGGCTGGCAGGGACCAGTGTGGGGCTGGGAGAGGGACTGGCGTGGGGCTGGCAGCATCTCCTGACTGTTGGCTTCTCTCTGTCCTGCCCAGGAGTTCCTCTGGCGCCTCAAGGGCAACATGGATTACTGGCTTGGTCTGCGGAGACGGGGTGAGCGCCTGCAGTGGGTGGATGGCAGCAGCTTCAACCAGACGTGAGTCCCGTTGGGAGCCGGGGCCCTGGTGGGATGTGTCTGCTGGGGCTGTCCCTCGCAGGCGGCCCTTGTCCCCTCCTGGTGCTTGAGGGGACAACCATGAACCCCACGGTGCCAGCGGTGCCTGTGCTGCTTGTTGCAGGTTTGTGGTGCAGGGCCAAGGAGAGTGTGTGTATTTGTACGACGGGGCTGTCGCGAGTGCAGGCTGCTCCCGGTCCCGGCCGTACATCTGCAGCAAGCCCCAAGCGCTGATGTAACATGGGTGCTTTGCTGGACCTCGTGCTGACAACAAAAGAAGGATTGGTTGGGGATGTGGCGGTTGGGGGTAGCCCTGGCTGCAGTGACCATGAGATGGTGGAGTTCAGGATCCTGCGTGGAAGAAGCAGAGCGAAAAGTAGGATTACAACCCTGAACTTCAGGAGAGCTGGCTTTGGCCTCTTAAAGACCTACTTGGAGGAATCCCAAGGGCTAAGGCTGTAGGAGGAAGGTGGAGTGCAAGAGAGCTGGTCAGTAATTAAGCACCATTTCCTCCAAGCTCAAGATCAGTGCATCCCCAGGAGCAAGAAATCAGGCAAAGGAGGCAGAAAAGCTGCATGGCTGAGCAAGGAGCTTCTGGCAAAACTCAGACAGAAGAAGGAAGTTCACAGAATGTGGGGGGGAAGAAGGGACTGGCCACTTGGGAGGAGTATAGGAGCTCTGTCGGAGTACGCAGGGATGCAGTGAGGAAGGCTGGGGCCTGCTTGGAATGAAACCTGGCAAGGGATGTCAAGGACGAAAAGAAGGGTTTCTTCAGGTACATCATCAGTAAAAGGAAGACGAGGGAAAGTGTGGGCCCGCTGCTGAATGAGGTGGGTGCCCTGGAGATGGAGGATGCAGAGAAGGCGGAGTTCCTGAATGCCTTCTCTGCTTCAGTCTTTACAGCTAAGGCTGGTCCTCAGGCACCCCAGACCCTGGAGGTAGGAGGGAGAACCTGGAGTCAGGAAGACTCTCCCTCGATGGAGAAGGATCGGGTTAGAGCTCATTTAGGCAAACCTGACACCAACGAATGCATGGGCCCTGGTGGGAGGCACCCACGAGTGCTGAGGGAGCTGGCAGATGTTACTGGGAAGCTGCTCTCCCTCATCTTGGAAAGGTCCTGGAGAACAGGAGTGGTGCCTGCGGACTGGAGGAAAGCCCTTGTGAGCAAGCTCCAAGCACTGATGTGACAGAGGTGCTGGAGAAAGGCCCATCCCATGGTGGGGACTCACAGCTTCAGCCCTTCCAGCAGCGCAGGGGAGCGTGGGGATGTCCTTCCCTCAGCCGCTGGTCCGGGTTGGTCCTGCAGGTCGGGAGAGGTGGTGGGAGCTGCCTTGTGCCTGCCTGCACTGGGACCTCGAGCCTGGGACTGGCTTCTTTCTGCTGGGACCACCCCAGAACTCATCTTGCTTCTCTCACAAACCACATAGACCGGCTTTTGAGCTGTGGTTCCTTGGATTTCATTGGCAATAAAACAAATGAATTTCCCTGAGTTGAGTCTTCCCTTTTGGCCTGTGATGGTAATTGTTGAATGATCTCCCTGTCCTTATCTCGACCTGCCAGCTTTGTGTGGTCCCCTCTTTGGATAAGGCTGTCACCCTGTTAAACAGAAGCAATATCAGCAACTAATACCATATGCGTCCTGGTTTGAGGTAAAACAGAACCAACTTTCTGTTTGGTAATTTTTACTTCTTAGCTAGGCCTCTTCTAATGCTCTGAAATTAACAGTGTGTTGTGTCTGAAAGGGTTTGTTGGGAGTGATAAGGCCGTGCCAAGGGACGGTACGCAGAGAGGCTCTTGCTTATCCTTGTTGCTGTAACAGCCAAGGTCAGCTCATTTCGTTATTTGCCCCGTTGGAGGGTCGGAAGCGGAAAAGTATAGAGGGGTCGCGCCTGCGGGGAGGAGCGGACAGGACGGGTGACCCAAAATTGACCAACAGGGGTATTCCATCCCATCTGCCCCACGCTCGGTGTAAAAGCTGAGGGATCAAAGGGTCAACTCTCTTCCTTCAATGGCCAACGTCCAAGGAGGACCCTGTCTGTTCCTCTGCCTTTGATCCCTATCCATGTGTTCCTGACTCCGTCTTTGGAATCCAGTTCCCACCCGTCGCTGAGTCCAGTCTGGGACTTCCCCAGCGCCTGCTGGTGACGTCTCCCTGGGAGCTTGATACGGTTTTGTGTCTATTTCCATAATTTGTATCTATTTCATTATTTCCTTTTTATTTTGTTATTAATATTTCATTAAAGTTGTTTAGTTGTTTCTAAACTCACAACTCTCTCTCTCCTCGGAGCGAGAGGTGGGGGAGAGCATCTGCTGTCTTGTCATTGGCCAACCCGGCCCAAACTGTGCCTAACGAGAGGTTTGATGTGATGGATTCTACTACTAATTGCACTTTTGATTTCACCTGGGAAATGTTTATTTTGCCCATTAAGGCTTATGCCAAAGAGCCAGGGCGTGGAAACCTTCTGGGCTCTTTAGAAAAGGAATCTTACTTTCAAAAGATTGTGATTTTGTTGCTGGTTCCCCTGAATATGTGGCGGGGGTGGTTTTGTGTTAAACGTTGGTGCAGGAGTGGGTGTTGTGTGACATGTGCTGCCGCCACCCAATCCCACGGGCCAATTCACAGCTGGCACAAGCACAAACCCCTCCCCAAGCCACCCCCCCACTGGCACAGGCCATGCCTCTACCCCCATCTGTATCGGCCCCAGCTGCTCCAGCCTTGACCACGAGCACTTGCTTTCGCCTGGAGAGGCGTCCAGTACACCTGGAATTGACTGCCCCAGGGCTGGAAACAGCCCCACCGTTGCCATGGGCTGCTCCAGACCATCTCCAGTACATTGATGACATCACCATATGGGGCAACGCAGAAGAAGTGTTTGAGAAAGGGAATAAAACAGTCTGAATCCTTCTGAGAGCCGGTTTTGCCACAAAACAAAGTGAGGTCAAGGGCCCTGCACAGGAGACCCAGTCTTCAGGAATCAAATGGCAAGATGGACACCGTCAGATCCCAAGGGACGCGACCAAGAAAACAGCAGCTGTCTCCACCCACGAGCAAAAAGGAAACACGAGCTTTCTTTGGCGGTGTGGGGTTTTTGGAGGACGCACATTCCAAATTGCAGCCAACGATGGGTCGTTGTCTCAGCTGTGGACAGACTGTTCCCCAAGTCCGGATGCTCAAAGAGAAGGAGGAGAATCCACCTCCTTGTGCCTACAGGCCAGCAGCTCAGCTACCAGGGCCCTGCTCAACACAACGGGGACCATGGGCACACCCCGCCTGCCACCTGGTCGGGGTCTGTCTGCGTGACCATGGCAGGGACACGGGGAAGTGGGACGGTGCCCCCACCTCAGTCCTGGAAGCCCACGTAGAAGAATTGTGGGGAAAAGCAGTGGCTCAAAAGGGACCATCCGGGAAGACTGCTGCTCCAGTTGTTGGCCAGCCATTCCCCAGGCGCTGGAGCTGGGCTGAGGACAGGTCTCCTCCTCCTCATCCTGAGCCACTGGAGATACGTCCGTGTGGGGTCATCTCCTCCTCCTCATCCTGAACCACTGGAGGTATGTCCACGTGGGGTCGTCTCCCTCTCCTCATCCTGAGCCACTGGAGGTATGTCCATGTGGGGTCATCTCCTTCTCCTCATCCTGAGCCACTGGGGGCATGTCCATGTGGGGTCGTCTCCTCCTCCTCATCCTGAGCCACTGGAGGTATGTCCACGTGGGGTCAAACCTCATGCCCAGCACCATGGAAAGACCGTGCTGGATGGCAGTGGGATGGTACCTGGGACTCGTCCTTGCAACGTAGGCTGGGCAAGAGAGACGTGGGCTGCTCTGAGGGTGAAAAGGCTTCTGGTTTGCAATGACAGGAGTCGGGGAACGAATGCTCTGATCGGGACTAGGGCTCCTGTCCCCGGCCTGGCAGAGGAACGGGACAACTGGAGTCGATGGCCTGGGACAGCAGTCCCATGGTCAGGGGGACATCAGGCCCTGGTGGACAATGACCCCTAATGGCATTGCGGTACAAGGGGACAGGACACATCTGGATTTCTGGAGTGATGGGGGAATCCCACTTGGCGTGCTGGGAGCTGAGGGGAGCCCAACGGGAACTGAGTGGGAGAAGTGGCCAGTCCGGAGGCTCTGTGTGTCCCTGGCCTTGACTTGAAAATCAAACGCTTCAAGGAAGTGAAGATCCTTCAAGGATCCAAAGGTGGCACAAGTTAGACCATATGGGCACAAGTTAGACCATATGGGCACAAGTTAGAACATAAGAAGTTCCGTTCAAATACACGGAAAAACTTCTTTAC
The DNA here is from genome assembly GCA_009819605.1 of Sterna hirundo. Taxonomy (NCBI): domain Eukaryota; kingdom Metazoa; phylum Chordata; class Aves; order Charadriiformes; family Laridae; genus Sterna; species Sterna hirundo. The sequence goes on from WNMW01000078.1 coordinate 374,850, forward strand.
GGTGAGGGTGACAGAGCCCTGGAACAGGCTGCCCAGGGAGGGTGTGGAGTCCCCTTCTCTGGAGATTTTCAAGACCCGCCTGGATGCAGTCCTGAGGGATGTGCTCTGGGCAGTCCTGCTTTAGCGGGGGAGTTGGACTAGATGATCTCTAGAGGTCCCTTCCAACTCTGAAGATTCCATGATTCCATGATTCCGTGCACCTGTGGGCTGCTGTAGAAACAGAGATGTGTGACACAGCAGTGTGCCCAGGTGGCCGAGGCGGCCAACAGCATCCTGGGCTCTAGCAGGAACAGTGTGGCCAGCAGGACTGGGGCAGTGATAGTCCCCCTGTGTGACCCTGGGGAGGTCGCACCTCAAATCCTGTGTTCAGTTTTGGGCCCTCCACGACAAGACAGACACTGAGGATGGTGCCTCAACGTTTTCCCTGGGCAGCCTGTTCCAGCGCTTGACAACCCTTTCACTGAAGAAGTGTTTCCCAACATCCAATTTAAACCTCCCCTGGTGCTACTTGAGGCTGTTTCCTCTTGTCCTGTCTCACCTTGAACACTCCCAACGATGGGGCATCCACAACTTCTCTGGGCAACCTGGTCCAGCCTCTTACCACCCTCCTCGTAAAACATTTCTAATGTCCAATCCCGATCTCCCCTCTTCCATTTCCAAACCATGGCTCTTGTCCTGTCACCACAGGCCTTGGTAAAATGTCTCTCTCCATCTCTCAGCCTTCGAGGGAAGCTGCAGAAGTCAAAGCCACCCAGCGAAACGTGGCCTGAGAAATGTGGCCAGTGCCTGGTCTCCGTACTGACTTGTTGAGGGTGGCCAGTGCCCTGTGGGGGTGGCTACCACGATGGTCACAGAGGTAACCCCCTCTGGGCTGGACCTTCCTGCCTGGCTAGAGCCCCTGGGTGTAAAGGTCCACCATGTAGATGCCCAAGAGCTGTGTCCCTGGAGACCATCAACACAAGGAGCAAGTAGACCAGGTGGCCAAATTGTCGTGGTTCAGGTAGACCTGGACTGGGAACATTGTCATGAGCTGTTCACAGCTCGGTGGCCCGTGGGACATCAGGGTAGAGCCGCACTGCGTGGGTGGGCTCGCGATGGCGGGGTGGACCTGACCCCTGCAGCCATCGCACAGATCCTTCATCGACGTGAACGATGCGCTGGGATCAAGGGCTTAAAGCCTCCCGGGTATAAAAGATGGTGGCAGCAATATCACGAGGGGAAGGCCGATTAATGATGTCACACCGAGGTCACTGCCACGCGCTTCCCATGGTGGCGGTGAGAACCACAGGGCGAACGCGTGGCTTCGGTGCCCAAGACCCCGTAGCCAGGCTGGGCAGCCCCCTCCAGCCCCCGTGACCCAGCTGGCTCCTCTCTGAAGCAATTATACTTTATTTTGTACAAATTTCTGTCCCCAGAGGGGCACCCTGGCCACCCGATTGTGGTCCCCATCCCCACCCACCCAGCCCTGCACCTCTCTTTCAGCCCCCCACCCTTCCACCCCCCCATCTCTGCAACCCCTTCCCACCCCAGCTCCGGGGTCCCCCAGCACATCCTGGGTACGAAGAGCAGGATTTATTTCAAACTCCATGTTTCGTGGCCAGTCTTGTCAGTCACCAGCACTGGTGGCCCCCATGGTCACCATTAACGCAGCAGGGCCATGGCCGCCTTCTTGGCTGGCACCTGCACTCCCCCATCACAGCTCTCACGGTCCCTTGTCACAGCTTTCGGTGTCTCCATCCCATCTCTTAGCGTCCCCATCCCTTCCCCCACTTTCCCCATCCTGGCTCCTGGTGCCCCCATCCCTTGGTGTCCTCATCCCCAGCTCCTGCTGTCCCTCACCCTCCTTCCCCGTGTCCCCATCCTCCGCTGTCCCCCCCTGCCCCCCGCCCTGCAGCAGGTGCCAGTAGTGGCTGCCAGGGCGCAGGAGCTCCCCGGGGGACTCCAGCTCCTCCAGTCGTCCCCCCTCCAGCACAGCCACCCGCTGCGCCCGCATGGCCAGGGCCACCTTCCCTGTCACCAGCAGCACCGCACGTCCGGCCCCGCTGGCTCCAAAGATCTCCTCCTCCACCTGCGGTGGGTGGCATCGTCAGTGGGGACGCCCAGGCGTGAGGACAGAGGGGACATGGGGCCCAAGGACCCAAGGGAATGTGGGGACCAAGGGGACATGGGGAACAGGGGCAGAGGGACGTGGGGACTAAGGAACAAGGAGATGCTGGGACCAAGTGGATGTGGGGACCAGGGATGAATGGGACATGGGGACCAAGGGGACACGGGGACCAAGGACTAAGGGGACACGAGGAGCAGGGTCCCAGGGGATACGAGGAATGGGCACCCAGGGGACATGGGGTCCAAGGCGAGACCAAGGGGACATGGAGAGTGAGGATCCGGGGGACATGGGGGGCAGGGACACAGGGGACGTGGGGAGTTGAGATCATGGGGGCATGGGAAGGAGGGACCCAGGCGACACAGGGAGCAGGAACCGAGGGACATGGGGAACAAGGACCAAGGGGACATGGAGAGCAGGGACCCAGGGACACAGGCACCAGGGACCAAGGTGACACAGGGACTGGGGACCACGGGGATGATGGAAAGAGGAGACCCAGGGGGAAGACCAGGGTGCTACTGGGCAGGGGGCCCAAGAGGACACGGGCGTCCCCTCTCACCTGCAGCTGGCTCTCGCTGTCCAGGGCGCTGGTGGGCTCATCGAGGACGAGGACACGGGGGTTCCTCACCAGGGCGCGAGCGATGGCCACCCCCTGCCGCTGTCCCCCGGAGAGCTGCCCCCCCAGCTCGCCAACCTCTGCGTGAAGCCGGGGGTCAGGGTAGGGACATGGGGACATGGGGACAGAGGGAGGGGACACACCTCCTACCTGTGTCGTAGCCCTGGGGCAAGCGGGTGATGAAGGCGTGGGCGCCCGCCCGGCGGGCTGCCACCGTCACCTGCGCCCGGTTCCAGCTCCCCGGCCCGTAGGCGATGTTGGCGTGGAGCGAGCGGGAGAAGAGCACCGGCTCCTGAGGAACGGCGGCCACCTGCGGCGGAGGGGAGAGCTGGGGACGCTTTGGGGACATGGGGGGGAAGTGGCAGGGATGCGGCTGGGGACACGGTGGGGACACGGTGGGGATGTGGCAAGGACATGATAGGGATGGCTCTGGGGACTCAGCTGAGAACATGGCAGGGACAGCTGGGGACACCGCTGGGGATGCATTGGGGACATGTCGGGGACAGCTGGGGATGCAGCGGGGACAGCTGGGGACACGGCAGGGATGTGTTGGGGACACGGTGGGGATGGTTAAGGACATGGCAGGGGACGTGGTGGGAGGAGAGATGGGGCCATGGCGGGGACATGGCATGGACATGGTAGGGACGTCTGGGGAGGCAGCAGGGAAATCTGGTGACACAGTGGTGGCCAGGTGATGGTGGGGATGGCTGGTGACACGGGGGTGACCGTGGGGACTTGTTCGGAATGGCTGGTGACATGGGGGTGGTGGTGGGGACCCATTGGGACTGCCTGGTGACACGAGGGGAGTGGTGGGGACCCCATTGGTGACAGCTGGTGTCGTGAGGGTGGCAGTGGGTTCTGTTGGGGACATCGTGTGACCGGGGCGGTGGTGGCACCTGGCAGCGCAGGTAGGGGTGCTGGTAGTCTGGGAGGGGGTGACCATCCAGCAGCACCCGCCCGGCCCCCGGCGAGCGCAGGCCCAGGACCAGGGACACCAGGGTGCTCTTCCCCGCCCCCGGGGGGGCCACCACCGCCAGCACCTCCCCGGGGCGCAGCTCCAATGACACGCCCTGGGGGGGGACACACAAAGGTGACACACACACACACACACACCCCCTCCCCTAATGCCCCCGGCTCTCCCCGGGCCCTCTCTGCCCTGTCCCCATGGTCCCTGCCATGTCCCCACGCCTTCCCCACCATGTCCCCCTGGCGTGTTCCCACCATGTCCCCATGGACCCCTCTCCGTTTCCCTACCACGTCCATGTCCCCCCACCATGTCTCCACTCTTCCCATCACGTCCGTGTCCGCATGCCCTTCCCAGTGCATCCCCATCTCCACCTGCCGTGTCCCCACCACGTCCCCACCCCCTCCCCACCAACTCTGGGTCCCCATGCCATGTCCCCACCCCCTCCCCATCACCTCTATGTCCCCATGCCATGTCCTCATGCCCTCTCCCACTGTGTCCTCCCATCATGTCCCTGCATCCCCTGCCCCGTCCCCGTGCCCACCTTGAGGACGGGCTCTTGGTGCTCGGGGTAGGAGAACCAGACGTCCTCAAGCTGGAGGTGGCCCTGCAGGACATCCGGTGCCAGCGTCGCTCGGGGTGCCACCTGCTCCTCCTGGTCCAGGAACTCAAAGATCTTCTCTGAGGAGCCCACAGCCTTGGTCATGTTGGGGTAGTAGCGGAGCAGGACCTGGGGACACAGTAGGGACATGGCAGGGAGGGTGTGGCGACATGTGGAATGGGCGTGGGAACACAGAGGACAGGGACAGGGATGCGTCCAGGAGGACATGGGGACATGAGGAATGGGCATGGGGACATGGCCGGGAGGGTGTGGGGACTGGGGAACGAGCATGGGGACACGGGACTGGGACAGGGATGCACCCAGGAGGATATGGGGAACGGGCATGGGGACACAGCCAGGAGTGGTGGGACCACAAAGGACACAGGGACATGGTGGGGGGACATTGGATGGCACAGGGACACAGTGGGACCAGCGTGGGGACGTGGCAGGGAGGATACAGGGACACAGCAGGGGACACAGGGACATGGTGGGGAAGGCAAAGGGAGATGGCAGGGCATGGGGACACAGAGAGGAGGCTTTGGGGACACAGAGGACAGGCACAGGGGTGGGTCGAGGAGGACATGGGGACATAGGGAACGGGCATGGGGACACGGCCAGGAGGGTGTAGGGACATGGAGGGCACAGGGACATGGTGGGGGGACATGGGAGGGCACAGGGACATGGTGGGACCAGCGCGGGGACATGGCAGGCGGACACAGGCACATGGAGAGATGGGCACAGGGACATGGCAGGGAGGGCGTGGGGACACGGATGGCAATGGGGACACACTGGGACTGGCATGGGGACCCAGCAGAGAGGGTGCAGGGACACGGGGAACGGGCTTGGGGACACGGTGGGGAGGACGCTGGGGACACCGTGTCCCCTCGGGCTCACCTCCACGGCCTCGGTGAACTGCATCTGGTAGATGAGGAAGGTGACAAGGTCCCCAGTGGTGATGGTCCCTGCGGACACCAGCCGTCCCCCGTAGCAGAGGAGCCCCAACTTCAGGGCCAGTGCCGAGAACTAGGGACACATCGGGGATGTCACCGCTGGGGGGGACCCTCATCACCCTCCTCGCTGTGGCCACCCCTCTGCAGGGACACTGAGGTCCCAGCCTTGCTCTGTCGCCTCCCCTGTGCCATCACATTCCCCCCACGTCCCCGAGATGTCACATCCCCCATGTCACCATGGTCCCGTGCCCCAGAGTCCCCGCGCTGTCGTACCCCCTGTGTCCTGATTTCCCCATGTCATCATGTCCCCCAGCCACGTGTCACCGTGTCCCTGGCTCCCCTAACCCCTGCGTCATCGTGTCATCACCTCATCCTCGTGTCCCCCAGCCCCGTGTCACCATGTCCCTGTGTCCCCATGCCGCCACATCCCTATGTCCCCCAGCCCTGTGGCACCCCACCCCTATGTCCCCTGTCCCCATGCCACTGCACCTCCATGTCCCCCAGCCCTGTGCCACTGCGTCCCCATGTGCCCTGTCCCCATGCCACCACATGTCCCTCTGCCCCTATGCCATCATGTTACCTCATCCCCATGCCCCCATATCCCAGCACCCCCATGCCATCATGTCCCCCATGTCCCCATGCCACCACATCCCCAGGTCCCCTGTCCCCAGGCCACTGTGTCCCCATGTCCTGCCGCCCCCACACCAACACATCCTCCAGCCCTGTGCCACGTCATCTGATGTCCCCTGTCCCCATGCCACCATATCCCCATGTCCCATCACCCCCACGCCATAATGTCCCTCAGGCCCATGCCACCATGTCCCCATGTACCACCATCCCCGTCCCATCATGTCCCCCAGCGCTGTGCCACCACTTCCCCATGTCCCCCAGCCCCCATGCCACCACATCCTCATGTCCCCCAGCCCTGTGCCACCATGTGCCCATCCCTGTGCCACCGCATCCTCATGTCCCCCATCCCCATGGTATTACATCCCCATGTCCCCTGTCCCCATGCTACTGTACCCCCATGTCCCATTGCCCCCACGCCATCATGTCCCCCATACCCATGTCACTGCGTCCCCATGTCCCCCCTGCCCTGTGCCACCATGTTCCCATGTCCCGTCAACCCCATGCCATCACATCTCCTAGCCCCATGCCACCACTTCCCCTGTCCCCATGCCACCGCATCCCCGTGTCCCACCGCTCCCACACCATCATGTCCCCTGTCCCCATGCCACCACATCCCCATCTCCCCTAGCCCCATGCCACTGCTGCCTCTCCGCATCCCCAGCCCCCTGCCATCACATCCCTGTGCCCGTTGTCCCCATGCCACCACATCCCCATGTCCCCTGTCCCTACGCCACTGCATCCCCACCTCCCACCACCCCCACACCATCACGTCCCCTGGCCCCACGCCACCTTATACCTATGTCCCACCGCCCCCACACCATCACGTCCCCCAACCCCTGTGCCACCCCATCCCCACATTCCCCTCTCCCCATGCCACCGTGTCCCCTGTCCCCGTACCCCGCTGGCCCAGAGGGTGGCGGCGTAGGTGGCCGCATCCTTCCCCTCCAGCCGGTAGACGTGGCGCAGGCGCTGGCGGTACCGCTCGGTCGCCCCGGCCTCGTGGGCGAAGCTGCGGACGGTGGCCATGGCCTGGAAGGTCTCAACCGCCACCTCGGTGGCACCTGCCAGCGCCTCCTGCACCTGCCTCGCCAGCCCCTGGGGGACAGCGGTGTCACCTCAGGGCAGGGGGCAGGGGGAGCCGGGAGGGGAGGGGTGACACAGGGAGGGGACAGGGGGCACAGGGAGGGGACAGAGGGCACAGGGAGGGGACAGCAGGGATGGAGGGGACAGTGGGCATGGAGAGGGGACAGGGAGCACAGGGAGGGGACAGTGGGCATGGAGAGGGGACAGCAGGCACATCAAGGGGGTTGTTGGCATGGGGAGGGGACAGGGGGCACAGGGAGGTGACAAGGGGTGCAGGAAGGGGACAGTGGGCATGGGGAGGGGACGGGGCACATGGAGGGGACAGTGGGCATGGGGAGGGGACAGTAAGCTCACAGAGGGGACAGATGGCATGGGGAGGGGACAGAAGGAATGGGGAGGGCACAGGGGGTGCAGGGAGGGAAGAGTGGGCAGGGGGAGGTGACAAGGGCCCCGCGTCCCCCACCCTGGTACCTGCTGGATCTTGCCGACACAGCGGGGCAGCAGCAGGAGGACGGGCAGTGACAGGAGGGTGACAAAGGCCAGGTGGGCTGACAACCACGCCATGGTGACCAGGAGACAAAGGCCCCGCGCCAGGTACCACAGCAAGAGGCTGAGTGCCTCGGACACCGCCGCGTGCGTGGCCTCCACGTCCCCCGTCACCCGCGCTGTCACCGCCCCGGTCCCCGTCACCTGCAGGGAGGTGACATCCCGTTGCAGGACGGCAGCAAAGACGCGACGTTGGAGACGTCCCAATGCCCGGCTCAACGTCCCCGCGTAGGTGACATCGCAGATGAATTCGGTGACGGCACTGCGGTGGTGGCATTGGGGTGGCTTAGCATGGGGACACGTGTGTCACCTTCCCCCCCCCCCGGCCTGTGTGACATCCCCGGTGTCACCATCCTACCTGCTGAGCCCCAGCAGCGCCATGGGCCAGGCGGCCGCCATCTCGTCCTCGCTGGCCACCCAGTCGGTGACGCGCCCCGTGAAGTAGGGGACGGCCACCTCCCCTGCCGGGGGTGGGGGGGAACACAGACATGGCATCAGGGTGACGGCATCCCCCCTGCTCTGTGTCACCCCCCCTCAAGGATGGGGGGGACACCCCATGGTGTGACCTTGAGGGGCTGGTGATTCACCCACCCATCCCCCCACATCCCACTGGGTGCTTCCCCCCCCCAAAATGGGTGCTGGCCCCCCTGCAGCTCAGAGCACCCCCCAATGGGTGCTTCCCCCCCCCTCAAAGTTGGGTGCTTCCCCTCCCCCAGCTCTGGGCGTCCCCCCCAATGGGTGCTGCCTCCCCCATCAATGGGGTGCTCCCCAAAAGCTCAGAGCCCCCCCCCCGCCCAGGGTGCTGCCCCCCCGCCCCCAGTACCGAGGACCGATGCCGCCATCAGCGCCGCCACCACCGCGCAGCGCCGGCGCTCGGGGCTCAGCAGGGCCAGGAGGCGGCGGGGGGTGGAGGAGGCCGCCATCGTCTGTCCCCGTCCGCTCCCGGTGTCACCCGCTGTGTCCCGCTCTCGGTCCCGGGGTGCTCCGATCCGGTCCCAGCGTGTCCGGGTGTGACCTGGTTTTGATCCCGGTGTGACCCGGTGTGTCCTGATCCCGGCCCCGATGTGTCCCGCTCCGGTCCCGGTGTGCCCCAGTCCTTGCCCCGGGGTGCTCCGGCGTGATTGATCCGGTGCCGGTGTCACCCGATGTGCTCCGCTCCGCTCCCGGTCCTGCCTCGGGGCGCTCCCGGTGCCGACGTCCCCGCTCCGGGCCGGTCCCGGTCCTTCTCCCGGGACCCTTCTCTCCGTTCTCGGTCCCGTTCCCGATCCCGATCCCGGTCCCGGTCCCGGTCCCCCTCCCGGCAGCGCCGCCGTTTCTCGGAAAGCGAAACCCAGCCCAGGGGCGGGACCGGCGGCGGCTGCGCATGGCCCAGCCCCGGGGGGAAGCCCCGGTGGGGGGGGACACCGGGCACGGTTTGGGGGGGGGCACCGGGTACCGAAGGGGGCACCGGGAACGGAGAGAAGGGTCCCCGGGCCCCAGGAAACGTGGGGGGGGGGGGGCACCAGGTACTGCCTACCGGGCACGGGGAGGGGACCGGGCACCGCCGGGGGGGGGACACTGGGTGGAGGGTACTGGGCACCAGGACCGGGTACCGGGGGGGGCACTGGGCATCGCGGGGAGGTAACCGGCCGCGACTCGGGGTGGGGGGGACACACGACACCGGTCACCGGGAGGGGCACCGGGCATCGCAGGGGGGCACCGGGAACCGGGCGCGGCTGGGGGGGCACCGGGTACGGCTGGGGGGGTCCCCATCCCTGTCCCGGGGGGGGTCCCCCTGGAGGATGGGGGGGGTGAAGTAGGGGCAGGAGCCGGGCGGGCGGCGCGGATTGGCCGAGGAGGCGGCGTCGTCATCAGTTGCCGGGCAGATGGAGCTGGAGCAGTTTGGAGCGGCGCGTGCGGCGGGGGCGGGGCGGGGGGAGGGGCCGAGGGCGGGAGGGGGCGGGGCTCCGAAAGTGAAACCAAAAGGCGGCGCGACGGGACGGTGCTGGGAGGGACTGGGAGGGACTGGGGCTACTGGGGGGCTGTACGGGGGGTACTGGTGCGTGCTCCGGGGCGGGGCGGGGCGGGGCGGGGCGGGGCGGAGCGGAGCGGAGCGGAGCGGAGCGGAGCGGAGCCGAGCCGAGCCGAGCCGAGCCGAGCCGAGCCGAGCCGAGCCGAGCTGATGGGGCTGAGCTGGGAGCACTGGTGTTGACTGGTGAGTGCCCCAGGGAGCTGGGTGGGGGCTTGGGGGTCCAGGCTGGGACTGGGGGTGTGGACTGGGAGCACTGGTGTTGACTGGTGACTTCCCTAGAGTGCCGAGCATCGTCCAGGGGAGCTGCACTGGGAGCACTGGTCTTTACTGGTGAACACCCCGGCCATGGCGCTGCTCCCAGCCGTCCGCCTGTCCTGCCTCCTGCTCCTGGTTGACGTGGTGCTGCTGGCAGCGCTGGCCCGGCTGGCCCCGGCACTGGCCTGGTTGGGCCTGGTAGCTGCCTGGTTGGAAGCCGGCCTGCGGCTACTGGCATTCACAGTGGCCGGGCGGCTACTGGCACCAGGGGGTCCCCGGGGAGCTGCTGTCGTCCTCAGCCTCACCCCCCACACCTTCCTCACCCTCCGGAGCCTCCTGGTGCCGCACAGTGCTGCCCCAGTGCTGCTGGCCACGGCCGTGCCCCATTGGTTGGCCTTGACCCACGGTGCCACCGCTGCGGTGCTGCTGGCTTGGGCCACACTGGCGCCTGGTGTGGCCGTGGGCACCGAGTCGCCAGTGGCCATGGGGCAGCTGTTGGTGCTGGCATGGGCCAAGTGGCCCATCCTTGGCGGCGCCTTCCTCTTCCTGGCATTGGCCGTACTGGGTGAGTGATGGCGGACGTGGTGGTGGGGGAAGGTCCCAACATTGCCGCTGTCTCACCCCCCTACGATGACCCGCCTTCCCCGCCAGTGACACCCCACCGGTGCCCATCCAGGTGAGACCACGGAGCCGTATTGCACCGGCAAAGCCCTGGACGCCATCCAGCGCGGCGATGGACTCACTGTCTTCACCGTCTGCCTGGTCCTCGCTGCTGATTTGGGCAGGCGGGTGTCCCTGTGTCCCCCTTCTCCGTCCATTTGTCCCCCACGGCCGGGCTGACGGGGGTCCATGTGTCGTCGTCCCCCCAGCTCGCTGTTTGCTGGCTGCCGTGGGGGTCTCTTCATCTTTGCGCAAGCCCAGCTAAAACTGAGCACCTGTCACCAGCTCTTCTCCCACTTGGTGCACCAAGATCTGGCCTTCTTCCAAGGGACATGAGCAGGTACGGGGTTCCCCATCACCCCACACCAGGACCCCCAGCCCCACCACTGACCCTTCACCGTCCCCACAGCTGAGCTATCCGCCCGGTTGGCCAACGACGTGCCCTTGCTGTGCCGGGTGGTGCCGAGCAGCATCAACATAGCATTGAGGAGCTTGGCCATGGTGTTGGGGTTGGGTGGCTTCATGGTGGGGCTGTCACCCCGCCTGGCGCTGCTGGCGCTGCTGGAGGTGCCCCTCACCATCACTGCGCGCAAAGTCTATGACACCCGGTACCAGGTGATGGTGGAGATGGAATGGAGACCGAGGGGATGGGATGGTGGGAATGGGAATGGTGGGAAGGGGATTGGGGAGATGGGATGGGATGGTGGGATGAAGAATAGGGAGATGGATGGGCTGGTGGGAATGGGGATGGAATGGGACAGTGGGGATGGGATGGTGGGATGAGGACCAGGGAGATGGATGGTGTGAATGGAGAAAGAATAGGATGGGACGGTGGGAATGGGGTGGTGGGAAGGGGATCAGGGAGATGGGATGGGGTAGTGGGGTGAAGGCCAGGGAGATGGATGGGCTGGTGGGAATGGGGATGGAATGGGGCAGTGCAGATGGATGGTGTGAATGGGGATGGGATGGGACAATGGAGGCAGAATAGCCAATGGGGACCAGGCGGATGGGATGGTAGGAATGGAATGGCAGGATGGGGACCAGGGAGATGGGATGATGGGGCGGGACAGTGGGGATAGGATGGTGGGATGGGGACCAGGGAGATGGGATGGTGAGAATGGGGACAGGATGGGACAATGGGGATGAGATAGCCAATGGGACCAGGTGGGTGGGATGATGGGAATTGGTTGGGAATGGTTGGGATGATGGGGACAGGATGGCAGGATGGGGATCACGGAAATGGGATGCTGGGAATGGGATCGGGGGGAATGGTGGGGGATAGGAATGGTGGGGATGGGACGGGATAGTGGTATGAGGACAGGATGGAATGGTGGGGACGGGACGGTGGGGGTAGAATGGCAGGGTTGGGACGGGGAGGGTGGGATTGTGGGAGTAGGAGTGGTGGGGACAGGAGGATGGGGATGGGATGGGGTAACAGCACGGGGACAGGATGGGACGGTGGGAATGGGAATGGTGGAGATGGGATGGTGTGGACAGGATGGTGGGATGGTGACCGAGGGGATGGGATGGTGGGATGGAGACACGCTGGACAGTGGGGACTGTGGCGGAGGTGGTGGGGAGGGGGTCAGTGGGGACAGGATGGGGTCGTCAGGGATGGAGACAGTGGGGTGGGGACCCTGGGGTGGGGGGACAGAGCTTTGGGGCTGGTGGGGAGGGGATGGACGGGTCCAGGCCAGTGGGGATGTCCCGTTGCCACCCCACGGGTGCTGAATCCGGCTGCCCCCGGCCAGGTGCTGCAGCGAGCCATGCTGGACGCCACGGCCAACACGGCGGCGGTGGTGCAGGAGGCCGTGTCCTCCATCGAGACGGTGCGGAGCTTCGCCGGGGAGGAGGAGGAGGAGCGCCGCCACAGCCGGGCAGTGGCTGAGATGCTGGGGCTGAAGGACCAGATGGATGTGGAGCAGGCGCTCTTCACCCTCGTCCAGCAGGTGAGGCGGGTGCAGGAGGGACCCTGGTGTCCGGGCACCCCCGTTGTTCCCCCGCACAACCCGCTGACCCCCGTCCCTGCAGGCGCTGCAGCTGACGGTGCAGGTGCTGGTGCTCTGCAACGGGCACCGGCAGCTCCGCGATGGGACCATCACCGCCGGCGACCTCGTCACCTTCCTCCTCTACCAGGGTAAAGTCGGCTGCTGTGTGCAGGTGAGACCATGTGACGCGTGTGCCCCCCACCCCACCCCACCCCACCCCATGCCTGTTAGTCCCTGTCCCCGGTGCCATCGCCTCTGCCCCATGCAGGCGCTGGTGTTTGGCCACGGCGATTTGCTGAGCAAAGCGGCAGCCGGTCGCAAGATCTTGGAGTATCTGGACAAGGAACCCACCGGGGTCACCGGGGGCACACGGGCGCCCGCCACACTGCGAGGCCACGTCGCCTTCCAACACGTCTCCTTTGCCTACCCCACGCGCCCCGAGCACCTCGTCCTGCAGGTAGAGCCAGGGCTCTCAGGCGTCCCCAAGGAGGGGAGAGGGGTGTCCCTGAGCGCCCACCACCACGGCCACATCCTGCTCCCCCCCACCCAGGACGTCTCCTTTGAGCTGCGCCCCGGCGAGGTGACGGCATTGGCGGGACTCAACGGCAGCGGGAAAAGCACCTGCGCGGCGCTGCTGGAGCGATTCTACGAGCCCGAGGCCGGGGAGGTGCTGCTGGACGGGGTGCCACTGCGGGACTACGAGCACCAGTACCTCCACCGCCAGGTGAGGGCAGCAGCGGGCAGGTGGGGCAGCACAACAGCGCTGAGTGGTGCCCGGTCTCAGCCTGCGCCTGGGGGCAGGTGGCGTTGGTGGGGCAGGAGCCCGTGCTTTTCTCCGGCACCATCCGGGACAACATCAGCTTCGGGCTGGAGGGCTGCGGGGAGGAGGAGGTGAGGGCGGCCACCACCGCTGCCGGCGCCCTGGGCTTCATCTCGGCGCTGGACCAGGGTTTTGACATCGGTGAGTGCCGGGGGGGGGCCGGCGGGGAGGGGACCCAGGCACCAGGGTCCTGCTCAGCCCCCGGCCTTTCGTTCCGCAGGCATCGGGGAGAAAGGGGGGCAGCTCTCAGCTGGGGAGAAGCAGCGCATCGCTATCGCCCGGGCCCTGGTGCGGCGACCCACCGTCCTCATCCTCGACGAAGCCACCAGCGCCTTGGACGGGGAGGGCGAGGCAGCGGTGAGCGGCAGGAGGTGCTGGGGTCGGGGGTGGGGTGGTGCGAGCCCCACGGTGGGTTGTGATGGGTGTCGGCATCTCCTGCAGCTGCAGCAGTGGGTGCGGAGCGGGGGGACCAGGACGGTGCTGCTCATCACCCACTGCCCGCGGATGCTGGAGGCGGCCGACCGCGTCGTGGTGCTGGAACGCGGCGCCGTGGTGGAGACGGGGACACCCGCCCAGCTGCGGAGCCGCCACGGGCCCTACAGCCGCCTGCTGCAGCGCTCCCCCTGCACGGGGCAGCCAGAGACCCCTGGGATGGGCTGTGGGGAGCAGGGGCCGACTCCTGCCCCGGCAGATGCTCCCGGCGGGAGGGAGATTTGTACGAAATAAAGCAGAATCGCTTCGGAGAGGAGCTGGCGGGGCTGCGGGGGCGGGGGGGAACAGCCCGGCCCGGCTGCAGGGTCTTGGGCGCTGAAGCCACACATTCACCCTCCGGTTGTCACCGCCGCCATGGGAAGCGCGTGGCGCCGACCCCAGTGTGATATCGTTATTCTGCCGGCCGCCCCCTCGTGATATCGCAACCACCAGCTTTTACAGCGGAGAAGTGTCACGCGCTTGATTCCGGTGCATCGTTTGTGTCGATGAAAGACCTGTGCAATGGCTGCTGGGGTCAGGTCCACCCCTCCATCGCAAGTTCCCCGTATGTTGTGGCTCTCTCCCAGTGTCGTGATGTCCCACAGACCCACCATGATGTGAACAGCTCATGACAATGTTCCCAGTCCAGGTCTACCTGAACCACGACAATTTGGCCACCTGGTCTACTTGCTCCTTGTGTTGATGGTCTCCAGGGACACAGCTCTTGGGCATCTACATGGTGGACCTTTACACCCAGGGGCTCTACCCAGGCAGGAAGGTCCAGCCCAGAGGGGGTTACCTCTGTGACCATCGTGGTAGCCACCCCCACAGGGCACTGGCCACCCTCAACAAGTCAGTACGGAGACCAGGCACTGGCCACATTTCTCAGGCCACGTTTCGCTGGGTGGCTTTGACTTCTGCAGCTTCCCTCGAAGGCTGAGAGATGGAGAGAGACATTTTACCAAGGCCTGTGGTGACAGGACAAGAGCCATGGTTTGGAAATGGAAGAGGGGAGATGGAGATTGGACATTAGAAATGTTTTACGAGGAGGGTGGTGAGAGGCTGGACCAGGTTGCCCAGAGAAGTTGTGGATGCCCCATCGTTGGGAGTCTTCAAGGTGAGACAGGACAAGAGGAAACAGCCTCAAGTAGCACCAGGGGAGGTTTAAATTGGATGTTAGGAAACACTTCTTCAGTGAAAGGGTTGTCAAGCGCTGGAACAGGCTGCCCAGGGAAAACGTTGAGGCACCATCCTCAGTGTCTGTCTTGTCGTGGAGGGCCCAAAACTGAACGCAGGATTTGAGGTGCGACCTCCCCAGGGTCATACAGGGGGACTATCACTGCCCCAGTCCTGCTGGCCACACTGTTCCTGCTAGAGCCCAGGATGCTGTTGGCCGCCTTGGCCACCTGGGCACACTGCTGTGTCACACATCTCTGTTTCTACAGCAGCCCACAGGTGCACGGAATCACGGAATCATGGAATCTTCAGAGTTGGAAGGGACCTCTAGTCCTCATCTAGTCCAACTCCCCCGCTAAAGCAGGACTGCCCAGAGCACATCCCTCAGGACTGCATCCAGGCGGGTCTTGAAAATCTCCGGAGAAGGGGACTCCACACCCTCCCTGGGCAGCCTGTTCCAGGGCTCTGTCACCCTCTCCGTAAAGAAGTTTTTCCGTGTATTTGAACGGAACTTCTTATGTTCTAACTTGTGCCCCTATGGTCTAACTTGTGCCACCTTTGGATCCTTGAAGGATCTTCACTTCCTTGAAGCGTTTGATTTTCAAGTCAAGGCCAGGGACACACAGAGCCTCCGGACTGGCCACTTCTCCCACTCAGTTCCCGTTGGACTCCCCTCAGCTCCCAGCACGCCAAGTGGGATCCCCCCATCACTCCAGAAACCCAGATGTGTCCTGTCCCCTTGTACCGCAATGCCATTAGGGGTCATTGTCCACCAGGGCCTGATGTCCCCCTGACCATGGGACTGTCCCAGGCCATCGACTCCAGTTGTCCCTTTCCTCTGCCTGGCCGGGGACAGGACCCCTAGCCCTGATCAGAGCATTCATCAGAGCCTTTCCACCCTCAGAACTTTTTCACCCAGAAGCATTTTCACCCTCAGAGCAGCTCGTGTCTCTCTTGCCCAGCCTACGTTGCATGGACAAGTTCAGGTACCATCCTACTGCCCAGTGCACCACGGCCAGGTTGCTTGTGCACATTGGTGTCCTCCATACAAATGTCCGCCACGTGAGCTGGATGCCATCCAGATCTTTGGGGACCCAATTGTTGTCCAGGTCACTGTAGACCACCATGAATGCCCTCAGGTACCCGATACCTTCCTCTCTGGTAGACCACTTACCTTTCTGGGTTACAAGATCTTCCTCGAGAGGACACTTTGCCTTCACGCTCAAGAAGAGCCACCTCCAGAGGCTGCAGGTGGCTGCCCCTCTTCTGATCCATCAACCCCACAGGCCCCAGCAATGGATCCCAGCTTCCCAGCCTTCTAGTTCCAGTCTGTTAGTCCCTCCATCCCAGCACAGGAGCAACCAGGGAGCAAATGCCTCCACCTGGCTCATGGATGAAAGTGTTCCCCGTGTCACGCGGCCTGGCCAGGGATAGGGACCAGGTCGTTCCTGCCTCTGCCCCCTCTCAGGAGGAGCTGCTGCTTCTCTTATTGACAGAGTCGACCTCCACTTCCACTGTGTCTCCTTGACCACAAGAGCAGGCATTTTAGTTCAGTTGAGCTCCTGCTTCAGCCACAGTGACCGTCTGCGTGACCTCAAACCAGCAAACATTTGTCTCAGTGCCCATCTGCGCGGCCTCGGGGCAGGAGGGCTTCTTCTCAGCGCCTGTTTATGCAGCCTCATATCGGGAGGGCTTCTTCTCAGCTCTCGTCTACGTGGCCTCAGAGCTCACCACCCCCACCAGAGGGACAAGGGTGCCCAGCCATGTCCGGAAGAAAAGCTACCCAGACCCCCCCAACACCCTCCTTTCCATTTTTGTTGTTGAGTATGACATGAAAGAGTTGTCAAGCGTTGGAACAGGCTGCCCAGGGAAGTGGTGGAATCACCATCCCTGGAGGTATTCAAAAGCCGGGCAGACGTGGTGCTGAGGGACATGGTGTAGCGGTGGTTTTGGCAGTGTTAGGTGGATGGTTGGACTCGCTGATCTTGAAACTCCCTTCCAAACTAGACGATTCTATGATTCCGTGCTACTCCCACTAGTTTAGGTCCCCTGTCTGCTTGTGTCCCCTCTCAACCGCTTGCACAACCCCCATCTGGTCTCCAGGGGGCGAGTGAGAAACAGAGAAGACCTTGGAGACGCTCTTCAGATCCGGCGCTGTGTCACCAACGCCGTTGTCCTCACGAATCCTGAACACCGCATTGTGCTGGGCTGCGAGCGAGAAAATCAACCCTATCCCAGCCAAAACCAGTCCAGCCTTCGAGCCGAGGCTGGGAGAGCAGCACCAGGAGAGGAGCCACAGCCCGAGGGAGGGTGGGGACCAGCATTGTGTGCCCCAGGAAATGAACATACGCAGAAGAAATCAGTTACAACCTCAAAATTAAAACATGGCTGATAATTGCATCGCGTAAAATTCAACAGAATTGGAAAATACGAAGTGGGAAGAAGACACGACACCACAGTGGGGCTGGGCAGGGGGCAGTGGGACAAGCTCGCTCTGCAGACAGCCCCCAGCCTCCCCCAGCTCCTCTCTGCCTCCAGCCGCTGAGGGCAGGGGCCGCATCCAGCCACGCGCCGGCCCCTCGTACAGCGCTCAGGCGGGGATCCCTGCAGGGACGGGAGGGACAGACAGCGTCACCCAGGGCCACCTCCCTCTCCCCAACCCTCTGCTCTGGGGGTCTCAGTGTCCCCCTCCCGCAGCCGGGGGTCCCACAGGGCAGCACGGAGAGCTGGGGCCGCCCCGTCCATCCCCACACTGTACCTGTGCCCGGGCTGCCAGACCCACTGTCGGTGCCTGCGAGAGAGAAACAGCCATGAGCTGCCAGCCCCGGGCTCGCTACGGGCACGGTGCATGTGCCAGGAGCCGGCCGGGAGCCACAGCCGCGCTGCAGCCACCGGGAGAGGAGGATGGTGCCGCGAGCACCAGAGGGGACACACGACCTCTCCCATACGTCCCCGCTATGGGGCTGTAAAGAGGGGCGGCACAGGGAGGACGAGGGTTTGGGAAATGTCATAAGCGGCCAGAAACCGGAGCCACAAGACCCCCCTGGCACTGGGCAGCGGCTGGAGCCGGACCTGCTCCCGGTACTCACTTGACGCCATGCCGTAGCCCGCCGTCTTCTTCCCTGCAGAGACAAAGAGGCATCAGCATCCACCGCGCGTCCCCAACAGCCTTGGGGGCTCCCCAGAGCACAGGGGCTCGTGCCCACAGACCCCCCAGGCCCTGCCTTCCTCCCGCACCCCTCTGCCTCACCGGCCTCGATGCTTTACCCGACTTCTGCTTCCATACGATCAATCCACAGATGGCAGCGACGGCCAGGACAACAACAACCACCCCCAGCACGATGGCCCACAGGTTGGACTCCGTCTCTGGGGGAGAGCAGCGCCGTGAGCAGGGGAAGGGCAACCAGCCCAGCCCACCCCTCCACGTGCCCAAGGCCACCGGGCTCACCCCACGCGTAGAGGCCGGGCTCGGGCAGGCTGGTGTGCTCCACGCGGCACCGGTACTTGTCCTGCTCCCCCGGGCGGGCCTCAATGGAGGCCCAGGTGTAGTAGGTGCCGTCGCTGTTGGGCGCGACGCTGCCCCACTCCGTCTCCTGGTCCCTCACCTCGCCGTCCTTCAGCCAGCTGACGGTGATGGGCCGCGGGTAGAAGCCGTGAGCGCGGCAGCGCAAGGTCAGGATCCCGTGGGCCTCCTTCCCCGACACTCGGACCGTGGGGGGCTCTGGGGAGGGGGTGGCGGTGAGGGACGGCACGCGCACCCGCGCTGGCCGGTCCCCAGCGTCCCCGTCTCGCCCTCACCTTTCCTCTCCAGCACGGCCTGCCCGTAGCTCACGTATTTCCTCAGCCACTCGATGCAGGAAATCTCCAGACAGTGCTTGCGCCGCTTGGCTTCAGTCTTGTCCTCCTCCCACTTCCTCTTGGTGATTTGTGCCACCGCATCCGCTGCGGTGAACGTCATCGTGTCCATGTCAAAGGCGATGAAGTCCTTCCCATCATAGGCATACTGCCAGTACCCCCTGGTGCTACCATCCTCCAGGAGGTCGCAGCCAAGCATGCGCTGCCGTGTTTGAGCCCCTGGAACACGACCAGGAGCCAGGGCTGAGGGACTGCTGCAACCCGGGGCCCTCAGTGTTGCACAGACCCCCCGGCAGCACCCCCCAACCCAGCCCTATGTAAGCCCTGGGGGCATCGGGCACCGGCACCAGGGCTGCCCTCCGTCCTGCCCAGGGCCCACAGCACTCAGGGTGTCACCCAAAGCCATGATGCAGACCCCCAGCACCCACGGCGTGGCTGGGCTGGCACCCAGCCCCATGACACCTTGGGACAGCGAGTGGCTCAGGTGGGGTCCTGAATGCCATGGGGGGCACAAGGAGATGGGATGGGGCTGTGGGAGCACCGTGGGGAGGGCAAGAGGCTGGGACGTCCTCTGGTTCTGAGGGTCACAACTGCCGTGGGGTTGTGAGGAGCTGGGATGGGGCGTCCAGAGGGCCCGCCCCAGCTCTGGGACAGGGGATCCCAAGCACTGCAGGTATGGGACAGGGTAGACCCCACCCCCTGGGCTGGGGGACATCGTGGTTGGGAGCCCTGTGAGAAGGATATTGGGTAGAGAAGGGCTGGCACAAGCCGGGGCAGCAGCATGGGGCAGGGCAGGATCTTGGGGGTTGGCTACTCTCCTGTCCCACAGCATTCCGTCCCAGCCTATGCTCACTCCCGCTCTGGTTGTAGCGGCTCCGCACTGTCTCCAGGTCCGCGCGGGCAACCTGGTGACTGTTCTGTGAGATCTGGGTCTGGCTGTCCCAGTACTGCTGATCCAGGTTGGCCGCCATCCAGTCCGCCCGGGGCACCGTCCTCCCCGTCTCGCTGTCGTAGCGGGAGATGAGGTTCCCGTCCAGGTACCCTGCTTCCACAAACTCGGGCACCCCCAGGCTGGGCTCCGACACCTCCACATTAAAGTAGTGCAAGGAGTGGGGGCCTGCGGGGACACAGCGGGCAGTGAGGAGGGTGGGGTGGGGGGCAGCAGGGTTGATTGGGGACGGGGGTGAGGGTGGCCAAGGGTTGCAGGGGTGGGTAGCGAGGCTGGGTGGGGGGTGCTAGGGGAGCAGATCAGGGTGTGGGGAGGCAGCGTCAAGAAGGATGTGACTGGTGGGGGGATGTGGGCCGGGGGATGTGGGATGTGTGAGCCAGGTGTGTTGGGGAGGGGGGGTCCCGGTTCCCGGGAAGGGAAAGCCAGGGGCTCCCCAGTGTCAAGGAAAGGGGGAGATCCCGAGGGAGGGGCGCAAGGTGGGTCCTACTGTCCGTGGGGTGGACCGGGCTGGTGGGAAAGGGGGAGTTGAAGGGGTCCCAGTGGCCGGGAAAGTTGCCAGTGGCAAGAAATGGGGTGTCTGGGGGTGGGTTGTCTAAGGGGGTCCCGGTGTCCAAGAATGGGGCACCGGTCCCCGGGGATCAAGGGGAGAAGGGGTGGGAGGGGGGGGCCCGGGTGCGCGTAAAGGGAATCCAGGGGGGTCCCGGGGGGTTATCCCGGGTCCGCGCTCACCGCCCGCCGCCCCGCCGAGGACCCCCAGCAGCAGCCGCAGCCCCAGCGCCGGGACCGGCCCCATGGCGCTGCTCCGCTCCGGCCCCGCCCCGCCCCCAGGCTCCGCGATTGGCGCCGCCACCCACCGCCCGCCAATGGCAGCCCGAGCCGCCATGGACGTCACCGGGCGCAGGGCTGATCCCGGCTCCGCACGTCGGAAGCGAAAGCGAAAGCGCCGGAGGCAGCGGGGGGTGGGGGGTGGGGGCGACGGGGAACCCCGGGAGCCCTCCAGAACCCTCCAACCCCCCGAGACCCTCGGCCCGGGACCCCCACAAGACCCCACACGCCCCCCCACCCCCAATGCTCCACCCGTGTCCCCCCAGGCCGGGGTCACCCCGCGTCCCTCCTTCCCGCTGCCCCCCGTACCGGCCATCCTGCTCCTGCTGTCCCTCCTTCCCGGTGTCCCCGGGGCCACACATCCCACTGCCCGGGTCCCCCGTGCCGGACACTCCCGCTCCTGGTGTCCCTCCTCGGATCATGGAATGATCTTCACGTCGAAGACCCCACATGGACATACCTCCAGTGGCTCAGGATGAGAAGGAAACGTGTCCTCAGCCCAGCTCCAGCGCCTGGGGAATGGCTGGACAACAACTGGAGCTGCAACCACAGAATCACAGAATGTGTTGGGTTGGAAGGGACCTCTAAAGGCCATCTAGTCCAACCCCACTGCAGTCAGCAGGGACATCTTCAACTAGATCAGGTCGCTCACAGCCTCATCCAGCCTGGCCTTGGATGTCTCCAGGGATGGGGCCTCCACCACCTCTCTGGGCAACCTGGGCCAGTGTCTCCCCACCCTCATTGTAACGAACGTCTTCCTAATGGCTAATCTAAACCCAGCCTGCTCTAGTTTAAAACCATTGCCCCTCATCCTATCACTACATGCCCTTGCAAACAGCCCCTCCCCAGCTTTCCTGTAGGCCCCCTTCAAGGACTGGAAGGGGCTCAAAGGTCTCCCCGGAGCCTTCTCTTCTCCAGGTTGAACCCCCCCAACTCTCTCAGCCTGTCCTCACAGCAGAGGGGCTCCAGCCCTCAGATCATCTCCGTGGCCTCCTCTGACCCCGCTCCAACGGGTCCGTGTCCTTCTTGTGCCGAGGGCTCCAGAGCTGGACACAGCACTCCAGGTGGGGTCTCACCAGAGCAGAGTAGAGGGGGAGAATCCCCTCTCTGGATCTGCTGGCCACGCTTCTTTTAATGCAGCGCAGGATGGAATTTGCCCTCTGGGCTGCAAGCGCACACTGTTGGCTCACGTCCAGCTTTTCGTCCACCAGGACCCCCAAGTCCTTTTGCGCGGGGCTGCTCTCTATCACATCACCCCCCAGCCTGTATTGGTAATGAGGGTTGTCCCGACCCAAGTGCAGGACCTTGCACTTGGCCTTGTTGAACTTCACGAGATTCGCTCCGGCCCACCCCTCCAGCTCGTCCAGGTCCCTCTGGATGACATCCCATCCCTCTGGCCTGTTGACCGCTCCATTCAGCTCGGTGTGGTCAGCAAACTTGCTGAGGGTGCACTTGCTCCCACTGTCTAAATCATTGATGAAGATATTGAACAGCACCGGTCCCAGTACAGATCCCTGAGGGACACCACTTGTCACCCCTCTCCATCTGGACATGGAGCCATTGACCACCATCCTCTGGATGCAACCATCCAGCCAGTTCCTCATCCACCAAACAGTCCACCCATCAAATCCGTATCCTCCAACTTAGAGAGAAGGATGTTGTGGGGGGAGCGTGTCAAAGGCCTTGCAGAAGTCCCGATAGATGACATCTGTAGCTGTCCCCTTGTCCGCTGATGCAGTCACTCCGTTGTAGAAAGCCACCATGTTGGTCAGGCAGGACTCGGCCCTGGTGAAGCCATGCTGGCTGTCTTGAATCACCTCCCCCCTGTCCTCCATGTGCCTTAGCACAGCTTCCAGGAGGATCTGTTCCATGATCTCCCCAGGCACAGAGGTGAGGCTGACAGGGCGGTAGTTCCCAGGGTCCTCCTTTCTACCCTTTTTTAAAATGTGTGTGATGTTTCCCTTTTTCCAGTCACCAGGGACTTCACCTGACTGCCACGACTTTTCAAATATCATGGAGAGTGGCTTGGCCACGACATCAGCCAATTCCCTCAGGACTCTGGGGTGCACCTCATCAGGTCCCATAGACTTGTGTATGTTCAGGTTCCTCAGGTCGTCACGAACCTTGTCTTCACTCATAGTGGGAGGGACTCTGTCCCCCAGGTCCCTGTCTTGCGGTCCTTCAACCCGGGAGGCGTGAGGAGAGATGCTGGCAGTGAAGACCGAGGCAAAAAAGTTGTTGAGAACCTCAGCCTTCTCCTCGTCTGTCGTTACCAGTTTGCCATTCTTGCTCATCAGGGAGGGCACGCTTTCTTTGACCTTCTTTTTCTGGTTGACGTGCCTGTAGAAGCCCTTCTTGTTCTTAGCATCCCTTGCCAAGTTCAGCTCCAGCCGTGCCTTGGCCTTCCTGACCTCATCCCTACATACCTGGGCAGCATCCCTATCCTCTTCCCAGGACACCTGATGCTGCTTGAACCGCCTGCGCAGTTCCTTCTTGCCTTTTGGTTTGACCAGCAGGTCCCAGCTCAGCCATGCCGGTCTCTTCCCTTTCTTGCTTGATTTCTTACACCTGGGGATCGAGAGCTCTTGTGCTCTATGGAAAGTGTCCTTGAAGATCTGCCAGCTCTGTTCTGCCCCCTTGTCCCTGAGGACCGTTTCCCAGGGGGTCCTGTTGACTAACTCCTTGAGGAGCCGGAGGTTTGCTTTCCTAAAATTCAGGGTCCTGACTAGGCTCCTCACCTGGCACGTATCCCTCAGGACCATGAACTCCACCAGTGCGTGGTCACTGCAGCCCAGGCTGCCTCCAGTCTTGACACACCCAAGGAGCTCACTGGCACTGGTGACTCTGAGGTGCAGTATGGCATCCCCTTGGGCAGGGCTGTCTATTTCCTGTCTTCGGAAGTTATCGTCGAGGCACTGCAGGAACCTCCTGGCTCGCCTACAGCTCACTGTGTTACTTTTCCAGCGGATGTCGGGGTGGTTGAAATCCCCCAGCAGGACGAGAGCCTTCGAGCACGATGCCTCCTGTAGCTGGAGGAAGAAGTCTTCATCGGTAGGTTCCCCTTGATCAGGCGGCCTGTAGTAGACACCAACCACAAGGTTCCCCTTGTTGCCTCAGTCTCTAATTCCTACTTGTAAGCTTTCAACTTCCTCTTGGCTGTTCTTTAGGGACATCTCTTCCCACTTTATCCATTCCTTAACATAGAGGGCAACACCTCCGCCCCTCCTTCCTTGCCGTGGTCACGCAGGCAGAACCACAGGTTGCCTCCTGGTGTGTGCCCTCTAGATCCTCTCTCCTGAGCAGAGAAACTCCTAATAGCCGAGATACTGGCCCGTACAGGTGGGGAGTCGGACATACTCTCTTCGAGTTGCTGGATCTTGTGGGACAGTTTCACCACGGAGAAGACGAGGGAGGAAGAGAGACTTTCTCTGTATCACTGGAGTCAGGCAGCCACCTCATCCACCATTGGTCTCTCTTCGCCGTTCCATTCTATCACTGCCCATGAGTGGGCATTCAACGGTGGTGTGCTCCGTACGAACCTCCGGCACGTGGACCGTGTGTGTTGGACCTCACCAGGATCTGGGGGCAACTGCGCGTTGTCCAGGTCATAACAAACCATTTCCTGCCCAGTGAATTCCCGCAGGTACTGGATACCTCTCTTCATGGTGGGCCACTTGCTCGGATGACACACAACATCTTCACTGAAGGGGCACCGTTCCCTCACGCCTGACAGGAGCTGCCTCCAGAGGCTGAGGGCCTGGGTCATCTTCCCAATCACCTTCTCAACGCCCCCTTCCCTAGACAGGGACCTCAGACGCTTGGCTTCCCTGCCCTCTAATTCCCGGCTACTGGCCCTGTTATCCCAGCACCGGAGCAGCCAGGTGACAATGTGCTCGCCCCGATGGCACCTGAAATCTTTACGCGTATCTCCCAGCTCACTCAAGGAGAGGCATCGGGTGATTCTCTCTGGTTCTGCCTCTTCCTCCTGTTCTCCGGATGGCCCTGGTTCATCCTCATCCTTTACTACGGGAACTGATTTCGTGCTGTATTTCTTCTTCTGTATCGGGGTGACCGGTACCAGCACGGGCTGGTTTTCTGGTGCAGCTGCAGGGCCTGTCACAGGGGATGGAGCTGCCGTGGGGGCCTGTTGCAGGGTCCTGTAGTCGCTCAGGGGTGAAGTCCCAAACCATTGGAGGGGGGAAGTTCTCCAGATACCGGCCCATACTCTCCCACATGCCGTGCCAGCCGTGACTATCCAGCCTCACGGCACATCTCTGGCTGCTCTTCTTAAATAGCTGTTGAACCCTAAACAAGACCCGAAACACGTTCAGGAGACACAGCAACTATTTAACTCATACAATAAATACATACAACAAATTCGTTTTAACACGTTCTGCTCAGCTCTGTCGTTCTTTCAACCCTTGGAGCCCCCCCGCGGGGTGCCGAAAAGGGCTGTTCTGGTTTAGCCCCAACCGGCAACAAAGAACCACGCGGTCTCTCGCTCACCCACACCCCAACCCCCCCCAGGGCGGGTGGGGGAGAGAATCGGAAGAGCGAGGCAAAAAACTCGTGGGCTGAGATAAAGGCAGTTTAACAGACCAGCGAAGGAAAGAGGAAAACGACAACGGTAATAACTGCTACAGGAATGGCCAAAACACCATTAATGGACGACCCGCTCACCCACCGGAACCTGAAGCCCAGCCCGCTCATGTGCAGCAATTCCTGCCCCCCACCCGCCCCGCCCGCCGACTCCCCCAGCTCTATACTGAGCATGACGTCACACGGTATCCAACACTCCTTTGGGCAGTTTGGGTCAACCTGGCTGCGTCCCATCCCAGCTCCTCGGGACAATCAACCCCATCCTGGCTGGAACCAGGACACCGGGGCTGGGCGGGGGCGGTGGGACAAGCTCTCTCTGCAGGCAGCCCCCGGCGCCCCCCAGCTCCTCTCTGCCTCCAGCCGCTGAGAGGGCAGGGGCTGCATCCAGCCACACGCCGGCCCCTCGTACAGCGCTCAGGCGGGGATCCCTGCAGGGACGGGAGGGACAGACAGCGTCACCCAGGGCCACCTCCCTCTCCCCAACCCACTGCTCTGGGGGTCTCGGTGCCCCCCTCCCGCAGCCGGGGGTCCCACAGGGCAGCACGGAGAGCTGGGGCCGCCCCGTCCATCCCCACGCCGTACCTGTGCCCGGGCTGCCAGACCCACTGTCGGTGCCTGCGAGAAACAGCCGTGAGCTGCCAGCCCCGGGCTCGCTACGGGCACGGTGCATGTGCCAGGAGCCGGCCGGGAGCCACAGCCGCGCTGCAGCCACCGGGAGAGGAGGATGGTGCCGCGAACACCGGAGGGGACAGGCGACCTCTTCCATACATCCCCCCTGGACAACACCGATGCTGCCAACATCTGCCCCTCCACCACCTCCTTGAAACCCTCCCGGCATCGTGGAGAATTAATTACAGCAAGACCGAGCCCAGGGCCATTGGCTCAAGAGAAAGGAATGACGCAAAAATCGTCGCCTTGCAAGGATTTATGGTGCTTAGTAATCGTTAGCATTGCGTTGGTCATCGTGGTGTCATGGATTAGTGGAAGGCGTCCCAGGATGGGAGTGGTGGAGGATGGGAGGGCCCCCAGCTCTTCAGGAGGATTAGCCATCGTTAGCGTTGGTCATCGCGGTGTCATGGTGTAGTGGAAGGAGTTCCAGCATGGGAGTGGTGGGATGGAGGGCCACCAGCTCTTCAGGAGGATTAGCCATCGTTAGCGTTGGTCATTGTGGTGTCACGGGTTAGTGGAAGGAGACCCGCTGGAGCAGACTCCTGGCAGGACACGGTGGGGAGATACAGGGACATGGTGGGGAGGGCATGGTGACACAGTGGTGGTGGGGTGACATGGGGATGTGGAGGGGAGGTCATAGGGACATGGACGTGGTAGGGACATGGCAGGAGGGACATGGAGAGACATGCCAGGTGGACATGGTGAGGAGGACTTGGGGAGATGGACATGTTGGGGAGAGTGAGGGGACATGGTGGGGGGCCACAGGGACACAGACATGGTGGGGGGGCATAGTGGGGACATTGCAGGTGGACATGGTGGAGAGGGCACGGGGACACAGACATGGTGGGGCAGGTGTGGGGCCATGGTGGAGGGACATGGAGACATAATGGAGACATGGCCGGTGGACATTGGGACACAGTGGGGAGGACATGGACATAGCGAGAACATGGTGGGGAAGGCATGAGGGGGCCGGGGACACTAGGAGAGGGGGTGCAGGGTTGTCCCCTCTGTCCCCTCAGGTTGTGTCCCTGCTGTGTCCCCAGTCATCCCTGCAACATCCCCGCCATGTCCCCTGCCATGTCCCTCCCATGTCCCCTGCCATGTCCCAGCCATGCGCCTGCAGCCTCCCTTGCCATGTCCCCACCGTGTCCCCAGCCACATCCCTGCCGAGTCCTTACCATGTCTCATGTCCCCAGCGTAACCCAAGCCATCCCCGCCATGTCCCAGCCACGTCCCAGCCATGTCCCCTGCCACATCCCCACCATGTCCTTGCCACATCCTCAACATGTCCCCAGCCCCATCGCTGCTACGTATCTGCCACGTCCCCAAAGTGTCCCCAGCAGTCCCCTCCACCGCAGCTGGCCACCATCCCCCAGGAGCCGGAGCTGGGTGCAGGTGACAGTGGTAGCCCACCGGCGGGGTCCCCACCCCTTCATCCCCATGTCCCCACGTCCCCTGACCCGGGCCTCGCGCACAGGTTGGGGACAGCAGCAGGTGGTGGCCATTGCTCGTGTCCTGGAGAGGGACCCCCGTGTCCTTGTCCTCTATGAGCCCACCAGCGCCTTGGATGCCAAGAGCCAACCGCAGGTGGGAGGTGACATCTGTGTCCCCTCGGGCACCCTGTCCAGCAGTACCCTGGTCCCTGGGGGTCCCCTTGGTCCTCAGTCTCTCTGTCCCTTGGGTCCCTGGCCCCTGTGGTCCCCACTTCTAGTGTCCCCTGGTCCTCGTCTTCCCTGGGTCCCTGGCACCTGCCTCCCCGCGATCCCCACTTCTAGTGTCCCCTTGGTCCCTGGTCCCCGTGTCCCCTGGGTCTCCTGGTCCCTCTCCCAGCAGGCCCCTCGATCTGGGTCGGGGGGGGAGTCCCCCTGGATCCCCTCTCCTTGTGTCCCCTGGGTCTCTGGTCCCCATGGTCCCCTCTCCTGATGTCACCTGGGTCCGCGATCTCCACACCCCCTTGGTCCCCAATGCCAGTGTCCACTGGGTCACTGTCCCCTTGGTCCCCAATCCTGCTGGCCCCTGGATCCCTCTCCCAGCAAACCCCTGGTCCTGGGGGGGGGGGGTCCACCTTGGTCCCCAATCCCAGTGTCCCCTGAGTCCCTGGTCCCCATCCTCCCTTGGTCCCCAATCCCAGTGTCCCCCGAGTCCCTCTCCCAGGAGACCCCCCACTGTGGGGGGGTGTCCCCTGGGTCCCTGCTCCCTGTGTCTCCTTGGTCCCCACGTCCCCTGTATCTCCACTCCTAATGTCCCCTGGGACCCCAATTCCCACGTCCCCTTCATCCCTTGTCCCCTAGGTCCCTACACCCCATGTTCCCTTTGCCCCCATGTCCCCATGTCCCCTGGGACCCTGCTCCCCGTGTCCCCTTGGTCCTTGGACCCTATGTCCCCTTGGTCCCCACCATCCCCTTGGTCCTTGGGCCCCATGTCCCCTGTGTCCCTGCCCCCTGTGTCCCTTTGGTCCCCAGTCCCTGTGTCCCCTGTGTCCCTGCCCTCCATGTCCCCTGGATCCTCACTCTGCATGTCCCTTTGGCCCCCCCTTGGTCCCCATGTCCCCTGGATGCCCATTCCTCATATCCCCTGGGACCCTGCTCCTCGTTGTCCCCTTAGTCCTTGGTCCCTGTGTCCCTTTGGTCTCTGGTCCCCGTGTCCCCTTGGTCCCCATGTCCCATTCATCCCTGGTCCCCACATCCCCTTGGTCCCTGTTCCCCATGTCCCTGGTCCCCAGTCCCTGTGTCCCCTGTGTCCCTGCCCCCCATGTCCCCTGGATCCTCACTCCCCATGTCCCTTTGGCCCCCCCTTGGTCCCCATGTCCCCTCTGTCCCCACACCTGGGGGTCCCCACTGACGATGCCACCCACCGCAGGTGGAGGAGGAGATCTTTGGAGCCAGCGGGGCCGGACGTGCGGTGCTGCTGGTGACAGGGAAGGTGGCCCTGGCCATGCGGGCGCAGCGGGTGGCTGTGCTGGAGGGGGGACGACTGGGAGAGCTGGAGTCCCCCGGGGAGGGTGAGGGACAGCAGGAGCTGGGGATGGGGACACCAGGAGCCAGGCTGGGGACACCAAGGGAAGGGGACACCACGAGCCCAGATGGGGACACCAGGGACGGAGATGGGGACACTAAGAGATGGGATGGAGACACCAGGAACAAGGATGGGGACATCAAATGGGGACACCAAGGGATGGGGACACTGAGGGCAGGGATGGGGACACTGAGAACACAAATGAGGACTCTCAGAGACGGGATGGGGACACCGGGAGCTGGGATGAGGATGGGGACACGGGGGACAGGTATGGGGACACCAAGAGACGGGATGGGGACACCAGAAGCACAGATGGGGACACTAAGACATGGGATGGGGACACTGGGGACACAGATGGGGCACTGAGGGATGGGATGGGGACATCACGGACAGGGATGGGGACACTGGAAGCTGCACCAAGGACACGAGGAGCAGGGATGGGGACAATGGGAACTGGGATGGGGACACCACAAACCAGGATGAAGACACGAGGGACAGAGATGGGGACACCAGGAGCCAGGATGGGGACACTGAGAATAGGGATGGGGACACTAAGAGGTGGGACAGGGACACTGGGAGCCAGGACGGGGACACCAGGGACAGGGATGGGGACACTGGGGATGGGGATACCAGGGACGGGGATGGGGACCCAGGGACAGGGATACCAGGGATGGGGATGGGGACATGGGGACAGGGATGGGGACACCGGGGATGGGGACACGGGGACAGAGATGGGGACACTGGGGATGGGGATGATGGGGACACTGGGGATGGGGAATGGGGATGGGGAATGGGGATGATGGGGAATGGGGACACAGGGACAGGGACGGGGACACCGGGGATGAGGACACCAGGGATGGGGATGATGGGGACGGGGAATGGGCACACGGGGATGAGGATGGAGACACGGGGACCTGGGGGGGGGACACGGGACCATGGGGTGGGGTCATATGACATACACCACCACCACCCCCACCCCCCCGGCTTCGTTTCTCAGGCCCCCTCCCCCCCCCCGGTTGCCTGGTGTCCGTGTGTACCCCCCCCCCCCCCCCCCCCCCCGGTTACCTCATGCCGAGAAAATTCCTTGGCCCGGGCAGCCGTGGGGCTGGGCCAGGGCCGGCCCCCCCCCCGCCCCGCCACTGCCTCTGCCCCACACATTCCCCAGCCCCACACATGCCCCAGGGCAAACCCCCAGCACACACCCCCCCCACACCCCCACACATGCGCCATATGTGCCCCCCAACCCCACTCGTGGCCCCCCAGCCCCACTAGCACCCCCAGCTCCCCCCAGCCCCACCTGTGCCCCCCAGCTCCCTCCAGCCCCGCTCCTGTCCCCCCAGCCCCACTAGTGCCCCCCAGCTCCCTCCAAACCCACATACGCCCCCCCCAGCCCCACTCGTGCCCCATTAGTGTCTCCAGCGCCACTCGTGCCCCCCCCGCCCCACATATGCCCCCCCCAGCCCCACTTGTGCCCCATTCGTGCCCCCCAACCCCACGTGCTCCCCCCAGCCCCACATATGACCCCCCAGCCCCACATATGATCCACCAGCCCCACTTGTGCCCCCCTCGTGCTCCCCCAGCCCCACATGACCCCCCAGCCCCACTCATGCCCCCCAGCCCCACTCGTGCCCCACTCGTGCCCCTCAGCCCCCCTCTTGCCCCACACGTGGCCCCTAGCCCCACATGTGCTCCCCCCAGCCCCACTCCTGCCCCCCAGGGCCCCCCCCCAACCCCACATATGCGCCCCCCCCAGCCCCACTCGTTCCCCACACGTGCCCCCCAGCTCCACATACGACCCCCCCAGCCCCACTCGTGCCCCCCAGCCCCACTCGTGCTCCCCTCAGCCCCACATATGCCCCCCCCACACCCCCCAGCCCCACTCGTGCCCCCCTCCTGTGTCCCCCCCCCCCTCCGCCTCACACGTGCCGGCCCCGCCCCTCCCGGGGGGCGATGAGCGAACCGCCCGCCCCGGCCAAGGAACGTCCCCCCCCGCCCCCCCCGGGGGACCCGGGCGGCCGGGCCCGCACCCCCCGCCCGACCCTGCCAGGCCTCGTGGCGAACCCACGTGCCCCCCCCCCTTGGGGGACGCAGGCGTCCGGGTGACCCCTGACATCCCCCCCCCCCCCCATCAACGTCCTGCAGCAGCAACAACAACAGCGGGGGGGGCCAGGCTGAGTCACTGCCGCACCCGGGCTTGGCCCCCGCAGCCGGCTGGGCTGGAGCACTGGGAGCACTGGGAGCACTGGGAGCACTGGGGCGGGCTGCGGGGTGGCACTGGGAGCCCTGGGGTAGGTGGGGTTGTGGTTACTGGGAGCACTGGGGCAGGTGGGACTGTGCTTACTGTGCTTACTGGGAGCGCTGGGGCAGGTGGGACTGTGCTTACTGGGAGCGCTGGGGCAGGTGGGACTGTGGTTACTGTGGTTACTGGGAGCCCTGGGGAAGTGTGACTATGGCTACTGGGGTTACTGGGAGCACTGGGGCAGGTGGGACTGGGGTTACTGGGAGCACTGGGGCAGGTGGGACTGGGGTTACTGGGAGCGCTGGGGCAGGTGGGACTGGGGTTACTGTGGTTACTGGGAGCCCTGGGGAAGTGCGACTGTGGTTACTGTGGTTACTGGGAGCACTGGGGCAGGTGGGACTGTGGTTACTGGGAGCCCAGGGGAAGTGGGACTGTGGTTACTGGGAGCACTGGGAGCCCAGGGGAAGTGGGACTGTGGTTACTGGGAGCACTGGGAGCCCAGGGGAAGTGGGACTGTAGTTACTGGGCTTACTGGGAGCCCTGGGGTGTGCTGTGCTGTGCCGTGTTACTGGGAGCCCTGTGTCAGACTGTGCTGGGTTACTGGTATTACTGGGAGCCCTGGGGTAGGTGGCACAGTGGTTACTGGTGTTACTGGGATACTGGGAGCCCTGGGAAGGGCTGTGTGGGGTTATTGGGAGCCCTGTGGCAGACTGTGCTGGGTTACTGGTATTACTGGGAGCCCTGGGGCAGGTGGCACAGCAATTACTGGTGTTACTGGGTGCCCTGGGAAGGGCTGTGCCATGTTACTGGGGTTACTGGGAGACCTGGGGTGTGCTGTGCCGTGTTACTGGGAGCGCTGTATCAGACTGTGCTGGGTTACTGGGAGCCCTGGGGTAGGTGGCACAGTGGTTACTGGTGTTGCTGGGATACTGGGAGCCCTGGGGCAGGCTGTGCCGTGTTACTGGGGTTACTGGGAGACCTGGGGCAGGCTGTGCTGTGTTACTGGGATCACTGGGACAGGTGGCACAGTGGTTACTGGTGTTACTGGGAGCCCTGGGTAGTGCTGTGCTGGGTTACTGGTGTTACTGGGAGCACTGGGGCAGGTGGGACTGTGGTTACTGGGAGCACTGGGAGCCCAGGGGCAGGCTGTGCTGGGTTACTGGGAGCCCTGGGGCAGGTGGCATAGTGGTTACTGGTGTTACTGGGAGCCCTGGGAAGGGCTGTGTGGGGTTACTGGGAGCCCTGGGACAGGCGGCACAGTGGTTACTGGTGTTACTGGGAGCGCTGGGGCAGGCTGTGCTGTGTTACTGGTGTTGCTGGGAGCCCTGGGGCAGCTGGGACTGTGGTTACTGGGAGACCTGGGGCAGACTGTGCTGGGTTACTGGTGTTACTGGGAGCCCTGGGGCAGGTGGCACAGTGGTTTCTGGTGTTACTGGGAGCCCTGGGAAGGGCTGTGCCGTGTTACTGGGGTTACTGGGAGCTCTGGGTCAGGTTGTGCTGTGTTACTGGGCTTACTGGGAGCCCTGGGGCAGTTGGGACTGGTGTTACTGGGAGCCCTGGGTCAGGCTGTGCTGGGTTACTGGTGTTACTGGGAGCCCTGCGGTGTTTTGTGCCGCGTTACTGGGAGCGGCTCTCCTTTCTTACTGGTGTTACTGGGAGCGCCCCCGCGCTGGCAGCCGGCCCCCACATCTGGCTGCTCCCGCCCAGCTGTTTGGTTGCCCGGGCAACCGGCGGCCGTAAACACGCGGGGGGGGGCGACCGGACGGCTGGGTCCCGGGGCGGGGGGGGGAGGCCACGCCCCCGGCCATACCCCCCCCCCCCCCCCCCCCCCCCCCCGGCCCCTCCTCGAGTCGCAGGGACGAGCGGGGACGGGAGGTACTGGGGATACTGGGGATACTGGTGTCGCTGGATGGACCGGGGTCACTGGGGTTAATGGTGGCGCTGGGCGTGCTGGAGTTGCTGGTGTCGCAGGTTACTGGGGTTACTGGTGTCGCTGGACGTCCTGGGGTTGCTGGGGTTACTGGAGTTACTGGTGTCGCTGGACGTCCTGGAGTTACTGGTGTCGCTGGATGTACTGGGGTTGCTGGGGTTACTGGTGTCACTAGATGTACTGGAGTTGCTGGTGTTACTGGTGTCACTGGATGTACTGGTGTCGCTGGACGTACTGGAGTTGCTGGTGTCGCAGTTTACTGGAGTTACTGGTGTCACTGGACGTACTGGTGTCACCGGTGTTGCTGGTCGTACTGGAGTTACTGGAGTTGCTGGTGTCACTGGTGTTGCTGGTCGTACTGGAGTTACTGGAGTTGCTGGTGTCACTGGTGTTGCTGAATGTACTGGTGTTACTGGGTGTGCTGGGGTTACTGGTGTCACTGAAGTTGCTGTATGTACCGGAGTCACTGGATGTACTGGTGTTACTGGTGTTGCTGGAGTTACTGCTATTACTGGTGCTGTGTATGCTGGTAGTCGCTGGTGTTACTGGTATTAGAGCTGACTGGGCTTAACTGGTGTTACTGGGGTGTTACTGGAGCTGCTGGGCTTGCTGGAGCTGCTGGTGTTACTGGAAGTGACTGGACTTGCTGGAGTTACTGGACTTAGTGGTGTTACTGGGGGTGACCGGAACTGCTGGTGTTACTGGTGGTGTCTCGCTGGCGTCACTGGTGTGACTGGAGGCGACTGGAGCTGCTGGCATTGCTGGTGTTGCTGTTGCTGGTGTTACTGGGGTTACTGGAGTTCCTGGAGGAGTTGATGATGTTGTTGTTTGTTGTTGTTGCTGGGGTTACTGGTGTTACTGGAGGTGACGGGAGTTGTCGGTTTTACTGGGGTTACTGGTGGTGTTGCTGGGGTTACTGGTGTTACTGGGATTGCTGCTGGAGCAGGGTGTGACTGGAATTGGTGGAGTCACTGGTGCTGCTGCTGGGGTTACTGGGGTTACTGGAGTTGCTGTGTATGCTGGAGGTGACTGGGGTTGTGGTGTTACTGGTGTTGTTGCTGGGGTTGCTGGTGTCTCTGGAGTTACTGGGGTTGCTGGGTGCTACTGGAGTTACTGGGGGCTGGCGGGGGGCGACTGGAGTTACTGGTGCTACTGGAGATGGGGTGACTGGAGTTACTGGTGCTACTGAAGCTGTTGCTGGGGTTACTGGTGTTACTGGGGGGGATACTGGTGGGGGGTAAAGCTGCTGCAGTTAGTGAGAACTGGGGGGTTACTGGGGAGGTTACTGGTGTTACTGGGCGCACTGGTGCCAGGGCCACACAAGGGCTGTGGGTGGGTGCTGTGGGTCACAGTGTCCCCGGTCCCCCCAGGTGTCTCCATGTCCCCTGGGCATCCCCCGTTATGTCCGGGTGTCCCCTGCGGGTGTCCCTGTGTCCCCTGGGTGTCCCCACGGGTGTCCCAGTGTCCCCTGGGTGTCCCCACAATGTCCATGTCCTCTGTGGCCGTCCCCTTTGTGTCCCCCAGGGGTGTCCAGGTGTCCCCCATGGGTGTCTGTGTGTTCCCTGGGTGTCCCCCATGATGTGCGTGTGTCCTCTGGGTGTCCCCACAATGTTTGGGTGTCCCCTCAGTGTCCCCCGTGATGTTTGTTTGTCCCCTGGTTGTCCCCAAGGGTGTCCCTGTTGATGTCCCTTGTGGATGTCTGTGTCCCCCACCGGTGTCTGGGTGTCTCCTGTGATGTCCCTGTGTCCCTTATGGGTGTCCCCATGTCCCCTGTGCGCCCCTTGATGCTGTCAGTGTATCCCGTGGGTGTCCCCTGTGTCCTCTACAATGTCCCTGTCCCCTGGGTGTCCCTCACGGGTGTCTGTGTGTCCCCACAGGTGTCCCCACGTGTCCCCACGGGTGCCATCCGTCCCCTCCCTGTGGGACCATGACGACGGGGCTGCCCCTGCTGCTGCTGGCACTGGCGCTGCGGGGGGGGACGGGGACAACCCCTGGGTCCCCCCCGGGTCCCCCCTGTGGGGCGGCAGCTCTGGTGGCCATCCTGGGGCGCCTGCGGGAGCTGGAGGGACAAGTGCGGGCGCTGCAGGGACAGTGCGGGGACAGCCAGGGACCCCAGGCTGGCACTGGTATGTGGGGGACATGGGGGAGATGTGGGAGACGGGGGGACATGGGGGAGATGGGGACATGGGGAGGTCATGGAGGGACGTGGGGGACGTGGGGGACGCTACACACGGGACATGGCGGCGGGGGATATGGGGGTTGTAGGGACATGGGGTGTATGTGGGACATTGGGGGAGGTGGCGGGGGGACACGGGGGAACATGAGGAGACATCGGGACGTGGGGGGACATTGAGGGACATGTGGAGGGACATGAGGGACATGGGGGGACTTGGGGGGAGATACGGAGGGACAAGGGGGATAAAAGGGGACATGGGGGGATATTGGGACATGGAGCCTGTGGGGGGAGGTGTGGGGGGGACAGGGGGACGTGGCGGGGGGGGGCGTTTGGGAGGCGATGAGGGTCATGGAGACATTTGGAGGTCACAGGGGGACATGGGGGACATGGGACCTTTGGGGGGAGGTGTCATGCGGGGGGGGGGGAATCGGGGCACATGTGGGGTGACGGGGGGGGGATATGAGGGGACATGGGGACATTGGGACATTTGGAGGGTCATGGGAGGGCTTCGGGGCACGGGGGGTGGCACATAAGGCACGGTGTCACTCCCCCCACCCCCCCGCGTGTCACCCCTGTCCCCGCAGGACGGACGCTGGCTCGGGAGCTCTGTCCCCCCCCCGGGCGGGGAGGGCTGTGGCTGCCCCTCCCCCCCCGCCCCTCCCCCCTCCGACCCCTCCCCCCCCGCCCCCCCCTGTCCCTTCGGCTGCAGCGACCAGGGACGGTGTCGCGGGGGTCGCTGTCGCTGCTTCCCCGGCTTCACCGGCCCCCACTGTGCCACCCCCGCCTGTCCCCCCGGCCGCGGCGGGCCCCGCTGCGCCATCGGTATGTCCCCGAGTGTCCCCATCGCTCCCCCAGGCGTCCCCATCCCAGTGCTCCCAGTGCCTCCCCACCTCCCACCCCAGCCATGGCGAGCCCCGCTGCACCCTTGGTGTGTCCCCAAGGGTCCCCAGTGTCCCCATCCCAGTGCTCCCAGTACCCCCTGGCCTTCCCCCCCAGGCTATAATGGACCCTAATGTCACCTTGGTATGTCCCTGAGTGTCCCCAAGTGTCCCCAGTGCTCCCTAGGTGTCCCCAAGGGTCCTGTGGGTCCCCCGTGCTCCCCCAGTGTCCCCATCCCAGTGCTCCCAGTGCCTCCCCACCTCCCTCCCCCGCCATGGAGAGCCTGGATGCACCCTTGGTGTGTCCCTAAGTGTCCTCAAGAGTCCCCAGTGCACCCCGCAGTGTCCCCATCCCAGTGCTCCCAGTCCCCCCCACCTCCGTTCCCATCCATAGCGGGTCCTGATACCATCTCAGTATGTCCCTAGATGTCCCCAAATGTCCCCAGTGCTTCCCTAGTGCTCCCTACCGCTCCCAGTGTGCGCTCCCCAGTGTTCCTATCCCAGTGCCCCACTGCCTGTCCCCCCCCTGCAGCCATGGTGGACCCTGATGCCACCTTGGTATTTCCCCCAGTGTCCCCGGTGTCCTCCAGTGCTCTCCCAGTCCTCCCAGTGCCCTGGCCCTGAGTGTCCCTGTGGTGACCCTGTCCTGGGGGTATCCCAGACCCCGGTGTCCTCATGGCTTGGGTGGCCTTGTTCCTTGGGTGTTCCCTCCGGGCCCGCAGGGTGTCCCCATCCCATGGTGTCCTCAGGGTGTCTCAAGGGTGTCCTATCCCATGATGTCCCCAGGGTCTCCCCATCCCATGGGTTTCCCATCCTGTGGTGTCCCCATCCCCTACGTGCCCCATCCCACGGTGTCTCTAGGGTGTCCCTGTCCTGTGGTGTCCCCATCCCGTGGGTGTCCTGTCTTCATGGTGTCTTGAGGGTGTCCTTGTCTTGTGATGTCCCCAGAGTGTCCCCATTCCATTGACCCTGGCCCATGGTGTCCCCAGGGTGTCCCCGTCCCCTGGGTGCCCAATCCCACGGTGTCTCTAGGGTGTCCCTGTCCTGTGGTGTCCCCATCCCATGGGTCCACCATCCTGTGGTGCCCCAAAGTATCACCGTGGTGGCACCCACTGATGGGACCGTGTCCCCACAGAGATCCCCTCAGTGACACTGCGCTTGGCCACCCGCAACCAGACGTCCTTCCGTGTGACCTGGCCCCGTCCCCCTGTGCCAGTGGATGGCTACCAGGTGGCCCTCATTCCCCTGGTGAGCTGGGGACGGGGACAGGGGTGGGGACAGGTCCCCAGCTCCACAGTGGACCCAATGTGGTCTTCATCCCCTGGATGAGGTGGCATCCATGGCCACTTGCTGCTGCCCTGCTGGGGGACACAATAAGGGTGTCCTTATGGTGTTCCCAACATGTCCCCAATGTGCCTGTTGTCCCCAGAGCAAGGCAGAAGTCAGGCCACCTCCTGCTGCCTAACTCGGGGATGGGGACATCTCCCCAGTGTGTCCCTTGTCCCCAGGATGAGCCATGGTGGTGTCACCCATCTGCTGCCTGACTTAGCAATGTGTCTCCCTGTGGTGTCCCCAACATGTCCCTTATCCAGAGGATGAGCCAGCGGTTGTGGCCACCCTCCTGCTACATGGCTTGGGGACAGGGATGGGCCTCCAGCATGGTGTCCCCAACATGTCCCCTGTCCCCAGGATCAGCCACCTGTCTGCAGCCACCTGCCTGCAGCCTTACTTAGGGACCAACATGTCCCCACTGTGGTGTCCCCAATATGTCCTCGGTGTGTCCCTCAGTCCCAGGACAAGCCATTGACTGCAGCCACCTGCCTCCTGCCTGGCTCAGGGATGAGGAGGTGTCCTCACTACACTGTCCCCAGTGTGTCCCCAGCGTGTCCCCCAGCGCCGGGAGAAGCTCTTGGCTGTGACCACCCGGCTGCTGCCTGACTTAGGGCCAGGTCCCACCGTGGTGTCCCCCAGCGTGTCCTCGGCATGTTCCTTGTCCCCAGGATGAGCCAGCGGCCATGACCACCCATGAGCTGCCTGGCTCTGCTGTCACCTTTGAGGTGACAGGGCTGGCACCCGGACACACCTTCGAGCTCTTCATCCAGGCCCAGCGGGAGAAGCACCTCGGGGCACCTGGCACCCTGCGCGTCCGCACCCGTACGTGTCACCTGCTCAGCGTGGGAACCGCAAGGGGACAGGCATGGGGGTGGGGACAACATGGGGATGGCAGCGGGTGTGGGCATGGGGACAGGGTGGGGATGGCACAGGGATGGTGCAGGGGACAGTGATGGATCTGGGGACAGGGGACAGAGATGGGAATGACATGGGCATGGGAACAGCATGAACAGCATGGGCGTGGGGACAGGAATGGCATGGACATGTGGATGGGGATGACACGGGGTGGAGACAGGGATGGCATGGGCAAGGGGACGGGTGGCATGGGCACAGTGGTGGGGACGGCATGGGGATGTCATGGGGATGTTAACAGAGATGGCACAGGAATGGAGACAGGGATAGTGATGGCATAGTCATGGACAAGGGGACAAGGGTGACAGGGATGGGAAGGGCGGGTGACAGGCATGGCACAGCCATGGGGATGACACAGGGTCGGGGTTGGGGATGGCATGGTCATGGGTGTGGTGACAGCATGAGGACAGGGACGGGTTTGGCATGGGCATGGGGACAGGGATGGCATGGGACGGGGTGGCATGAGCAGAGGCGTGGGAATGGGGATAGCATGGGCCTGTCAACAGGGATGGCACAGGGATGGGGACAGGGATGGCAGGCATGTGGCCAGGCATGGCATGGGGATGGGGTTGGGATGGTAATGGCATGGTCGTGGGGACGGCTGGGGCATGGGTTCAGCATGGTCAGGGATGGGGATGGCATGGGGACGGGGTGGCATGGGAATAGGGAAGGCCTGGGGACACGGATGACATAAGCACAGTAATGGGGACAGCCAGGGAGATGGTATGGGCATGGGGACAGGGAGGGCATGGGGATGGCACGAGGATGGCAGCAAGGGCACAGGCATGGTGACAAGGACAACATGGGGGTGGTGATGGGGACAACGGAGGAGGCAGGGACAGCACAGTGACAGGCATGGGGACGGGGATGATGGAAGCATGGGGATGAGGGCAGCGCAGACGTGGGGACAGGGACGGGATGGTGACAAGCGTAGGGATGGCAGAGGGATGGGGACAGGGAGGGGGATGTCACAGCCATGGGGATGGGGATGGGGATAGGGACTGGCATGGGAACAGGGGCTGGGATGGGCATGGGGACAGGGACGATGCCTGCAGCCTCTGTCCGTCCCCACGTGTCCATGTATCCCCATGGCTCTGCGGGTGCACATGTGTCTGTCTGTCCTGGTGGGTCTGTGTGTCACTGGTCTGTCCCTGTGGGTCCGTGTGTCCCCTTGGGCCCATCTATCTGCGTCTGTCCCCATGGATCCACGTGTCCCCATGGATTCACGTGTCCCCACACCTCCTGGTGCTTCCCTGTGCGTCCCTCTGTTCCCATGAGTCTGGGTGTCCCCAGTCTATCCCCGTGGGTGTCCCTAGTCTGTCCCTATGCGTCCGTCTGTCCCTGTCCACCCTTCCCTGTGTCCCCCCCCATGGGTCCCTGGTCTCTGGCAGACGGGGACTTTTGGGGATGGGTTGATGACCCTGGTCCCCTTTGCTCTCGCAGTGCTTGCCCAGACTCTGCCCACCCACGGGGGGTCCCCAGGGTCCCTTCAGGGTTCCCTGGGGTCCCCAGCATCACCAGTGGCCCCAGCGTCACCATCATTCCAAGGGTCTCCGGCATCCCCAAGGTCCCCGGGGTCACCAGATTCCCTGGGATCACCAGCATCACCACGGTCACTGGATACATCCTTGGGGTCACGAGGGTCTTTGGGGTCCCCAGCATCTCCAAGGTTTCCAGCGTCGCCAGTATCTCGGGGGTCCCCAGTGTCCCCAGAGTCCCCAGCAGCACCAGCATCCCCAGAATCCCTGGGGTCACCAGTGTCCCCAAAGGCACCAGCATCCCCAGTGTCCCCAAGATCACCTGCATCTCCACGGTCCCCAGCATCACCACAGTCTCCTATGTCACCTCCATCTCCGTGGTCCCCAGTGTCCCCAACATCCCCACTGTCCTCAGGGCTCCCAGGTGGCCCATCCCTGCATGACCTGGGGGCCAAGCTCTCCTCCTACAATGGCTCCTTGCTGCAGCGCCTGGAGAGCCACCTCCGGGCTACAAACTTCCCCCTCCGGGGCAACCAAACGGTGCCAGCGGTGGCCCATGCCATCCTCTCTTACCTTTTGCGCCGCAGCCCGGCCCCATTGCGTCAGCAGCTCCTCCGCCAGATCCCCCATCCCAAGCCCCAGTTGATGCCAGGGGCTGCCGGTGAGGCTCTGGTGGACCTGGATGGGCTGCGGGGCCATGCAGAGACTGTGGTGATCCGTTACCGGCTCCTGGAAGAGCCGGAGGGGGCCGAGGGGGAACTACAGGTGCCAGGGGACACAGCGGTGGCCCGGGTGCCAGGGCTGGTGCCGGGAGCCATGTACCGGGTGGAGGTGCACGGCGTGGTACGGGGGCACGTCTCCAAGTCCTACACATTCCTGGTGACGGCAGGTGGGTGATGGGGATGGAGACAGGGACAACATTGCAGAGG
Source organism: Sterna hirundo (assembly GCA_009819605.1). Taxonomy (NCBI): domain Eukaryota; kingdom Metazoa; phylum Chordata; class Aves; order Charadriiformes; family Laridae; genus Sterna; species Sterna hirundo. Next base: position 415,511 of record WNMW01000078.1, read on the forward strand.
AACGTCCCGTAACCACCCACTCCTCTTTTGGGTGCAGGGGCAGGTGACACTGATGAACCCCCGGTGGACTGGGAGCACATGTATGAGATGGAGTTGACCGAGCCCCAAGGTGCCGTAGCCAAAGCAGGTATCATCAGGTGGTCCGTGGCAGCAGTCAGAGGGACTCAGGTGTTCAGGCCGACCTGCTCTTGGTAGACAAGTTGGGGGTGGGTGGATGGAGGGATGGATGAACGGCGATTGGATGGATGGAAGGTTGGTTGGAAAGATGGTTGGAAGGTTTGGTGGCTGGAAGGTTGAAAGGCGGGTGGGCGGATGGTTGGTTGACTGGATGGAAAGGTGGGTGGATGCTGGGATACGTGGGTGGTTGTGTGGGGAGATGGAAGTTTGGATAGGTGGATGGATGGGTGGGTGATGGTTGGGTGGATGGAACGATGGTTGAATGGATGGGTGGATGGATGGAAGGATGGATGGATGATGGGTTGATGGCTGGAAGGTTGGACAGGTGAGTGGGTGGATGGATGGGTGGGTGGATTCCATCCCAAGATCAATGTATGGAAAAGCGAATGGAAACCCAGGTCATTGAATGGATGGAAACCTGGATCCTCATGTTCTGCACTGTGCCATCTGCATTGCAGTGCCAGCCCCACCATCGGAGGAGCCATCACCCCGACCCCGCCTGGGTGGGCTCACGGTCACTGATGTCACCCCTGGCTCCGTCCAGCTGGAGTGGAATGTCCTTGAGGGAACCTTTGACTCCTTCACGGTGCAGTACAGGGACGCCCAAGGCCAACCTCAGGCACTTGCAGTTGATGGCGGGTCCCGCACGGTGACTGTGCCTGGACTGTCACCATCCCGGCGCTACAAGTTCAACCTGTACGGGGTGTGGGGTCGGAAGCGGATTGGTCTTATCTCCATCGATGCTGTCACAGGTGAGGGGGGCTGTAGGTTTGTCTTCTCCAGGATCTGGGTTCAGAGTAAGTCAGGAGCCTTGTTCCTTTGACCTTGAGGGATATGGGAAGAGCGTCTGGCCCTTGATTTGAGGGTGGGCGTGGGTGCATACAGAGTCAGAGGGATGGAGGGCTGTTTGTATGGAAGAGCGGGTGATTGGACGAATTGTGGAGGTGGCTGATTGGATGGTGGGTAGGTGGATGGATGCTTGGGATTGGATGGGTGGGTGGACGATGGATGGATGGGTGGGTGGGATTGGATGGATAGATGGTTGGGATTGGAAGGATAAGGGGGATGGTTGGGGTTAGATCACAGAATCACAGAGCGGTTGGCGTTGGCAGGGACCTCTGGAGATCACCCCGTCCAACCCCCTGCCAGAGCAGGGTCACCCAGAGCAGGTGGCACAGGAACGCGTCCAGGCAGGGTTTGAATGTCTCCAGAGATGGAGACTCCACCACCTCCCTGGGCACCACCTCTCTCCACCACCACCTGTGCCAGGGTTCTGCCACTCTCACAGTAAAGACATTTTTCCTCATGTTGAGATGGAATTTTCCATGTTCCAGTTTGTGCCCGTTGCCCCTTCTCCTGTCACTGGGCACCACTGAGAAAAGTCTGGGCCCATCCTCTGGCGACCCACCCTTTAGCTCTTGCTGAGCATTGATGAGATCCCCTCTCAATCTGCTTTTCTCCAGGCTGAACAGCCCCAGGGCTCTCAGCCTTTCCTCAGCAGAGACATCCTCCAGTCCCCGGATCATCTTCGTAGCCTCCACTGGACTCTTTCCAGCAGTTCCCTGTCTTTCTTGAACCGCGGAGCCCAGAACTGGAACCCAGCGCTCCAGCTGTGGCCTCACCAGGGCAGAGCAGACGGGGGGGGTGACCTCTCTCCGCCTGCTGGCCATGCACTTTTTAACGCACTGCAAGAGACCATTGGCCTTCTTGGCCACAAGGGCACCTTACTGGCTCGTGGGCAACTTGTTGTCCACCAGGACTCCTGGGTCCCTCTCTGCAGAGCTGCTCTCCAGCAGCTCAGCCCTGACCTGTCCCAGTGCCGGGGGTTGTTCCTCCCCATGTGCAGCACCCTATACTTGCCCTTGTTGAACTTCATGAAGTTCCTCTCCACCCAACTCTCCAGCCTGGCCATGTCTCTCTGGATGGCGTCACGGCCTTCTGGCGTGTCACCCACTCCTCCCAGTTTTGCGTCATCAGAAAATGGGGTGAGGGTGCACTCTGTCCCCTTCATCCAGGTCATTGATGAATATGCTGAACAGGACTGGACCCACTTGAGGTAGAGAACATCTACTACGCTCCCCTAATCCATCCAGCCAGTCATGCCATCACACAAGGCTATCAGATTGGTCAAGCATGATTTCCGCTTGGTGAATCCATGTTGACCATTCCCGATAACCTTTCCCTCATGCTTAGAGGTGACATCCTGGATGAGCTGTTCCATCACCTTTCAGGGATGGAGGTGAGGCTGACAGGCCTGTAGTTCCCCAGTTCCTCCTTCTTGCCCTTTTTGAAGACTGTCGTGACATTGGATTTCTTCCAGTCCTCGGGCACCTCTCTGATTCTCCATGATCTTTCCAAGATAGATGGATACATGGATGGATGGGTGGCTGGAGAAACGGTTGTGTGGACTGACTGATGGCTGGATAGGTGAATGGACGGAGGCACGTGTGGGTGGAAGCATGGGTGGTCAGAAGGATAATCAGACTGTTTAATGAATGAAGGGATGTATGGTTGCCTAATTGGATAGATGGGTTCATGGCTCCGTGAACTGATGTAGAGGGGAAGAGTCATTCAAAGACGGTGGGTGATGGGATGGAGTGCCCTGCATTGTGTCCTCCCTGTTGCAGACCCGTCCCCGCCAAAAGAGGAACCACCATCGCAGCCGGTCCTGGGTGAGCTGACGGCCTCCCAGGTGACCCCCGAGTCTGTGGAGCTGGAGTGGAGCGTCCCCGAGGGCACCTTTGACTCCTTCACGGTGCAGTACAGGGACGCCCAAGGGCAGCCCCAGGTGCTGCCCGTGGAGGGTGGTTCGCGCAAGGTGACCGTGCCTGGGCTGTCACCGTCCCGGCGCTACAAGTTCAACCTGTACGGGGTGTGGGGTCGGAAACGTGTGGGCCCCATCTCCACCGACGCCGTCACAGGTGAGGGGGACTGTGGACCATTGCTGTGTCCCCTTGGGACCCTGGATATGGTGGGAAAGGGGAACATCTCTTGGGTGCTGGCTGTGTTGGAGGAACGGGAGCATTCAGGACTGGAGGGAGGGAGAGATGTATGTAGGGATGGATGGATGGATGGATGGATGGATGGATGGATGGATGGATGAACAAACCTACATAGCGTCGGATAAATGGATAGGTAGCTCCTTGGTCATTGGTTGAATGGATGGAGACGTGGATGGATGGATGGATGGAAACAGACATGGGTGGGTGGATGGATGGAGATGTGGATAGACGGATGGAGACATGGGCATTTGCATGGACCAATGCATAGATGTCTGCATGGACGGTTGGAGGTGTGGATGGGGGGACTTTTAGATTCATTCAAGGACACATGGACGACTGTGATGCGTGGAGAAATGGATGGAGGGGTGGGTGGGTTGGTGGGTGGATGGCTGGATGAAACACGGATGGAGGTTCATGTCCTGCATTGTGCCCTCTCTGTGTCAGCTGCAGCCGAGCCAGAGGAGGAACCACCATCGCAGCCGGTCCTGGGCGAGCTGACGGCCTCCCAGGTGACCCCCGAGTCTGTGGAGCTGGAGTGGAGCGTCCCCGAGGGCACCTTTGACTCCTTCACGGTGCAGTACAGGGACGCCCAAGGGCAGCCCCAGGTGCTGCCCGTGGAGGGTGGTTCGCGCAGGGTGACCGTGCCTGGGCTGTCACCGTCCCGGCGCTACAAGTTCAACCTGTACGGGGTGTGGGGTCGGAAACGTGTGGGCCCCATCTCCACCGACGCCGTCACAGGTGAGGGGAGCTGTGGTCACCGTGTGGAGCATGGTTTTGGGATGTGGCAGGAGCTTGGGCAGGGCCATTTTTGGATGGTTGACTGTACTGACGGATGGGTGTGTGGATGGAGTAACGTGTGGGTCATCCGATGAATGGATAAACGGGTCCTAGTTTTCTGGTTTGAATGGATGGACAGATGTATGGGTTGGTGGATGGAGTATAGATGGATGGATGTAAAGTGGTGGGAGCTTGGTCAGGGCGATTGTTGGTTGCTTGACCGGATGGATGGATGGAAGGAGTGATGGGTGGGCGGGGGATGGCTGGAAGGATGGGTGGAAGGATGGGTGGAAGGATGGGTGGAAGGCTGATTGCTTGGAATAATGTATCGATCATTGGATGAATGGATGGGTGGCTCCTTGGTTGATTGGTGGGAGGGAGCGAGGGAGGGAGGGATGGATGGATGGATGGAGGGAGGGAGGGAGGGAGACAGACGTGAATAGCTGGGTGAATCGTTGGGTGATTGTGTGTGTGGCAGAGGGATGGAAGGCTAGAAGGACGGAATCCTATCTGTGGAGTGGGATGAACATCGAATGGGTGGATGGCTCCTTGGCTGATTGGTTTGCTGGATGGGTGCGTGGATGAATGGATGAAAAGTTGGCTGCGTGTGGGTCTGGTTTTTGATGTGATTAAGTCAGTGGATGGTTGTATGGACATGTAGTTGAAAGGACAAAGAGATGGGTGGGTGGTTGGACAGGTGGATGTTGGGATGGTTGGTGTGATGTTGGGTTGTTTGGGGGGATCGAGGAGCATCTGGTTGGGTGGCTGGTTAAATGGAGGTGTGGGTTCCAGGACTGCTGGGTGGTGAAGGGTCCGTGGAGAGACAGGTGATCTGATGGATGGCAGGATCGACAGAGAGATGCGTGAAGCTGGACTGATGGATGGAGGGATGGATGGAGGGATGTTCATGCCCTGCATTGTGCCCTCTCTGTGTCAGCTGCGCCTGAGCCAAAGGAGGAACCACCATCGCAGCCGGTCCTGGGCGAGCTGACGGCCTCCCAGGTGACCCCCGAGTCTGTGGAGCTGGAGTGGAGCGTCCCCAAGGGCACCTTTGACTCCTTCACGGTGCAGTACAGGGACGCCCAAGGGCAGCCCCAGGTGCTGCCCGTGGAGGGTGGTTCGCGCAGGGTGACCGTGCCTGGGCTGTCACCGTCCCGGCGCTACAAGTTCAACCTGTACGGGGTGTGGGGTCGGAAACGTGTGGGCCCCATCTCCACCGACGCCGTCACAGGTGAGGGGGGCTGTGGTCACCGTGTGGAGCATGGGTTTGGGATGTGGCAGGAGCTTGGGCAGGGCCATTTTTGGATGGTTGACTGTACTGACGGATGGGTGTGTGGATGGAGTAACGTGTGGGTCATCCGATGAATGGATAAACGGGTCCTAGTTTGCTGGTTTGAATGGATGGACAGATGTATGGGTTGGTGGATGGAGTATAGATGGATGGATGTAAAGTGGTGGGAGCTTGGTCAGGGCGATTGTTGGTTGCTTGACCGGATGGATGGATGGAAGGAGTGATGGGTGGGCGGGGGATGGCTGGAAGGATGGGTGGAAGGATGGGTGGAAGGCTGATTGCTTGGAATAATGTATCGATCATTGGGTGAATGGATGGGTGGCTCCTTGGTTGATTGGTGGGAGGGAGCGAGGGAGGGAGGGATGGATGGATGGATGGATGGATGAAGGGTGGGAGGGAGGTAGGGAGGGAGGGAGACAGACGTGAATAGCTGGGTGAATCGTTGGGTGATTGTGTGTGTGGCAGAGGGATGGAAGGCTAGAAGGACGGAATCCTATCTGTGGAGTGGGATGAACATCGAATGGGTGGATGGCTCCTTGGTTGATTGGTTTGCTGGATGGGTGCGTGGATGAATGGATGAAAAGTTGGCTGCGTGTGGGTCTGGTTTTTGATGTGATTAAGTCAGTGGATGGTTGTATGGACATGTAGTTGAAAGGACAAAGAGATGGGTGGGTGGTTGGACAGGTGGATGTTGGGATGGTTGGTGTGATGTTGGGTTGTTTGGGGGGATCGAGGAGCATCTGGTTGGGTGGCTGGTTAAATGGAGGTGTGGGTTCCAGGACTGCTGGGTGGTGAAGGGTCCGTGGAGAGACAGGTGATCTGATGGATGGCAGGATCGATAGAGAGATGCGTGAAGCTGGACTGATGAATGGATGGATCGTTGGATGGATGGATGGATGGATTGATGTTCATGTCCTGCTTTGTGCCCTCTCTGTGTCAGCTGCGCCCGAGCCAGAGGAGGAACCACCATCGCAGCCGGTCCTGGGCGAGCTGACGGCCTCCCAGGTGACCCCCGAGTCTGTGGAGCTGGAGTGGAGCGTCCCCAAGGGCACCTTTGACTCCTTCACGGTGCAGTACAAGGACGCCCAAGGGCAGCCCCAGGTGCTGCCCGTGGAGGGTGGTTCGCGCAGGGTGACCGTGCCTGGGCTGTCACCGTCCCGGCGCTACAAGTTCAACCTGTACGGGGTGTGGGGTCGGAAACGTGTGGGCCCCATCTCCACCGACGCCGTCACAGGTGAGGGGGGCTGTGGACCATTGCTGTGTCCCCTTGGGACCCTGGATATGGTGGGAAAGGGGAACATATCTTGGGTGCTGGCTGTGTTGGAGGAATGGAGCATTCAGGACTGGAGGGAGGGAGAGATGTATGTAGGGATGGATGGATGGATGGATGGATGGATGGATGGATGGATGGATGGATGAACAAACCTACATAGCATCGGCTAAATGGATAGGTAGCTCCTTGGTCACTGGTTGAATGGATGGAGACGTGGATGGATGGATGGAGACATCCATGGATGGATGGATGGATGGAGACAGACATGGGTGGGTGGATGGATGGAGATGTGGATAGACGGATGGAGACACGGGCATTTGCATGGACCAATGCATAGATGTCTGCATGGACGGGTGGAGGAGTGGCTGGAGAGACTTTTAGATTCATTCAAGGACACATGGACGACTGTGATGCGTGGAGAAATGGATGGAGGGGTGGGTGGGTTGGTGGGTGGATGGCTGGATGAAACATGGATGGAGGTTCATGTCCTGCATTGTGCCCTCTCTGTGTCAGCTGCAGCCGAGCCAGAGGAGGAACCACCATCGCAGCCGGTCCTGGGCGAGCTGACGGCCTCCCAGGTGACCCCCGAGTCTGTGGAGCTGGAGTGGAGCGTCCCCGAGGGCACCTTTGACTCCTTCACGGTGCAGTACAGGGACGCCCAAGGGCAGCCCCAGGTGCTGCCCGTGGAGGGTGGTTCGCGCAGGGTGACCGTGCCTGGGCTGTCACCGTCCCGGCGCTACAAGTTCAACCTGTACGGGGTGTGGGGTCGGAAACGTGTGGGCCCCATCTCCACCGACGCCGTCACAGGTGAGGGGGGCTGTGGTCACCGTGTGGAGCATGGGTTTGGGATGTGGCAGGAGCTTGGGCAGGGCCATTTTTGGATGGTTGACTGTACTGACGGATGGGTGTGTGGATGGAGTAACGTGTGGGTCATCCGATGAATGGATAAACGGGTCCTAGTTTGCTGGTTTGAATGGATGGACAGATGTATGGGTTGATGGATGGAGTATAGATGGATGGATGTAAAGTGGTGGGAGCTTGGTCAGGGCGATTGTTGGTTGCTTGACCGGATGGATGGATGGAAGGAGTGATGGGTGGGCAGGGGATGGCTGGAAGGATGGGTGGAAGGATGGGTGGAAGGATGAGTGGAAGGCTGATTGCTTGGAATAATGTATCGATCATTGGATGAATGGATGGGTGGCTCCTTGGTTGATTGGTGGGAGGGAGGGAGGGAGGGAGGGATGGATGGATGGATGGAGGGAGGGAGGGAGGGAGGGAGGGAGACAGACGTGAATAGCTGGGTGAATCGTTGGGTGATTGTGTGTGTGGCAGAGGGATGGAAGGCTAGAAGGACGGAATCCTATCTGTGGAGTGGGATGAACATCGAATGGGTGGATGGCTCCTTGGCTGATTGGTTTGCTGGATGGGTGCGTGGATGAATGGATGAAAAGTTGGCTGCGTGTGGGTCTGGTTTTTGATGTGATTAAGTCAGTGGATGGTTGTATGGACATGTAGTTGAAAGGACAAAGAGATGGGTGGGTGGTTGGACAGGTGGATGTTGGGATGGTTGGTGTGATGTTGGGTTGTTTGGGGGGATCGAGGAGCATCTGGTTGGGTGGCTGGTTAAATGGAGGTGTGGGTTCCAGGACTGCTGGGTGGTGAAGGGTCCGTGGAGAGACAGGTGATCTGATGGATGGCAGGATCGACAGAGAGATGCGTGAAGCTGGACTGATGGATGGAGGGATGGATGGAGGGATGGATGGATGGATGGAGGGATGTTCATGCCCTGCATTGTGCCCTCTCTGTGTCAGCTGCAGCCGAGCCAGAGGAGGAACCACCATCGCAGCCGGTCCTGGGCGAGCTGACGGCCTCCCAGGTGACCCCCGAGTCTGTGGAGCTGGAGTGGAGCGTCCCCGAGGGCACCTTTGACTCCTTCATGGTGCAGTACAAGGACGCCCAAGGGCAGCCCCAGGTGCTGCCCGTGGAGGGTGGTTCGCGCAGGGTGACCGTGCCTGGGCTGTCACCGTCCCGGCGCTACAAGTTCAACCTGTACGGGGTGTGGGGTCGGAAACGTGTGGGCCCCATCTCCACCGACGCCGTCACAGGTGAGGGGGGCTGTGGACCATTGCTGTGTCCCCTTGGGACCCTGGATATGGTGGGAAAGGGGAACATCTCTTGGGTGCTGGGTGTGTTGGAGGAACGGGAGCATTCAGGACTGGAGGGAGGGAGAGATGTATGTAGGGAGGGAGGGAGGTAGGGATGGATGGATGGATGGATGGATGGAGATTTGGATGGATGGATGGATGGATGGATGGATGGAGATTTGGATGGATGGATGGATGGTTGGATGGATGAATGGATGGATGGATGGATGGATGGATGGATGGAGATTTGGCTGCCTGGGTGGCTGGATGGGTGCCTGGATGTATGGATGCCTGGATGCCTGGAGTGACGGATGCCGGGAGGCAGGGAGGGAGGGATCGATGGATGGATGGATGGATGGATGGATGGATGGATGGATGGATGGATGAACAAACCTACATAGCATCGGATAAATGGATAGGTAGCTCCGTGGTCATTGGTTGAATGGATGGAGACGTGGATGGATGGATGGATGGAGACATTCATGGATGGATGGATGGATGGAGACAGACATGGGTGGGTGGATGGATGGAGATGTGGGTGGATGGATGGAGACATGGGCATTTGCATGGACCAATGCATAGATGTCTGCATGGACGGGTGGAGGAGTGGATGGAGGGACTTTTAGATCCATTCAAGGACACATGGACGAATGTGATGCGTGGAGAAATGGATGGAGGGGTGGGTGGGTTGGTGGGTGGATGGCTGGATGAAACATGGATGGAGGTTCATGTCCTGCATTGTGTCCTCTCTGTGTCAGCTGCAGCCGAGCCAGAGGAGGAACCACCATCGCAGCCGGTCCTGGGCGAGCTGACGGCCTCCCAGGTGACCCCCGAGTCTGTGGAGCTGGAGTGGAGCGTCCCCGAGGGCACCTTTGACTCCTTCACGGTGCAGTACAGGGACGCCCAAGGGCAGCCCCAGGTGCTGCCCGTGGAGGGTGGTTCGCGCAGGGTGACCGTGCCTGGGCTGTCACCGTCCCGGCGCTACAAGTTCAACCTGTATGGGGTGTGGGGTCGGAAACGTGTGGGCCCCATCTCCACCGACGCCGTCACAGGTGAGGGGGGCTGTGGTCACCGTGTGGAGCATGGTTTTGGGATGTGGCAGGAGCTTGGGCAGGGCCATTTTTGGATGGTTGACTGTACTGACGGATGGGTGTGTGGATGGAGTAACGTGTGGGTCATCCGATGAATGGATAAACGGGTCCTAGTTTGCTGGTTTGAATGGATGGACAGATGTATGGGTTGATGGATGGAGTATAGATGGATGGATGTAAAGTGGTGGGAGCTTGGTCAGGGCGATTGTTGGTTGCTTGACCGGATGGATGGATGGAAGGAGTGATGGGTGGGCAGGGGATGGCTGGAAGGATGGGTGGAAGGATGGGTGGAAGGCTGATTGCTTGGAATAATGTATCGATCATTGGGTGAATGGATGGGTGGCTCCTTGGTTGATTGGTGGGAGGGAGCGAGGGAGGGAGCGAGGGAGGGAGGGATGCATGGATGGATGGATGGATGGATGGATGGAGGGTGGGAGGGAGGGAGACAGATGTGAATAGCTGGGTGAATCGTTGGTTGATTGTGTGTGTGGCAGAGGGATGGAAGGCTAGAAGGACGGAATCCTATCTGTGGAGTGGGATGAACACCGAATGGGTGGATGGCTCCTTGGTTGATTGGTTTGCTGGATGGGTGCGTGGATGAATGGATGAAAAGTTGGCTGCGTGTGGGCCTGGTTTTTAATGTGATTAAGTCATTGGATGGTTGTATGGACATGTAGTTGAAAGGACAAATAGATGGGTGGGTGGTTGGACAGGTGTATGTTGGGATGGTTGGTGTGATGTTGGGTTGTTTGGGGGGATCGAGGAGCATCTGGTTGGGTGGCTGGTTAAATGGAGGTGTGGATTCCAGGACTGCTGGGTGGTGAAGGGTCCGTGGAGAGACAGGTGATCTGATGGATGGCAGGATAGACAGAGAGATGCGTGAAGCTGGACTGATGGATGGAGGGATGGATGGAGGGATGTTCATGCCCTGCATTGTGCCCTCTCTGTGTCAGCTGCGCCTGAGCCAAAGGAGGAACCACCATCGCAGCCGGTCCTGGGCGAGCTGACGGCCTCCCAGGTGACCCCCGAGTCTGTGGAGCTGGAGTGGAGCGTCCCCAAGGGCACCTTTGACTCCTTCACAGTGCAGTACAGGGACGCCCAAGGGCAGCCCCAGGTGCTGCCCGTGGAGGGTGGTTCGCGCAGGGTGACCGTGCCTGGGCTGTCACCGTCCCGGCGCTACAAGTTCAACCTGTACGGGGTGTGGGGTCGGAAACGTGTGGGCCCCATCTCCACCGACGCCGTCACAGGTGAGGGGGGCTGTGGTCACCGTGTGGAGCATGGGTTTGGGATGTGGCAGGAGCTTGGGCAGGGCCATTTTTGGATGGTTGACTGTACTGACGGATGGGTGTGTGGATGGAGTAACGTGTGGGTCATCCGATGAATGGATAAACGGGTCCTAGTTTGCTGGTTTGAATGGATGGACAGATGTATGGGTTGGTGGATGGAGTATAGATGGATGGATGTAAAGTGGTGGGAGCTTGGTCAGGGCGATTGTTGGTTGCTTGACCGGATGGATGGATGGAAGGAGTGATGGGTGGGCAGGGGATGGCTGGAAGGATGGGTGGAAGGATGGGTGGAAGGCTGATTGCTTGGAATAATGTATCGATCATTGGGTGAATGGATGGGTGGCTCCTTGGTTGATTGGTGGGAGGGAGCGAGGGAGGGAGGGATGGATGGATGGATGGATGGATGGATGGATGGAGGGAGGTAGGGAGGGAGGGAGACAGACGTGAATAGCTGGGTGAATCGTTGGGTGATTGTGTGTGTGGCAGAGGGATGGAAGGCTAGAAGGACGGAATCCTATCTGTGGAGTGGGATGAACATCGAATGGGTGGATGGCTCCTTGGTTGATTGGTTTGCTGGATGGGTGCGTGGATGAATGGATGAAAAGTTGGCTGCGTGTGGGTCTGGTTTTTGATGTGATTAAGTCAGTGGATGGTTGTATGGACATGTAGTTGAAAGGACAAAGAGATGGGTGGGTGGTTGGACAGGTGGATGTTGGGATGGTTGGTGTGATGTTGGGTTGTTTGGGGGGATCGAGGAGCATCTGGTTGGGTGGCTGGTTAAATGGAGGTGTGGGTTCCAGGACTGCTGGGTGGTGAAGGGTCCGTGGAGAGACAGGTGATCTGATGGATGGCAGGATCGATAGAGAGATGCGTGAAGCTGGACTGATGAATGGATGGATCGTTGGATGGATGGATGGATAGATGGATGGATGGATTGATGTTCATGTCCTGCTTTGTGCCCTCTCTGTGTCAGCTGCGCCCGAGCCAGAGGAGGAACCACCATCGCAGCCGGTCCTGGGCGAGCTGACGGCCTCCCAGGTGACCCCCGAGTCTGTGGAGCTGGAGTGGAGCGTCCCCGAGGGCACCTTTGACTCCTTCACGGTGCAGTACAAGGACGCCCAAGGGCAGCCCCAGGTGCTGCCCGTGGAGGGTGGTTCGCGCAGGGTGACCGTGCCTGGGCTGTCACCGTCCCGGCGCTACAAGTTCAACCTGTACGGGGTGTGGGGTCGGAAACGTGTGGGCCCCATCTCCACCGACGCCGTCACAGGTGAGGGGGGCTGTGGACCATTGCTGTGTCCCCTTGGGACCCTGGATATGGTGGGAAAGGGGAACATCTCTTGGGTGCTGGGTGTGTTGGAGGAATGGAGCATTCAGGACTGGAGGGAGGGAGACATGTATGTAGGGATGGATGGATGGATGGATGGATGGATGGATGGATGGATGGATGGATGAACAAACCTACATAGCATCGGCTAAATGGATAGGTAGCTCCTTGGTCACTGGTTGAATGGATGGAGACGTGGATGGATGGATGGAGACATCCATGGATGGATGGATGGATGGAGACAGACATGGGTGGGTGGATGGATGGAGATGTGGATAGACGGATGGAGACACGGGCATTTGCATGGACCAATGCATAGATGTCTGCATGGACGGGTGGAGGAGTGGCTGGAGGGACTTTTAGATTCATTCAAGGACACATGGACGACTGTGATGCGTGGAGAAATGGATGGAGGGGTGGGTGGGTTGGTGGGTGGATGGCTGGATGAAACATGGATGGAGGTTCATGTCCTGCATTGTGCCCTCTCTGTGTCAGCTGCAGCCGAGCCAGAGGAGGAACCACCATCGCAGCCGGTCCTGGGCGAGCTGACGGCCTCCCAGGTGACCCCCGAGTCTGTGGAGCTGGAGTGGAGCGTCCCCGAGGGCACCTTTGACTCCTTCACGGTGCAGTACAGGGACGCCCAAGGGCAGCCCCAGGTGCTGCCCGTGGAGGGTGGTTCGCGCAGGGTGACCGTGCCTGGGCTGTCACCGTCCCAGCGCTACAAGTTCAACCTGTACGGGGTGTGGGGTCGGAAACGTGTGGGCCCCATCTCCACCGACGCCGTCACAGGTGAGGGGGGCTGTGGTCACCGTGTGGAGCATGGTTTTGGGATGTGGCAGGAGCTTGGGCAGGGCCATTTTTGGATGGTTGACTGTACTGACGGATGGGTGTGTGGATAGAGTAACGTGTGGGTCATCCGATGAATGGATAAACGGGTCCTAGTTTGCTGGTTTGAATGGATGGACAGATGTATGGGTTGGTGGATGGAGTATAGATGGATGGATGTAAAGTGGTGGGAGCTTGGTCAGGGCAATTGTTGGTTGCTTGACCGGATGGATGGATGGAATGTGTGGGCGGGGGGATGGCTGGTAGGACGGGTGGAAGGATGAGTGGAAGGCTGATTGCTTGGAATAATGTATCGATCATTGGGTGAATGGATGGGTGGCTCCTTGGTTGATTGGTGGGAGGGAGCGAGGGAGGGAGCGAGGGAGAGAAGGAGGGAGGGAGGGAGGGCGAAAGACGTGAATAGCTGGGTGAATCGTAGGGTGATTGTGTGTGTGGCACAGGGATGGAAGGCTAGAAGGACGGAATCCTATCTGTGGAGTGGGATGAACATCGAATGGGTGGATGGCTCCTTGGTTGATTGGTTTGCTGGATGGGTGCGTGGATGAATGGATGAAAAGTTGGCTGCGTGTGGGTCTGGTTTTTGATGTGATTAAGTCAGTGGATGGTTGTATGGACATGTAGTTGAAAGGACAAAGAGATGGGTGGGTGGTTGGACAGGTGGATGTTGGGATGGTTGGTGTGATGTTGGGTTGTTTGGGGGGATCGAGGAGCATCTGGTTGGGTGGCTGGTTAAATGGAGG